>JAYESA010000009.1:59554885-59907385 GCA_036927795.1 Iris macrosiphon
ATTATGGAAATAATATTTTTGGGTGTAAAATGAAAAACTGGACTTAGGGCAATTTTTCTGGAATTTATCGGACCCCGGACCTATTTTTAAATGCCTAAAAAGTATTTTAGTTAATTACCTATTTATTTATTAATTTAACTGATTTTTTTTAAATATTATTAATATTATTTATTTTTATAACCCAGCCCGAATCCGGCCCGCGGTCCGTTGGGCCGGCCCGGCCCAATTCCCCGAACCCAGCCCGTTCCCCACCGGGTCGGGTCGGGTCTGACCCCAGCCTGGACCCGCAACCCGACCCGGATCTCCCCCTCCACGATCCGGCCAGCTGCCCGAGTCGTGCGCCGCCTCCGCCGCGTCGTGCGCCGCCAGCGTCGCCACCCCCCTCCCCGCTGCCCGACCCACGACTCGCCTCGGCTCCGCCTTCCCCGCGCCCACGTCGACCGCCCGGCCACCCTATATAAACCCTCCCCATCCCTTGCCGTCGACTCCCCGACCACCACGCTCCACCAAACCCTCCGCCGTAAGTCGCCGCCGCCGCCCTGAGACACCACCGCCTTGACCGCGTCACCCCTTCTCTTCTCCTCCTCCTCCTCCGCCGGCCTCCGGCTCGGCCACGACAGCAGTGGCAGCCAGCAGCAGCGCCCAGCCGAGCCCGGCCACGCCCGCTCCGGCAGCCGCCGCCCTCGGCCGCCCTTAGCCCCGGCCGGCCTCTCCGCCGCAGATCCGCCGCAGAGCCGCCGCCCTCCGTCGGAGTTCGGCCAGCACAGTAAACCCTAACCCTAATTCCTAAATCCGCGTGTCCGACACGAGTCGGACACGGTTCGACCCTGTTTTCGGGTCCCCTTCAGGTGCGTGTAACTTTTTATTCGTAGCTCCGTTTTCGATTCCGCAAATTGCGTTGCGAAGCCTGTATGACCCTCTCGGTGTCCGGGCAAACTGTTCGGGGCATCGCGTCCTGTGGTGATCGCACACCGCGATCCAAAAACAGGAAAAACCCAGACCCTGTTTCACCCCGGAACTGAGTACGCCCCGCCAAACGGGACGACTTGGTCGCGCGCGGTCTTCACAGATACGTGCGCCTCGTCGATACGGACGTGTGGGATTTCGCGGAAGTCGATTCAGGGGTGCGTGCACCCCGGAATCAACGCGTATCCGCGGACATCGTCCCGTATCCGCCTTTTCTGCAATTCGACCTAACTTCGTGCACACACGTCGGATCGAGACGAAACTTGCGCCATCGGACTCGTAGCGATACGCTGGTCCTGTGGGTCAAGTTTGGTTCGATTCTGAGAACGTTGACGAAATCGCGTGTCGTAGGCCCCACAGGCCCCGCTCGACGGGCGATTTTGTGATCGGCTCATCGGAATTCAATTCTGAAAGTTCCGTTGGGTTCGTATCATCGTTCCTGACCTGTTGACACTAAGTTTGGTGAATTTGGAGACCTTTGACCCTGACGCATTTTTCGGTGCAAAGCGGGCCCACCGGTGGACCCCGTTTTGGCCCGAAACTGCCGTTTCTGCCCTTGTCTCCAAATTGGACCCAAGGACAGGCGTTTCTAGCTGATTGATATTTTCTGGATCTGATGGTGATATTTGTTTCAGCAATCGGAGAACCGCCTGTAATTTTAGCTGAAGTCAGAACCGCAACTGGAACCGGAACCACAGGCAAGTGTACCTTGCCAAACTCTGCAGCTTGCTACTTATTTTCCTTGACTTGTTTATACATTAGTGGGCAAGTAAAGCTTGCCAAATCTCAGTAATTCTTGACATAGTAGCTTACTTGATTTCATTAAATGTAACTTGTTCCAAACTGCTTAACCTAGGAAACGGGTGACGTGCTTAGTGTCCGATCATAGTCGGGTGCCAACTCCGTACGCGGAGTTGTGTAACGTCACATAGAGATGGATTTCGAGACCCGATAATTCTCATACTTGTCTTCTCAAGTACTCCAGAACCCAGGACACTTGACACTATTCATGAGACAGAGTCTTCCTGAGACATTCATGGTAATTCTGTATAGGATACAGGACTTGACAGTGATATTTTATAGACATTATGACTTGCTGCATTAGCTATAATCCCGCTGACATGGACATGAGATGTTATGGTCATGATATGCGTGATTACATTGGGTGGGGAGAGACACACAGGCTACAGGTTGATTTTATATTATGCCGGCGTCGTAGTCTCCCATTGAGCTAGACAACTACATGATATCACTGCTACCCGGCTCCCCGACACAGAGCTTGTAGTAGTTTCAGCCTGAGTTCTCGTGCTGCTCTCATATTGCATCTCACTTAGCTGGTTACATAGTTTGCCCTATTGCTTATTTAATTCCTGCACTGCATTTATTTTGGCTTGTATTTTCTGTACCTTGTTATGTTCCCTGAGGACCTGGAATGGACTATGTCCCCAGGTATAGCCGAAGAGATCCACCCAGAGCTACACCGTACAGGACCACTTCCAGGAGCGGTACCAGGACCTGAGGACGAGATCGCACCAGAGGACTTCTCCTGAGCATTGGCTGTATAGAGTCAGTTATCTCTGTTTCTATTTCCAGTTGTTTATTTCCTGTCTATTTGCATGGTTGTACCAGACATATTCTCGGTTTTGTTTCCCAAGGAATTTATTGAGATTTGACAGTTATTTCTAATTACATTACTCTGTCTATTACTCTGTGATATCTGTTGTGGATGAGATTAGAATAACCTGAGACTTGTAACAAATGCTCTATTTCCTGTTGACTACAGCTTAAGCATGCCCTGATGGATCCATTAAATTGGGTAGTCCATCGGTGCGTGCTGCTGGCCATTGCGCACGTGCTCAGTCCCTCGGCATTTTGGGACTGGGGCGTGACATGGTTTTTGTGGTGGCCCATGCAGGTCTACGACTAATTTGTTCGGTTTCAACTCAGGGACCGAACAGGCCTGCAAATAAGATAGGATAAGTTTTTAGGATCTCATCCACTTGCTTGAAACGTTCTTGATATCCATATCGAATTAATTCCTTGACTTGCATCCTGCCTTGATTCCTGTGCACCTCTTATTGTTTATTTTGGTTGCAGGGTTATGGATTCACGAGCAAACGATGAGACTCCCATAACGTCACCACGAGTTGCTGAGGTAACCAACAAAGATGAAGTAACACCAGTAGATAAAGGACAATCAGCTCAACAACATACCTCGAGAGTCCAGCACGATCCTATTCCACCAACGACGCCAGTTACTCCACCAATGCCCGTAATTCCACCAGGGCAGGCCATGGACGGACAGCAGATGGTTCAAATGGTCTGTGCAATAATGCAAGCACAACAAGAGGCTTTCAGTCGCAGCCTAGTAACCGCACTAGAGCAGGCAGATCTACCAGCACGAAGGCCAACGACGGGCTCTATTTCTGATTTTCGCCAGCTGAAGCCTCGTACCTTTTCAGGCAAAGAAGAGCCCACAGAAGTTCATGAATGGCTTACCAACATTCAACATCAACTAGAAGCAGCTGAACTTCCAAAGGAACGTTGGATGACTGCCGTCAGAATGCAATTGACGGACAATGCATATCACTGGTGGCTATCTGAGGAAGCACGGCTCGGACCAGACCGAGTCACCTGGGAAGAGTTTTCTAGACTCTTTCAGGAGATGTACATTCCAGCCATCGCTTGATCAGAACTTCGGGACAAGTTCAATCGCCTTACTCAGGATACTAAGATGGTGGAAGAGTACAACGCTGAGTTCATTCGTCTAAGTCGCTTCGCTCCAACATTGATCCCGACAGAAGAAGAGAAGGCTGAGAAATTCTTCGATGGACTAAACATTGAGCTACAGAAACTAATTGGATCCGTTGCACCTACTTCATACTCGGACGTTCTTGCTGCAGCGCGACGCATTGAGCGCGTCATCAGGAGAGAGACTAGTCTGAAACGGACTTCCACTTCAGCACTGCAAGAAGAAGTTGCAAAAAGACCTCACGTACACCAGCCACCAGAAGCATCTCGACAGACAATACCTGTTTGCCCATATTGTCACCGGCGAGGTCATATAGAAAGCAAGTGCAGACGGAAAATGAGATTATGTTTGGCTTGCGGATCCAGTCAGCATTTACTGAGGGAATGCCCTGAGCGTCGAGACAGAGCACCAAAGGGTAACCAGCAAGCGTTACCAGTACCGCGGTCAGCCTCTCCAGCATTGGAAGTACCGCAAACGGAAGTTCAAGAAGTCCTACCACCAGCTCCAGGAGGGTATCAGCCGAGACCACCCTTGATACCCCAGGAACTACTCTTCCAGCAGGCTCAGCAGAAGAATCGACTGCAAGGACGCGAGCAAGCCCTGACGATGACCGTAGAGAACGCGCAGACTCGTGGAATAGCCAATGCGTGTAAGTGATTCATAGTTATCCGTTTTAGACTTGTGTAGCTCGTGCCCATTGGTTCGTGACCTCAGCCCCAACCTAGTAATTTGCAACTTGTTAATAACAACCTGGTTTTCATAAAAGTTATAGTTTTAACTAGATTTTCCTGGAAAGTGTAAACTTTCAATTTTAGGGAAACGGTATTTCCCTGAAGTCTCTTGTGATGTGTTTTCAAACGATGCTTGCGACCGCGTCATCTCTGTTGACCGGTTATTCTTTGATTGCGAGGACGCAATCCTCTTAAGGGGGGTAGATTGTAAACCCCCTGATTTTTCAAAATTTTAAAAACTAGATTTTTCACAATTTTCTGGAATTTCCTGGGATTTTTTGTAATTTAAAAACAGGGTTTTAATTTTTAAATAATTTTTATTTGATATTAAACAATATTAAAATATTATAGAAATAATGTTTTTGGGTGTAAAATAAAAAACTGGACTTAGGACAATTTTTCTGGAATTTATCGGACCCCGGACCTATTTTTAAATGCCTAAAAAGTATTTTAGTTAATTACCTATTTATTTATTAATTTAACTGATTTTTTTAAATATTATTAATATTATTTATTTTTATAACCCAGCCCGAATCCGGCCCGCGGTCCGTTGGGCCGGCCCGGCCCAATTCCCCGAACCCAGCCCGTTCCCCACCGGGTCGGGTCGGGTCTGACCCCAGCCTGGACCCGCAACCCGACCCGGATCTCCCCCCCCACGATCCGGCCAGCTGCCCGAGTCGTGCGCCGCCTCCGCCGTGTCGTGCGCCGCCCGCGTCGCCACCCCCTCCCCGCTGCCCGGCCCACGACCCTTCTCGGCTCCGCCTTCCCCGCGCCCACGTCGACCGCCCGGCCACCCTATATAAACCCTCCCCATCCCTTGCCGTCGACTCCCCGACCACCACGCTCCACCAAACCCTCCGCCGTAAGTCGCCGCCGCCGCCCTGAGACACCACCGCCTTGACCGCGCCACCCCTCCTCTTCTCCTCCTCCTCCTCCGCCGGCCTCCGGCTCGGCCACGACAGCAGTGGCAGCCAGCAGCAGCGCCCAGCCGAGCCCGGCCACGCCCGCTCCGGCAGCCGCCGCCCTCGGCCGCCCCTAGCCCCGGCCGACCTCCCCGCCGCAGATCCGCCGCAGAGCCGCCGCCCTCCGCCGGAGTTCGGCCAGCACAGTAAACCCTAACCCTAATTCCTAAATCCGCGTGTCCGACACGAGTCGGACACGGTTCGACCCTGTTTTCGGGTCCCCTTCAGGTGCGTGTAACTTTTTATTCGTAGCTCCATTTTCGATTCCGCAAATTGCGTTGCGAAGCCTGTATGACCTTCTCGGTGTCCGGATAAACTGTTCGGGGCATCGCGTCCTGTGGTGATCGCACACCGCGATCCAAAAATAGGAAAAACCCAGACCCTGTTTCACCCCGGAACTGAGTACGCCCCGCCAAACGGGATGACTTGGTCGCGCGCGGTCTTCACAGATACGTGCGCCTCGTCGATACGGACGTATGGGATTTCGCGGAAGTCGATTCAGGGGTGCGTGCACCCCGGAATCAACGCGTATCCGCGGACATCGTCCCGTATCCGCCTTTTCTATAATTCGACCTAACTTCGTGCACACACGTCGGATCGAGACGAAACTTGCGCCATCGGACTCGTAGCGATACGCTGGTCCTGTGGGTCAAGTTTGGTTCGATTCTGAGAACGTTGACGAAATCGCGTGTCGTGGGCCCCACAGGCCCCGCTCGACGGGCGATTTTGTGATCGGCTCATCGGAATTCAATTCTGAAAGTTCCGTTGGGTTCGTATCATCGTTCCTGACCTGTTGACACTAAGTTTGGTGAATTTAGAGACCTTTGACCCTGACACATGTTTCGGTGCAAAGCGGGCCCACCGGTGGACCCCGTTTTGGCCCGAAACTGCCGTTTCTGCCCTTGTCTCCAAATTGGACCCAAGGACAGGCGTTTCTAGCTGATTGATATTTTCTGGATCTGATGGTGATATTTGTTTCAGCAATCGGAGAACCGCTTGTAATTTCAGCTGAAGTCAGAACCGCAACTGGAACCGGAACCACAGGCAAGTGTACCTTGCCAAACTCTGCAGCTTGCTACTTATTTTCCTTGACTTGTTTATACATTAGTGGGCAAGTAAAGCTTGCCAAATCTCAGTAATTCTTGACATAGTAGCTTACTTGATTTCATTAAATGTAACTTGTTCCAAACTGCTTAACCTAGGAAACGGGTGACGTGCTTAGTGTTCGATCATAGTCGGGTGCCAACTCCGTACGCGGAGTTGTGTAACGTCACATAGAGATGGATTTCGAGACCCGATAATTCTCGTACTTGTCTTCTCAAGTACTCCAGAACCCAGGACACTTGACACTATTCATGAGACAGAGTCTTCCTGAGACATTCATGGTGATTCTGTATAGGATACAGGACTTGACAGTGATATTTTATAGACATTATGACTTGCTGCATTAGCTATAATCCCGCTGACATGGACATGAGACGTTATGGTCATGATATGCGTGATTACATTGGGTGGGGAGAGACACACAGGCTACAGGTTGATTTTATATTATGCCGGCGTCGTAGTCTCCCATTGAGCTAGACAACTACATGATATCACTGCTACCGGCTCCCCGACACAGAGCTTGTAGTAGTTTCAGCCTGAGTTCTCGTGCTGCTCTCATATTGCATCTCACTTAGCTGGTTACATAGTTTGCCCTATTGCTTATTTAATTCCTGCACTGCATTTATTTTGGCTTGTATTTTCTGTACCTTGTTATGTCCCCTGAGGACCTGGAATGGACTATGTCCCCAGGTATAGCCGAAGAGATCCACCCAGAGCTACACCGTACAGGACCACTTCCAGGAGCGGTACCAGGACCTGAGGACGAGATCGCACCAGAGGACTTCTCCTGAGCATTGGCTGTATAGAGTCAGTTATCTCTGTTTCTATTTTCAGTTGTTTATTTCCTGTCTATTTGCATGGTTGTACCAGACATATTCTCGGATTTGTTTCCCGAGGAATTTATTGAGATTTGACAGTTATTTCTAATTACATTACTCTGTCTATTACTCTGTGATATCTGTTGTGGATGAGATTAGAATAACCTGAGACTTGTAACAAATGCTCTATTTCCTGTTGACTACAGCTTAAGCATGCCCTGATGGATCCATTAAATTGGGTAGTCCATCGGTGCGTGCTGCTGGCCATTGCGCACGTGCTCAGTCCCTCGACATTTTGGGACTGGGGCGTGACACCTAATGTTCAATATTGGTTCTCCATTGGTTCCTCAATACTAGGGTCAAACATTATGGTAAAACTTCTAACTATCTCTAGTAGTGTCTATACTACTCTCAAGTCTTCTTAATACATCAAGGGGTAATGGTATACCAATCTAAAGATAATGAATTCTAGGTTCACTAGATATTCTAAACTTAGTGGTGTGTCTATATTCTAGTTGTAGTTGTATTCTTAATAGGTGTGCTACCTTAATTATCATCCTACTAACATGGGTTCCTATATTCTAGCAGAAGGCTATATATACTCAAGGAACTATTAATGAAGCACATGAATCAAGCAGGATGCAATTATTCAAATAAAATAGATTAGAAGAAATATGAGTCATAGTCAATTGTGGATGAGATCCTATACTCTAGTCCTAGGTACAGGCTTGTTCGGTACAGTATCGTAACCGAGACAATATGCTCTTGACCTGCATGGGCCACCACAAAAATATGTCACGCCCCAGTCCCAAAATATGTAGGACTAGGAACACGTAAGCATGCCAGCCGCATGGATATGGCAACTCCAATATATGGAACCCAAATCCACACGTACGCTGTATTATGAATATCAAATCCACAAGTGGTATAAGCATATGTCACAAGTCACAGGGTACAATCTAAATCTCATCCACAGAAAATTAAATATAATTAAATAACCAGCATCTATAAAACTAGATCTCAATAAGAAGTATCTAAGTATGATATTTGGATGGAAACAAATCCACTAGCAACTCGAATATAAGAGCAAATACAAAATAAGTACAACACAATCAAACCCAATATAAGTATACCAGCTATCGATCACGGCTCAAAGAGAAGTCATCCACGAAGCATATACAACCAACCAAATCTGCGCTCCTGCAAATACTCAAGAACAGGTACACCTGGCAGCGGACCAGGTCCTCAGAGGGACATAACAAGATACTTAAACACATGCCAATAAAGTACTAAAATAAATATCCAATGGGTCGCCTAACCATCTATGTGAATGCAGTTTTAGAACAACTTTCTAACAAGTGAGCTATCTGGCTGAGAACTGGGATTGGCATGACTCTCTCGGAGAACCAGGGGCCTCAAAGGCATGTCGTCTTTTGAACGACAGAGGCCCGCCAAGTAGTAAAGGGGTCATCACTGCCCGTATCTCCAGCGGAGCTTCCGGGTTACAGAAGGAAAAGTGTAAAGGAGCTCAAATGCGGTACTTGTTGTTCTCTCCACCCCATGCTCTAAGCATGTCACATTCATGACACGATTGGTTCATAGCCTATTCTTAGTACCCTAGCCCAATCCTGCAACCAAATAAGGACAAGGATGGGACCACCGTACTACAATAGGCTATGTCCCTAGACCTCTAATAACTGCTAAGTCTACTAGCATGCAAAGTTTCTAACAGCAGTTATTCCTAACGTACGGCCCACACGTACAGGAGGCCAGACCTGCACGCAAGTCCGTGATATACATGAGACTCACAACTCGTGTAACAACTGTGTCACAGCCAATGAACCTAATGATGCTACATGATAATGGGGTAGTCTCATAAACAAGGTCAATGCAATACATAGATAAAAATATATCGCGACGACACCGTCACGCGCATTTTATATACAGTTAAAAAAATATATGAACTAAATACAGAAAATAAAGATGCGTGCAATATATGAAATATAAATAACAGTACAATGGCAAGGTATACTTGCCTGGCAAGAAACTGTAAAATGTCACGTCCAGATGTCCAATACACAGGACCAGAAGCTATAGCCTCAGAACAAACGTCTTCGGATGCTGAAATAAATATCACCAACTGTTCCGGAATGAGCAAAATAGCTAAAAAGTACATACCTTTCGTCCAATTTGGACACAGGGGCAAAATGGTAATTTCGGGTAAAAGTGGGGTCTACGTGTGGCCCACTTTGTACCGAAAAGCGTATCGAGGGTAACAGTCTCTAAATTGGACAAAATATAGGTTAAATAATTCCAAATGTTGATACAAATCCAACGGTATGTCCAAATATGGATTCCGATGGGCAGAACATAATTTTGTCCAAAAAGTCAAATATGGGGCCCGCCAATTGGCGATTTGGTCAACCATCTCAGAATTGTGTGAAAATTGGGTCACAGGACTAGCGCGTTACCACGAGTCCAGTGGCGTAAGTTTCGTCACAATCTGACAAGCATGCACAAAATACGCGCGAGTTCCACAAAAGTTGCGATACGGGGTGTGTCCGCGGATACGGCCTGATTTCGGCACGCACAAGCGTCCGAATCAGTTCCCACAAATTTTACGTACCGGGGTACGCTGTGTGCACCGTTCGGTACACTTGGTTCACGGCGTGGCGGTCCCGTTTGGCGGAACGCGCTCCGTTTCACAACTTTTAGAATTCTGGAAAAAGTGGGTTCGCGGAGTTTTGTGACGAATTTAATTTTGTCCACAGCAGCTAATAATCTTGGGTTATTTAACAGAAAATAAACTAGGTCAAGTGTTCTACACATATTAAAAAGAATTACCGAATTCGGATCTCTGTGGTGGGAGATACGAACTCGGCAACATGGGTGGTCACCACAGTTTTCTGCGATCCCAGAATTCGGTCTGCTCGCGCCAACTTGGACGCTGTTTTCGCCTATGGGTACACGTTGTTCGAGGTCGACTATTATACAAATATGGAAGAGGGTTAAGGGGTGAGCATACCGGTGAAGACGGAACGATGTTTGGTTGAGCGAGTCGACGGAAAACAACTCCGGAGCGAAGGTGCCTCGTGTGGGAATCTGCAGTGCGCGAGGTCGGAGTCGTCGGGATAGTTTGGACGGCCTGACGGGGTTCTCTGGCTGCGGAGGTGGCTCTAGATGAGAAGAGGGGGTCTGGAGATTTTAGGTTAGGGTTTTATGAAATTATATATATATATATATATATATATATATATATATATATATATATATATATATATATATATATATGATAGGAAGAGAGAGGATAGGAGTAGTTTCACAAGGGGGTCGGGTGCTGTGTCCGTGGGAAGTGGGATGGTTTGGTTTTGCTTGGTTTTGCTTTTGCTAGCAAGTTGCTGTGCTTTGTAATGGTAGTTGGTTTGCTTTGTAATAGTTAGCTAAGAATAGAAGTTGCTTTAAGAAGTATAGTGTTATTACTTTATTAATTATTATTATATTATTATTTCTTTTCTTTTCCTTTCTTTTTAAACATATATATATACATATATATTTTTGTATATATATATATATATATATATATATATATATATATATATATATACATACATACATAAGAAAATTTATAGATTAGGATAATGCACACCATAAGGCTAGCAACTCCTCAAGGGGTCCCCTACATGAAATAAATTTCGAAAAATTTTTGATGGTCCCATAAATTCTCTAAGTGCCCGAACACCTAAAATAAAAATTATTAAAAATCTATTTCTCCTATTTAGCCCTAATTACTATAATTTAAATAATAGTTAACAAATAAAAAGGTATATACGATTTTCTAGGAAGAGGGTTTTACATCTAGTATCAACAAAGAATAGAAGTGTTACCAACTAAAATAAATGAATAGATATAACTGACCTTCAAAATACATAAATAACTAAATAATAATAAATAAATCAAATATGTGCTTGTGAGTGTCTCGCATGCAAAATAGTGACTTAGCCAACATGGCTTGTTGGCCACAACTAAGCTTGCTAAAAAAAATTAGACAATTTTTTTGCAATTTGGCCCTTGGCCTCAACATAGTTTCGTCCCTGCTCCGCATCATAATTCATTTGAGGATTATAGAATTTTGGAGTCCTTGCTATTATTAGGACTATTAAAATTTTAATAATCCAAAAAATATTAGGACTGTAAAATTTTTGATAGTTCTGGATGCACTAGGGATGGGGTCAAGCCCCCCTTGGCCTCTGTCACGACCCGCACCCGGAATTGGGGCACGAGTACGTGGGTACGTCCAGCCTACGCCGCAGCATCGGCAGTAGAACGCTGTCAAGGTCTTGATACTATCTAGCCAATCTCACATAAGCATCCAATCTCCATAAGGAGGCACGGATGACACAAATAAAATGAACACATACTCAATCACAGGATTACAGCACGATAAGATATCGAACAAAATTAAATACAACACAAGTCAAAAAGTAATAACTTAACTCAACAATATCCAAGTCTCAATAAAAATGCCGGAGACAAATCCGGTACCAAATAGTCTACTAAAAGAACTAACTAGAAGATTGGTGATTTCGGCTAGACCTCCCGGAATCACAACTAACTATCAAGCCCAAGTGCAGCTACTCACCATATGGTCCATAAAGTGTTGGCTACCGATCCTCTAAGGCATAGTCTGGAAAAATATTTCCAGTCAGGAAGGAGCAAAGTACAATCTCAAATAACAGTTCCATTAAATTGATAAGGACTACAAAGCAATAAACATGTGATGCTAGCTACTGAGAAGACAGTGAAATAAATGCAATGGCAATTAAAGAGAGACAGGCAATATAAAGAGACAAGCAATAGGCAATATGATATAGTCAGTGCATGTATGAAAATAAAAAGAACAAGGAACAGCATCATATACGGGTGATGTAGTATATGATTTAAAATAGGGAACTGTAATCTATTCTAAGTGTTTGAAATAGTAGTTTCAAAATGTGATCGGCTTGGAAACATGTACGATAGCTACAGGCCTGGCTAATCATGGGTGAAGAGCATGATTAACACTTACATTGTTCTACACTGCAATAAGAGGTTATGATCACATTTCTTACTAACTACTTCCCCGCCCCCAACTAGTACTGTGGATCCAACCATGACACGTCACGATACACGAGCAAGTCCAATCTATCAAGTACGATGTCTAATATACATGTCGTGTACAATGTTAAACGATAATCAAGGTAACATCTCATGACTGCAGATCCAAGCTATACTAGTCCGTGTAGCACAGTGTCAAGGATTCAGATATAATATTTCATGATTATTTAATTTATAGAAATTATCAAGAAATTGGAAATTATCAGAGAATGTACTTGCCTTGGGTCCTTAGCTGGTAATTATTGATGTCCTGTTCCAGAGTATCCCCTGGGTGAACAACAGTCCTATAAACACATCACAATAACACTTGTATCAGGTGCTACCCTAACACACAGTCTATAAACACTGGCCTCAGGGTCATGTCAGGTAGGGCACTAGTTAACTAGGGTCATCTAGTAGGGATACATATATACGTATTATACTATACCAATTGAACAATAAAGTTATATATATTTATACCAAAATAGTACGTATACTATTATATTTTATATACTAAAATATGTATGTATCATATATGTGCAAAAGTACATTTTTAGAATATACATATACATATTGTCAACATCATTCTTAAACATACTAATATTAATTCACCAAATTAATTTTATACCATATAAAAATACCCAGAATAAATAATATACATATTCATATTTTAAGTACATACATAGACTAATTATATATATATATACTCACATGTACCAATTAAAATACAATAATATATACTTTTTGTTAAATAGATATTATAAAAACCCAATGTATATATATATATATATATATATATATATATATATATATATATATATATATATATATATATATATATATATATATATATATATATATATATATATATATATATATATATATATATACCAATACATTATATATATAACATTAAACACTAACCACATATAATACATGTTTACCTATACCAAAATAAATTTATATATATAGGTATATATACTTACATATCAATATAACACACATATATATATAAACTACTGTTAAACATTAATTTAAATACATAATTACATATACAATTAATTAATACATACCTATACAATTAATTACACATACTATAATTATACAATTAAATATTAATAAAAGAAATAATATACATATCTCTAATTAACCTTACTAATGTATTTATGTATTATGCATATTCACATATTAACATTTATTTAAATAAATACTTATACATATACATATCTAATTATACTCATACGTGTATATATATATATATATATATATATATATATATATATATATATATATATATATATATATATATATATATATATATATATATATCTTAATATATATATAAAGAAGGAAGAGGGAGAGGAGAAAGGAACTTACAGAGGTTAGGGTCGGCCGGCCGCCTGACCAGGGAGGATGGCCGGACTTGAGGTGGATTGATGGATGGGGAAGCCGAGACTTGACGGAGTGCCGGCCGGGGTACAGGGAGGAGGAGCTCGACCGGAGGCTACGGGGTGGTGATGGATTGATGGTGGTGATCGAGGGGTTGTCGAGCAGCAGGGGGTACGGTGGGAGGAATGGGGAGTCGGAGGCTGACAGGGAGGAACGCGGGGTCTGCCGGACTGATGGCCGTCGGAGGGGCCGTCGGAGGGCTGCACACAGCAGGAAGGAGCAGCAGAGAGGAAAGGGGGGATGGACTGGCTGGCCGCCGGAGGGAGTCGGCCGAGCAGTGGGCCGGCTGTGGAGTCCCTGCCGGAGTTGATGGGAAGAGGGGAGCTTCGGTTCAGCTTGGCCGCCGGCTCACCGCAGAGGGAGGAGAAGTGGAGCGCCGGCGTGCAGGCTCGGTTGGGAGAACGAGCAGTCGGCTCCGCCGGAGTTCAGAGGGGGCCGGAGTTGGCAGGGACCGCCGGTGAACAGTATGTGGGGGGTGAACAGTGTTCCCCTCCCTTCTTCCTCTTTCAAAATTTCAAAAACTAAAGAAGAAGAAGAAGGAAGAAAGAAGAAGAGAAGAAGATAGGGAAGAAGAAAATAAAAAGAAAAATGAGGAAGAGAAAGAGAGCTACGGTTAGGGGGCTTGGGGAGGTGTGCTACCTAGGTTTTCTAGGGATTAGGGTTTGATGGGACATTAAATAAGGAGAGGGTGTTGTGAAATCAAGGGTGGTGATTGACCCCCTTTAAATGAGGGGTCCAGATTGGTCATGGAGAAGAATAATTCATGTAGGAATGAGGTGAGAAGCTAATTAAATAATTATTAGGCTCCCTCATTGTTTTAAACAAATGGGTGTTGACACCAAA
Source organism: Iris macrosiphon (assembly GCA_036927795.1). NCBI lineage: Eukaryota > Viridiplantae > Streptophyta > Magnoliopsida > Asparagales > Iridaceae > Iris > Iris macrosiphon. The sequence continues at coordinate 59,569,644 of JAYESA010000009.1, forward strand.
AATGTAAATTTGCAAATTAGCCCCCTTAAATTTGGGTATTTGCACAGACACATAAAATGACAAAAATTTGGCGGGCGATTTGGTGTCCGGTGTTTTGTAGGGTCAAGGGGCGCTGTATGATCGGTATGGGCTCAATAAGCAGGGCGCTGGAATTAAATTGGGATTTTCATAATTGGTTAAAATAGTATACTCAATTTAATTAGAAATAAATGCAAGTTGTGTTTTAAAATTAATTAGGAGTACATGGGGCCAAAATCAGGTCAGGTCATCAATACCAATAATGAAGACAACTCAGAAAAGAATATTATTCTAATTTGGGCCGCACGAAAAATAGGTCAAGATTGCCTCCAATTTCAATTGGAACGCACAACGATACAAAATAGGGATTTATTAAATATCGTCCGCGACAATTTTTGTGCGGCTAGAAATGATGCACAGAGAGCATAATTATGAGTTGCAAAAATAGCAGAATGGAAGGCGGGCATGTCTAGGGCAAGATTGTGAAATTTGTTGGGAGGCAAAAGCTAGGATAAAGCTCCACATATCGAAGCAAAGGCAGGGCACAATAATATTAAATAAAATACGGTAATTAATTACAAACTCCAAGAATTAAATTCTAACTAAATAATTAAATACAAAAATTCCATAATTCCGACAGGTGGTCTTCTACTGGGCTTCTAGGTCAAGTCTACTAGTTTAAAAATAAATGAACACTGCATATAATAATATATATTTAAATTACACATCACATATAATTATTTAAATTAATATACTATCATGCAATTACTAAATTGTAACTACCAATAATATTAAATATTTAAAAAGTCGAAAATACCCCTATTTTCGGAACGTGGTAGTGACAAGTCTACCCTCCTTAAAAGAATTTCGTCCTCGAAATTCAAAATCCTCAAAGTAGCGTTTATTCATACACATTATCATTTTTCCTCAAAGTTTAAATTCATCGTCCATGAGATTAGGTAATTATCCACAATATCCTTTCACGATTTTTCAAAAATTCTGAAATTATTTGTATTCCTGAAAAATCCTCGAAATAGAATCAAAGTTCCTTTTTATTAAAATTTTCCTTGAAAGTTTTAGTTAATAATCCAATACTCAGAATTTAATATTCACTCCTTTAATTTGATTTTTAATCAATGCACATATAAAATTTAAATCTCGTCCCAAATTTGAATTCAAATATTAATCCATCAAAAATTTTATTCCTCGATTTCCTCTTTCCTCAAAATACTTAACAATACTATACTTAGGGATTCTCCAAATGCAACATCCAAATATAAAATTCTAAAATTCATAACTTGCAGCCAAATAAATATAATGATAGTCTCCCAAAATTTCAAAATTTTTATAACCAATTTAATCCTGTCAAAATCTTCCTGGAATTAATAAATCATAAATTATGCCATGTTAAATTCTTGGCCCTTTATTTAAATCGATGTTTATTCTCGAATTTTTAATCATCTTGTTAATCATCTTGTCTCTCCTGTCAAGTCATAACCCCTTCAGAAATCTTCGTCATGGTCAAACCCCAATAATCATGGTCTAAGAAAACCTTCCTATATCATACAACATGCAACCTAAGGAGAATATATACAGTCATAGTGTCTTTCGTCATGGTATTGCAGTCTCTGTATCAGGGTGTACTACTAACTACATTCTAACAAGAAATCATGCATACAAGCTACGGTACTAAGGTATCAGTCAATCAATCAAATAGATAGGAACAGAAGGAAGGAAAGAACAGAACCTGCTAACACATTACCTGCAGTATCGATCTCCTCGACCGTCATCGCAAATGCCCCGCCCTGCTGGGGTGGTTCCCTTTGCGGGCGCTGAGCAATATACGGTTCCACAGGTAGCCTAACTGGATCTCTATAATTTGAAACTGCACGCTGGCCGGGAAGATAAGGGACTAGAAGACAATCCTTTACTCGATGTCCCGCAGCGTCGCAGTGCAAACAAAGTCCTAGTCTCGTTCTACAGCTCTCCCAAAGGTGACCTGGCTTTTTACAGAAATGACAAGTCTGCTGTGTCTCTCTCGGAGGCTGTTGCTGATTCTGCTAAACACGGACTGGTGCCTGGTACTGTTGTTGATACTGATACACCCATGGATGTTGCTGGATAAGAACTGGTGCTAGGTACTGCGGTGGATGTTGAAATGTCCATGGTTGTTGTTGGCTATGAAATGGTACTGGGTACTGCTGTTGGTGCTGAATACGGGGATGCTTGGCTGGTCCTGTGCTACCATTCGTATCTCCAAAAGTATTGTGACTCCTCTTAGGCCTGAGATCCAGATCCTCTTCTGCAATCTGAGCATCCATCAAGATAGCCTCAAAGGTAGCGGCACGACGACCAGAAGTGCGCGACCTAATCTCTCTCGTCAGTCCTTTTCTAAATTTCTGGGCTCGATCTCCTGGGTCCCGAATCATAGACGATGCAAAATGGCTCAATCTACAGAATTCTGTAGCGTACTCGTCGACCGACATGTTTCCTTGAACCAAGTCATGAAATTGACTTTCCAAGGTTCCCAATGCCACGTCGGAAAAGAACTTCTCCTTGAAGAGTTCCTTGAAGGTCTCCCAAGTAAGTCCTTGTGCAGTAATTCTTGGCTCTGTGCGATACCACGTGAGTGCGATATCGAACATCTGACTGCCAGCGGCTTCTATCTGTAAGTTCTCCAGAATCTGGGTCAATCGAAGGCTCCTCTCTATATCCTCTAGCCAGTCATCAGCGTAGAGTATCCCTTCGGTGCCTTTAAACTCTCGAGGCATCATCCTTATGAAATTCACTATAGTGCCTGATCTCTGCTGCTGGCCAGGAAACTGCTGGTACTGTGCTACTTTCTCCAAAGCTTGGAGAGTCACCTGATGAGCATTCTCCATGTTTTCTCTCATCAGCTCGATTTGTGCCTGGTGCGCTTCTGCTTGCACCCTCTGAGCCTCAGCTTGAACTCGCTGAGCGTCTGCCGTCACTCTCTGGGCATCTACCATGCCCTGGATCAAGGTAAACATCTGCGTCCCGTCAATGGGCAAACCTCCGGAAATCGGAGTCGGAGGAGGAGGAAGGTTGTCCGTCACAGCTGCGGCAATCCTCTGAGCAGGTGAGGGAGGAGGATTCCCGAAAAGTGCGGATACTCCTACGTACATCGGAGATGTAGGAGAAACTACGGCTGTCTGTCCCTCAGGTGGAGAGGTGGCAGGCCCCTCTAAAGCTGATGTTCCCGCTCTCATAGACCGTGTCTGCGGCGACATCCTGAAGATAGATCCCAAAGAATCAATTTAGGCAAAAATGCGATATCATCAAGGAAGGACAGTACAGTTCTAAAGAAGCAGCATTCAAGATAAAAGATTAGAAATAAATCCTAGTTGTGATTGCACAGTTCAAAGATACATACAAGGTCTGATACCTCTATCCCTCTAAGTACCACAGTTCTATCACAAGCACACTCACTGCTAGCTTCCTTACCTACTGCAATCGCTGATACTAGTTATCCTTGTCACTCAAGTGCATATCAATTGCAACATACCATACTAAGTACTGCTCTCTCCAATACAATCCTAGATGAACACCTAAGCCAGTTGGCAGTGAAATCTCAATCATGCTCTGTCACGCCCCAGTCCCAAAATACCGAGGGACCGAACGCGTGATAATGGCCAGCAGTACGCACCGATGGACAACCCAATTTAATGGATCCATCAGGGCATACTTAAGCTGTGATATAACAATAAGTAGATCCAGTGGTACCAGTCACAGTCTATACTAATCTCATCCACAACAGATAATCACAGATCAAATGACAGAAATAAAGTAAATAAATAACTGACAAATCTCAATAAAATGTCTCGGAGAACAATCCGAGTACAAGTCTGCTACATCAATAAAATAGACTGGAAAGTAAATAACTAGAAACTGAAAATAATGAGTATCTCAAGCCAATACTCAAGAGAAGTCCTCTGGTATGATCTCGTCCTCAGATCCTGGTTCTGCTCCAATGTAGGCACCTGCTCCTGCTAATGCCAATGCTCCGGTCCCGTAAACCTCGGGGTAGATCTCGTCTGCAATATCTGGAGACATAATCCGGATCCAGGTCCTCAGGGGACAGTAAGGTACAGAAAATACAAGCCAAAATAAATGCAGTGCAGCAATAAATGAACAATAGGGTGAATAAATAACCAGCTAAGTGATATGCAAATGAGAACATTATTCCATACTCGGGCTGAGACTACTACAGGATCAGTGTCGGAGAAACCCATAGCAGTATTTTCTCAAAGGGCCAGAACTGGTGCCATAGCTCTGTGTCAGAGACTAAGACACATCCAGATGTCAATATATAATATAATCAGCCTTTCATATGGTAATACTCTCCCCACCCAATGAAATCTCACGTCTCATGTCCATGACACGCAGGATCAAGACTAATACAACAAGTCCGGATATAATCTAAGCATGTAAACTGTATATGTCATAAACCTGTATCCTATACAGAATCATCATGAATATCTCAGGAAGATTCTGTCTCATGAATGGTGTCAAGTGTCCTGGGTATACTGTACTTGATAAGACAAGTACGAGAATATAAAGGGTCACGAATATCCATCTCTAGATGACAGTACCCAACACCGCGTACGATGTTGGAACCCGACTATAATCGGACGCTAAGTACGTCACACGATCCTAGGTTAAGCATGCACAGCAATATAATGAAGCAAAAAAATAGGTAACAATACTGCAGAGTTTGGCAAGGTACACTTGCCTGTGGTCCGGGCTCTAACTGTAGCTCTGGTCTCCGTGTGATCTGCAGGTACTACTCCGGTTGCTGAAATAAACATCACCATTAGATTCAGAAAATATCAAATAGCTAGAAACGCCTGTCCTTACGTCCAATTTGGACACAAGGGCAAAACGATATTTCCGGGCCAAAGCGGGGTCCACAAGTGGGCCACTTTGCACCGAAAAGCGTGTCAGGGTCAAAGGTCTCTAAATTCACCAAACTCAGTGTCAACAGGTCGGAAACGCTGATACGAACCTAACGGAACTTTCAGAATTAAATTCCGATGAGCTGATCACAAAATCGCCCGTCGAGCGGGGCCTATGGGGCCCACGACACGCAATTTCGTCAACGTTCTCAGAATCGAACCAAACTTGGGTCACAGGACCAGCGTATCGCTACGAGTCCGATGGCGCAAGTTTCGTCTCGATCCGACGTGTGTACACGAAGTTACAGCATGTTCCAGAATCGACGGATACGGGGCGGTGTCGGCGGATACGCGTTGATTCCGGTGTGCACGCACACCCGAATTGACTTCTGCGAAATCCTACACGTCCGTATCAACGTCGCATACGTTTTGGTAAAGACCGCGTGCGACCAAGTCGTCCCATTTGGCGGGGCATACTCAGTTCCGGGGTGAAACAGGGTCTGTTTTTTCCTGTTTTTGGATCGCGGTGTACGATCACCACCGGACGCGATACCCCGAACAGTTTATCCGGGCACCGAGAGGGTCATACTGGCTTCGTAATACAATTTACGGAAACAAAATCAGAGCTACGAGGAGAAAGATGTGAATACCTGAACTGGTCTGAAAAACCGAGTTTCCTGCGTGTCCGAGTGTCGAGTCGGTGTCCTGTGTCCACTGTGCTTCTAGGGTCTGCTGTGTCCACAGCTAGGGTTTGCCGTGTCCGGGTGGCCGTTGTAACACCCCGTTCCGCTCAAGCGGACTGCCGACTCAATCGGCAAAAGTACAACTGTCCCGACCCGCTTTGCCTCGATCAAGAAGCAAAGGATATCCAGACTTGCCCCTACAGGAATCCGGCTTGGACTTTCAGAGGCTCGCTCAGACGTATCGCTCTACCGAGGCGAATCATCGCTAAGGTGGGTGGCTACGGTGAACTTGTCTTTGCTTAGCCAGCACACATAAAATCTGGAATGTTTATGCTAGTCGCTAGGTGAATCACCCCCTGCATGCTAATAAATCCAACGCACCTAGCTAAGGGAATAATCCTAACTCATATTGCTTGCTAGAACATGGAAAAGGAAATACTGCTTATATTCAGACCCTCGCATGCTAAGTCCCTTAACGGTTTCATCTCTCGGACTACCTTCGGGCCCGAGTAACGTGCCTGCTTATGTTCCTTTAGAAACGCATGCTTGTCTGCTTGATTGTTACCGTGTTTTCATCCAAACCCCGGGAGACTACTACGTAGTCGTTTCGTGCCTGAAGGAACCTGCAAGTATTCGGGACCGCTAGGTCACCAAGGTAATCTCCGCCCTAGGAGAATTGCATCAAGGCAAAAGACAGTCACTGAACAACGAAACAGGCAAAGCATCTTGTCTTGTACTATTGTTGCCTCAACAGCTTGCCTCTTGTCTTGTACTCTTGTCTTGTACTCTTGTTGCCCCAACCAAGGCCCCGTTCGATCATGGACAACCAGTGCACAGGGTAACGGTCTCGCGGGCGATGCTGGGGCACTGGCATCGACCCGGTCCGGGCGAGACCAATTGTTCTTAGTCTCTTGTTCAGGCGGAATGGCTTGCAGCTCCTCTTGTACTTTGTTGCAAAGCATTCTCGTCTAGACTAAATAGTCTCTTGTTCGTCGGAATGGCTTGCAGCACCTCTTGTTCTTGTTGCAAACTATCTCGTCTAGACTATACCGTCCATATGGCATACGCCAGTGATCGCCTTGTGATAAACTTATTGCATGCTTGCTTGTAAACGAAAGATAAACAATTCATCCTCGCTTAGCGGCTATCCGCGTGCGAGGCACTTTATCGCATCAAGAGCAACCAAACACCTGAACGATCTTGAAATAAATACTCTTGTTTGCATATGCTTGCCTCCTGAATGCTTATACTTGCCCGTGCTTGAATTAACATGTTTGCCTCAATGTTTGCCTTGGACAGGGAAGGAAATGGTAAGTTGGTAAGTCTCGCCGTGTTTCCTCTAACATCGCACGGCGCACTGTCCGACACGTTAAGCTGTTCAATGTTTGCATAAAACTGATCCTAAGGCAACTAGAAAGACAACTTAATAGTTGTGCACGGAACCTGTATTACGTGTTTGGATTTGTCGAGCGGACGAGTAGCTTCCCCACCAGTGCATTCAATGTACTGATAATCCACCAGTTTGATATGCAGGGTGCGGGAGAACCTCGTGCGGTGCGGACGCCTCCTTCGTGCGTGCTAAGGCCAGGAGTTCCCTCTGAAGCCTTGCAACGGTGCGTCCGGGACTGAAGCGCTTATACAAGACATAAGTTGTGAACATCGCCTGACCATCGCCTGTATATTCATTCCACAGTTGTAGCCACTTGGCACGCTTTTACTGTTTCAGAGAGAGAGGCTTGAGCGACTTGTAATCTCGGCTATACGCCGCCTGTAATACATGTTTCATATCAATAAAGAGATTACTTTACTTGTTTCGATGCTTCCGCTATATTGTCGACTCAATGAACCTATTACCGATCGCTATACGTTTCATGACTCCGCTGCACTCGGACAATCTGTGCGACTCTATGGCTTAGAACTCTTGCCGCCAGCCAATGAACCATGGCCTTGCACGGGCGTGGATCACGCTCGTGCGGCATCACGCCCGGATGGGTTAAGCGATCGTTCCGCGGGAGCGCTGGCGTGGGTGATTCCCGCCTAGCGGGAACGGCCGATTTGCCTGCGGGAGATCGGGGCGTGACAGGTTAGTATCAGAGCCTGGCTTCTACGCCTTTGGACTTCGATTCGATATCTCTGTTTCGAAAGCTCGTTTGTGGGTTATGTGCACGCTCTCTCTCAATGCCTCGATGGGATGTTCCAACAATGAGTCTAAATACTTTCAAAATACGTTTTGATTGATATGATTGCTTGTCTGGTTGTATGCTGCGAGTGGCCTTTGTGCCAACCTGTGCGAACCCTTGAGAGTATCGCTAGTAGCTTGTCCGATTTTCACTAACCCTAAGTTTGGTTGAATGCATCTATTCGAGGGACGCCTTGAACTAGTGCACCATCCAAGACTTAGAAAAAGGTGAAACTCGAGTGCTAAGACTTCGCTATCACTGAGCTGGTTGACGTGTTCACGCTAGAGGGTACCTTCGAAAGTGCGCACGATCCAGTCTAAGCGATATGTTGATTTTGAAGCTTGTGCAAGTGAAGATCCAAATGAACAAGTACAAACGACTTGTCTAGGATTGCCTCAACCCTAGATTACTGCTTGTCCTTAGTAAGTCTCGAGGACGAGACTTTTTCTAAGTTGGGTAGGATGTAACACCCCGTTCCGCTCAAGCGGACTGCCGACTCAATCGGCAAAAGTGCAACTGTCCCGACCCGCTTTGCCTCGATCAAGAAGCAAAGGATATCCAGACTTGCCCCTACAGGAATCCGGCTTGGACTTTCAGAGGCTCACTCAGACGTATCGCTCTACCGAGGTGAATCATCGCCAAGGTGGGTGGCTACGGTGAACTTGTCTTTGCTTAGCCAGCACACATAAAATCTGGAATGTTTATGCTAGTCGCTAGGTGAATCACCCCCTGCATGCTAATAAATCCAACGCACCTAGCTAAGGGAATAATCCTAACTCATATTGCTTGCTAGAACATGGAAAAGGAAATACTGCTTATATTCAGACCCTCGCATGCTAAGTCCCTTAACGGTTTTATCTCTCGGACTACCTTCGGGCCCGAGTAACGTGCCTGCTTATGTTCCTTTAGAAACGCATGCTTGTCTGCTTGATTGTTACCGTGTTTTCATCCAAACCCTGGGAGACTACTACGTAGTCGTTCCGTGCCTGAACGAACCTGCAAGTATTCGGGACCGCTAGGTCACCAAGGCAATCTCCGCCCTAGGAGAATTGCATCAAGGCAAAAGACAGTCACTGAACAACAAAACAGGCAAAGCATCTTGTCTTGTACTATTGTTGCCTCAACAGCTTGCCTCTTGTCTTGTACTCTTGTCTTGTACTCTTGTTGCCCCAACCAAGGCCCCGTTCGATCATGGACAACCAGTGCACAGGGTAACGGTCTCGCGGGCGATGCTGGGACACTGGCATCGACCCGGTCCGGGCGAGACCAATTGTTCTTAGTCTCTTGTTCAGGAGGAATGGCTTGCAGCGCCTCTTGTACTTTGTTGCAAAGCATTCTCGTCTAGACTAAATAGTCTCTTGTTCGTCGGAATGGCTTGCAGCACCTCTTGTTCTTGTTGCAAACTATCTCGTCTAGACTATACCGTCCATATGGCATACGCCAGTGATCGCCTTGTGATAAACTTATTGCATGCTTGCTTGTAAACGAAAGATAAACAATTCATCCTTGCTTAGCGGCTATCCGCGTGCGAGGCACTGTATCGCATCAAGAGCAACCAAACACCTGAACGATCTTGAAATAAATACTCTTGTTTGCATATGCTTGCCTCCTGAATGCTTATACTTGCCCGTGCTTGAATTAACATGTTTGCCTCAATGTTTGCCTTGGACAGGGAAGGAAATGGTAAGTTGGTAAGTCTCGCCGTGTTTCCTCTAACATCGCACGGAGCACTATCCGACACGTTAAGCTGTTCAATGTTTGTATGAAACTGATCCTAAGGCAACTAGAAAGACAACTTAATAGTTGTGCACGGAACCTGTATTACGTGTTTGGATTTGTCGAGCGGGCGAGTAGCTTCCCCACCAGTGCATTCAATGTACTGATAATCCACCAGTTTGATATGCAGGGTGCGGGAGAACCTCGTACGGTGCGGACGCCTCCTTCGTGCGTGCTAAGGCCAGGAGTTCCCTCTAAAGCCTTGCAACGGTGCGTCCGGGACTGAAGCGCTTATACAAGACATAAGTTGTGAACATCGCCTGACCATCGCCTGTACATTCATTCCACAGTTGTAGCCACTTGGCACGCTTTTACTGTTTCAGAGAGAGAGGCTTGAGCAACTTGTAATCTCGGCTATACGTCGCCTGTAATACATGTTTCATATCAATAAAGAGATTACTTTACTTGTTTCGATGCTTCCGCTATATTGTCGACTCAGTGAACCTGTTACCGATCGCTATGTGTTTCATGACTCCGCTGCACTCGGACAATCTGTGCGACTCTGTGGCTTAGAACTCTTGCCGCCAGCCAATGAACCATGGCCTTGCACGGGCGTGGATCACGCTCATGCGGCATCACGCCCGGATGGGTTAAGCGATCGTTCCGCGGGAGCGCTGGCGTGGGTGATTCCAGCCTAGCGGGAACGGCCGATTTGCCTGCGGAAGATCGGGGCATGACAGCCGTGTTTGGGTCAGGGTTCCGTCGTGGCTCGGGGAGGAGGGAGAAGGTTGATGGGGGTGGTCGGCCGACTGGTCGGGGGCTCGAGCGTGGCGAGGTGCAGCGGCGGTGGTCGTGCGGGCTGGGGTGGCTGGGCTCAGGGAGGGGTGAGCCAGCGGAGGTCGTCCGGTGAGGGGATGGGCGGTTCTCGGGTCTGAGGTGAAGAAGAGGGGAGGAAGGAGGAGAGGCCTGGGGCGGCTAGGGTTACGGCAAGGGGGGAGACGGCGCTGGACAGTTAGGGTGGCGGCGTCGATCGGATGGTCGACGGCGAGGACGCTGCGGGCGGAGAGAGGGAGGTGAAGCGATAGGTGGAGACGGGTGCTAGGGCAGCGGGTCGGGGAGATCGTCGGAGGAGATGACCGGAGACGGCGGCTGGGCTGAGAAGAGAGAGAGGGGTGTGCGGCGTGGAAGTCGAGGCGACTTTATAGGCTGCGTCGCCACGGAGTCGAGGCTGGATTAGGATTAGGGTTTGGTTCGGGTCGGGTACTCAACGGGTCGGGTCGAACCCGGATCCGACCCGCTAGGGCTTAGGGGCGGTTCACTAGACCGGGTCTGGTTCAGTGTGGTTTGGTCTGAGTTGGTTTTAATTGAAATAAACCCGGTTTATTTAAGGGGTTTAAGACGGTTTAATTATTAATAGTTTTTAGGGCTTTAAACGGGTTTTCGGAGTCCAATAAATTCACCGAAAATTATCCTATGCTCGGTTTTCCATTTTACACCATAAAATATTATTTTCATAATATTTAAATATTAATTAATAGCAATTAAAAATCATTTAATTAGAAAATACCTAGGTTTTAATGACAGAAAAATCCCGAAAAATTCTAGAAAAATTCTTGAAAAATCAGGGGGCTTACAATCTACCCCCCTTAAGAGGATTGCGTCCTCGCAATCAAAAGGATAACCGGTCAACAGAGATGACACTGTTGCAATTATTGTTCGAAGCACATCATGATCAAGGATAGTCAAGGTTGAGGGTGTAAGAATAATACAAAGGAAAAACTATTTCCCTAAGCATTAAAGGTTATGCAATCTCCCGCATGAAGGAGATTTAGAAGACTACAGTTCAGAAAAACTAGATTATCACTTAAACATATTAGGTTATCAATTAAAAAAACATTCTAGGTTATTAAGCAATCTCAAAATTACTAGGTGAAGGCTAGGGTCACGAACCAACATGCAAAAACTTAAACAATACAAGAAACAGAAACTATAAAAACTTACGCGCATTAGCTACTCCATGAATTTGCGCATCCTCCAAAGTCATCGCATAAGCTTGTCCGCGTCCTTGAAGGGGTGCCCTCTGCTGTTGCTGGGCCTGCTGGAAGGGTGCTGGTCGAGGTGCCAAGGGTGGCCTTGGTTGATATCCGTCTGGTGCTGGTAGAGCTTGTTGGTTTGACCTTGGTGCTCCTTCTTTACGCTCAGGGCAGTCTCTCACTGCATGTTGTCTGGATCCACAACTTAAGCATAGTCCTAACCGGCGTCTGCATTCCCTAGCGAGATGGCCTGTTTTGCCACAGTAGTGACAAGTAGAGAGGACTATTACTTGTGGTGTAGATGCGTTCTGCTGTTGCTGTAGGTGAGGTCTCTTTGCAGATTCTTCTTGTGGTGCTCTGGCTGGTGCTGATGTGGAAGGCCGCTTCAGTCTGGTCTCTCTCCTGGTGACGCGCTCCATGCGTCGGGCTGCAGCAAGGACGTCCGAGTAAGATGTAGGTGCAATGGATTCAATTAGTTTCTGTAGCTCGAAATTTAGAAGAACTTCTCGGCCTTCTCTTCTTCTGTCGGAATCAAGGTAGGGGCGAAGCGACTCAGACGAATAAATTCCGCGTTGTACTCTTCCACTGTCATATTGCCTTGGATAAGGCGGTTGAACTTGTCTCTGAGTTCTGATCGAGCGGTAGCTGGAATGTACATCTCTTGGAAGAGTCTGGAGAACTCCTCCCAAGTGACTCGGTCTGGTCCGAGCCGTGTCTCCTCAGATAGCCACCAGTGATGTGCATTATCCGTCAATTGCATTTTGACGACAGTCATCCAACGTTCTTGTGGTAGCTCTGCTGCTTCTAATTGATGTCGTATGTTGGTAAGCCACTCATGAACTTCAGTAGGTTCCTCCTTGCCTGAGAAGGTGCGGGGCTTCAGCTGGCGGAAGTCGGTGATAGAGCCCGTCGGTTGTCGGCGAGTTGGTAGGTTGGCCTGATCCAATGCATTTACTATGTTGTTCCTTAAGTAATCTGCTTTACGGCGTTGAGCTTCTTGATAAATATGTTGTTGGGCCTGCATCATTGCGTAGATCATTTGGAACATCTGCTGCCCGTCCATAGGCTGTCCTGGTGGGAATACAGGCATTGGTGGAATGAACTGCGGAGGCGGTGGGATGTCGTCTCGCCGAAATCTAGGAGCATGCTGATCTGCTTGGCTACCTTGGTGAGTAGAGGGATCTCCACTCAATGGTGCCACTTCATCTTCTCCGTAGGTGGCTACCGCACCTATTGGTGTGTTTGCTGGAGTTTCGTCGTTTGCTCTTGAATTCATTACTCTGCATCAAAAATAAACTATAAGAGGCGCACAGGAATCAAGGCAAGATGCAAGAAATTTAATTCGAATACAATATAGATATCAAGAACATTTCAAGCATGTGGATGAGATCCTAAAACTTATTCTATTCTTATTGCAGGCTTGCTCGGTCCCTAAGTTGAAACTGAATAATTTAGTCGTAGACCTGCATGGGCCACCACAAAAACCATGTCACGGGCCAGTCCCAAAATACCGAGGGACCGGACGCGTGATAATGGCCAGCAGTACGCACCGATGGACAACCTAATTTAATGGATCCATCAGGGCATACTTAAGCTGTGATATAACAATAAGTAGATCCAGTGGTACTAGTCACAGTCTATACTAATCTCATCCACAACAGATAATCACAGATCAAATGACAGAAATAAAGTAAATAAATAACTGACAAATCTCAATAAAATGTCTCGGAGAACAATCCGAGTACAAGTCTGCTACATCAATGAAATAGACTGGAAAGTAAATAACTAGAAACTGAAAATAATGAGTATCTCAAGCCAATACTCAAGAGAAGTCCTCTGGTACGATCTCGTCCTCAGATCCTGGTTCTGCTCCAATATAGGCACCTGCTCCTGCTAATGCCAATGCTCCGGTCCCGTAAACCTTGGGGTAGATCTCGTCTGCAATATCTGGGGACATAATCCGGATCCAGGTCCTCAGGGGACAGCAAGGTACAAAAAATACAAGCCAAAATAAATGCAGTGCAGCAATAAATGAACAATAGGGTGAATAAATAATCAGCTAAGTGATATGCAAATGAGAATATTATTCCATACTCGGGCTGAGACTACTACAGGATCAGTGTCGGAGAAACCCATAGCAGTATTTTCTCGAAGGGCCAGAACTGGTGCCATAGCTCTGTGTCAGAGACTAAGACACATCCAGATGTCAATATATAATATAATCAGCCTTTCATATGGTAATACTCTCCCCACCCAATGAAATCTCACGTCTCATGTCCATGACACGCAGGATCAAGACTAATGCAACAAGTCCGGATATAATCTAAGCATGTAAACTGTATATGTCATAAACCTGTATCCTATACAGAATCACCATGAATATCTCAGGAAGATTCTGTCTCATGAATGGTGTCAAGTGTCCTGGGTATACTGTACTTGATAAGACAAGTACGAGAATGTAAAGGGTCACGAATATCCATCTCTAGATGACAGTACCCAACACCGCGTACGATGTTGGCACCCGACTATAATCGGACGCTAAGTATGTCACACGGTCCTAGGTTAAGCATGCACAGCAATATAATGAAGCAAGAAAATAGGTAACAATACTGCAGAGTTTGGCAAGGTACACTTGCCTGTGGTCCGGGCTCCAACTGTAGCTCTGGTCTCCGTGTGATCTGCAGGTACTACTCCGGTTGCTGAAATAAACATCACCATTAGATTCAGAAAATATCAAATAGCTAGAAACGCCTGTCCTTACGTCCAATTTGGACATAAGGGCAAAACGACATTTCCGGGCCAAAGCGGGGTCCACATGTAGGCCACTTTGCACCGAAAAGCGTGTCAGGGTCAAAGGTCTCTAAATTCACCAAACTCAGTGTCAACGGGTCGAAAATGCTGATACAAACCCAATGGAACTTTCAGAATTGAATTCCGATGAGCCGATCACAAAATCGCCCGTCGAGCGGGGCCTGTGGGGCCCACGACACGCGATTTCGTAAACGTTCTCAGAATCAAACCAAACTTGGGTCACAGGACCAGCGTATCGCTACGAGTCCTATGGCACAAGTTTCGTCTCGATCCGACGTGTGTACACGAAGTTACAGCATGTTCCAGAATCGACGGATACGGGGCGGTGTCGGCGGATACGCGTTGATTCCGGTGTGCACGCACACCCGAATTGACTTCTGCGAAATCCTACACGTCCGTATCAACGTCGCGTACGTTTCGGTAAAGACCGCGTGCGACCAAGTCGTCCCATTTGGCGGGGCGTACTCAGTTTCGGGGTAAAACAGGGTCTGTTTTTTCCTATTTTTGGATCGCGGTGTGCGATCACCACCGGACGCGATGCCCCGAACAGTTTGTCCGGACACCGAGAGGGTCATACCGGCTTCGCAATACAATTTACGGAAACAAAATCAGAGCTACGAGGAGAAAGATGTGAATACCTGAACTGGTCTGAAAAATCGAGTTTCCTGCGTGTCCGAGTGTCGAGTCGGTGTCCTGTGTCCACTGTGCTTCTAGGGTCTGCTGTGTCCACAGCTAGGGTTTGCCGTGTCCGGGTGGCCGTGTCTGGGTCAGGGTTCCGTCGTGGCTCGGGGAGGAGGGAGAAGGTTGATGGGGGTGGTCGGCCGACTGGTCGGGGGCTCGAGCGTGGCGAGGTGCAGCGGCGGTGGTCGTGCGGGCTGGGGTGGCTAGGCTCGGGGAGGGGTGAGCCAGCGGAGGTCATCCGGTGAGGGGATGGGCGGTTCTCGGGTCTGAGGTGAAGAAGAGGGGAGGAAGGAGGAGAGGCCTGGGGCGGCTAGGGTTACGGCAAGGGGGGAGACGGCGCTGGGCAGTTAGGGTGGCGGCGTCGATCGGATGGTCGACGGCGAGGACGCTGCGGGCGGAGAGAGGGAGGTGGAGCGATAGGTGGAGACGGGTGCTAGGGCAGCGGGTCGGGGAGATCGTCGGAGGAGATGACCGGAGACAGCGGCTGGGCTGAGAAGAGAGAGAGGGGTGTGCGGCGTGGAAGTCGAGAAGGCGGCGGCGTGGAAGTCGAGGCGACTTTATAGGCTGCGCCGCCGCGGAGTCGAGGCTGGATTAGGATTAGGGTTTGGTTCGGGTCGGGTACTCAGCGGGTCGGGTCGAACCCGGATCCGACCCGCTAGGGCTTAGGGGCGGTTCACTAGACCGGGTCCGGTTCAGTGTGGTTTGGTCTGAGTTGGTTTTAATTAAAATAAACCCGGTTTATTTAAGGGGTTTAAGACGGTTTAATTATTAATAGTTTTTAGGGCTTTAAACGGGTTTCCGGAGTCCAATAAATTTACCAAAAATCACCCTATGCTCGGTTTTCCATTTTACACCATAAAATATTATTTTCATAATATTTTAATATTAATTAATAGCAATTAAAAATCATTTAATTAGAAAATACCTAGGTTTTAATGACAGAAAAATCCTGAAAAATTCCAGAAAAATTCTTGAAAAATTAGGGGGCTTACATGCTCAAGCCAACATACCCTTACATATGCACCTCATCTACTATATACTAATATATCTCTCTCACTATAAAATCTTATCCTTAAATAAAATTCCTTAAAATAATCCCTCGAATAAATTTTTATAGTAAAATGCATATACCTTCCTCAATGTTAATTACCTAAATATTGAAGTAAAAAACTTAATCACAAAAAAATCCTTACAGACTTGTCTAGGTTTATTGAATCGAATCTGAATCCTCAAAAATAAAATTTTAATAACATAATATCTCAACTTCTCAAAATTCAAAAATGCAATTCATTTTCAATCTTCAAATTATAATTTAAATCCATATCTAGTAATCCAATAGTCCTAGTGTTAATCTTCCTCACCGTCCTCATCGACATGCGTCATCAGTTAATACCATAATCAGTCTGTAAATTAACCTTGATATGAAATCAACCCTACTATGAAACCAAAATCCTAATTTAATAACTAATCAACAACAATCAAATTCAATATCAATAAGTGAGAATGGACGGAACAAGGGAATAATTTTAAATTAAAAATTATAACAAGATTCTCAGGGGTCATCCCAGGAATCTCTCAAGGAATTATGATTGAGTACTCGCTCTCGTCCTAGTATCCTATGTCCTAGATCCTATCGCAGGTACGCAGTAGTGTAACAAAGATGCCACACTACTACGATATCGCACAACTTCGTGAAGTCTGACCTGCATGGGCCACCACTAAAACGTGTCACGACCCGCACCCGGAATTGGGGCACGAGTACGTGGGTACGTCCAGCCTACACCGCAGCATCGGCGGTAGAACGCAGTCAAGGTCTTGATACTATCTAGCCAATCTCACACAAGCATCCAATCTCCATAAGGAGGCACGGATGACACAAATAAAATGAACACATACTCAATCACAGGATTACAGCACGATAAGATATCGAACAAAATTAATTACAACACAAGTCAAAAAGTAATAACTTAACTCAACAATATCCAAGTCTCAATAAAAATGCCGGAGACAAATCCGGTACCAAATAGTCTACTAAAAGAACTAACTAGAAGATTGGTGATTCCGGCTAGACCTCCCGGAATCACAACTAACTATCAAGCCCAAGTGCAGCTACTCACCATATGGTCCATAAAGTGTTGGCTACCGATCCTCTAAGGCATAGTCTGGAAAAATATTTCCAGTCAGGAAGGAGCAAAGTACAATCTCAAATAACAGTTCCATTAAATTGATAAGGACTATAAAGCAATAAACATGTGATGCTAGCTACTGAAAAGACAGTAAAATAAATACAATGGCAATTAAAGAGAGACAGGCAATATAAAGAGACAGGCAATAGGCAATATGATATAGTCAGTGCATGTATGAAAATGAAAAGAACAAGGAACAGCATCATATACGGGTGATGTAGTATATAATTTAAAATAGGGAACTGTAATCTATTCTAAGTGTTTGAAATAGTAGTTTCAAAATGTGATCGGCTTGGGAACATGTACGATAGCTACAGGCCTGGCTAATCATGGGTGAAGAGCATGATTAACACTTACATTGTTCTACACTGCAATAAGAGGTTATGATCACATTTTTTACTAACTACTTCTCCGCCCCCAACTAGTACTATGGATCCAACCATGACACGTCACGATACACGAGCAAGTCCAATCTATCAAGTACGATGTCTAATATACATGTCGTGTACAATGTTAAACGATAATCAAGGTAACATCTCATGACTGCAGATCCAAGCTATACTAGTCCGTGTAGCACAGTGTCAAGGATTCAGATATAATATTTCATGATTATTTAATTTATAGAAATTATCAAGGAATTGGAAATTATCAGAGAATGTACTTGCCTTGGGTCCTTAGCTGGTAATTATTGATGTCCTGTTCCAGAGTATCCCCTGGGTGAATAACAGTCCTATAAACACATCACAATAACACTTGTATCAGGTGCTACCCTAACACATAGTGTTCCCCCCCCCCCTTCTTCCTCTTTCAAATTTTCAAAAACTAAAGAAGAAGAAGAAGGAAGAAAGAAGAAGAGAAGAAGATAGGGAAGAAGAAAAGAAGAAAATGAAAAGAAAAATGAGGAAGAGAAAGAGAGCTACGGTTAGGGGGCTTGGGGAGGTGTGCTACCTAGGTTTTCTAGGGATTAGGGTTTGATGGGACATTAAATAAGGAGAGGGTGTTGTGAAATCAAGGGTGGTGATTGACCCCCTTTAAATGAGGGGTCCAGATTGGTGATGGAGAAGAATAATTCATGTAGGAATGAGGTGAGAAGCTAATTAAATAATTATTAGGCTCCCTCATTGTTTTAAACAAATGGGTGTTGACACCAAAAATATAAATTTACAAATTAGCCCCCTTAAATTTGGGTATTTGCACAGACACATAAAATGACGAAATTTTGGCGGGCGATTTGGTGTCCGGTGTTTTGTAGGGTCAAGGGGCGATGTATGATCGGTTTGGGCTCAATAAGCAGGGCGCTAGAATTAAATTGGGATTTTCATAATTGGTTAAAATAGTATCCTCAATTTAATTAGAAATAAATGTAAGTTGTGTTCTAAAATTAATTAGGAGTACATGGGGCCAAAATCAGGTCAGGTCATCAATACCAATAATGAAGACAACTCAGAACAGAATATTACCCTAATTTGGGCCGCACGAAAAATAGGTCAAGATTGCCTCCAATTTCGATTGGAACGCACAACGATACAAAATAGGGATTTATTAAATACCGTCCGCGACAATTTTTTTGCGGCTAGAAATGATGCACAGAGAGCATAATTATGAGTTGCAAAAATAGCAGAATGGAAGGCGGGCATGTCTAAGGCAAGATTGTGAAATTTGTTGGGAGACAAAAGCTAGGGTAGCGCTCCACATATCGAAGCAAAGGCAGGGCGCAATAATATTAAATAAAATACGGTAATTAATTACAAACTCCAAGAATTAAATTCTAAATAAATAATTAAATACAAAAATTCTATAATTCCGACAGGTGGTCATCTACTGGGCTTCTAGGTCAAGTCTACTAGTTTAAAAATAAATGAACACTGCATATAATAATATATATTTAAATTACACATCACATATAATTATTTAAATTAATATACTATCATGCGATTACTAAATTGTAACTACCAATAATATTAAATATTTAAAAAGTAAAAAATACCCCTATTTTCGGAACGTGGTAGTGACAGCCTCAATTTAGTTTCGTCCCTGCTTCGCATCATCCTCTAGAAATGTCAATGCTAAAAGCACTACACAATATTTTATGGATTGCCAAAAAAAGTTGGCAATCATAATTCATTTGAGGGCTATAAAATTTTGGAGTTAATGGAAATCAAATCATAAATTAGTTTACCATAAATTGAAAATTTAATTATATGGAAATTTATTGTATGAAAGATCCAATAATAAATATATAATTAAATTCAAAGATAAAAATCCAAAATAATATTTACTTACCATAAATGTTCCAATACACGGCGCTCGATGCACTTTTCGAACTTTTTCGACACACTGATGGCACTCGTCGCACTCCGAGGTATTCTCCACATAGGTTAGGAATTCCACCCACTCCAGCAAATCTCTTCCTTCACAACTATGTGGAGGGGATCGTCATCCCGACGATCCGCCTGCAGTACTCAAACTTTTTTCTTGGAAGAATCTTTTTGCACATGTCTGCTCCGTTGTCATCTGTATGAACATTCTTAAGCGCCACTGTCACGCCCAGTCCCAAAATACGTAGGACTAGAAATACGTAAGCATGCCAGCCATATGTATATGGCAACTCCAATATATAAATACCATAAAATATACGTACGCTGTAATATGAATATTAACTCACATGTAGTATATATATTATCAAAAGTCACATGGCATAACTAGATCTCATCCACAGAATCAAATAACCAATCAACTATATAATTGAATCAAGTATAAAATGCTTGATAAGAACAAGTAGTTGGGCGGAGACAAATCCACTACCAACTAGAATATAAGAAAAATCACATAAGTACATCTAATGAACAATGAGACTCGAAGAGAAGACCTCCTCGAAAAAGAGAGAAGTAGCAAGTCCTGATCCGTGCTCCCGCGAATAGTCATGATCGTCTATACCTGGCAAGGAACCAGGTCCTCAGAGGGACGTAACAAGATACAGAAAACAACATACCAATTGAATACAGTAAAACATGCATAATAGACAGAAAATATATAAGTACGTTGTACTCTACAATCTATATAAAATGCATAATGAGGACAACTTTTTGACGTATAGGCATGGGTAGGCTACTCTATCTAATCTCACAACTCACACACACGTTTAGAACATCATCAGCCGTCATACAGCGAGGGTAGCGACCATCGTGACACCATCAGCCGACATACCGTGAGGGACCATCGCGACACAACTACCATAGTGCGTGATAGTTACTACGGTTTACCAGAATGGTTATAGCCCATACGCTTACTGATTGTCCTCATCTCCCAAGATACTATGTGTCAAGTGTGTGTCAACATATATAATATATAATAATGACTGAAAAAAATACACATGCAATGAATATATGAAAATATAATAAGCATGCAAAGTACTGTAAGCAATTTGGTAAGGCATACTTGCCTGCTCTGAAAAAGAATGAAGTCCCAACTCAAGGCGTCGTCCGATCTACCCGTCACATAAATTAAACAAGTTAGGTTACAAAATTGGGTGAATAGGTTCTTCCATTTTAATCTATTTTAATTCTGAATAAGATAACCTAAAATAGTATTTTAATCTTATTATAATCTAAATTCATTGTTAAACCCTAATTTTGGTCCAAAGAAAATTAACTTTACGGATTTGTGATCCGTGGCACGCAAATCGAGGCAATCCGTTGACCAAAAAGTCAACTGACTCAAATCCTGGATTTGTGTGTAAAATTCTATAGATTTTAGCACTACATGAATGCCAGAATTGACGGTTTTATAAAATCACAAGTCGGTAAAGAGTTATGGCCACAAGGGCGAATAGATGACAGTTTTCGGTGATTTTCTATTTACGTCTACGTTGCACGAATTTTAAAGTAGATTAAACTTACATATTAAATTCTGGAAAATTAATTTTATGTAATTTCATCATGTTAACTTTCCGAAACTTCAAACGGTTCGTAATTTAGAGTTCGGGATCTCCCGTAATCTCAAAAACACCGAAATGCGTCTGATTTCGGACAACTGACACTTTTAGAATTTTCTGAAAAAATAGGTTCATAAATTATTAAAATAATTTATATATTCAGAAAACTAACCTTGATATGGTTCTAACAAAAAAACTGGAGCTCGTTTGGAGTCCGAAGATAGAAAATATCGTCTTTTTAAGTAATCATAACTACTAGAAAATGAGCCTGAATTTATGACAAATTTTGACTGTTTTTTGACGAAAAAGAGAGGAGTTTGGGGAAGAAAAATATGAAAGATGAGTTTATTCCGTAAGTCTAATAGGTATTTATAATGGTGGAGACTACTTAATTGAATACGATTAGGATTGGCTAATTTGGATATGATTATGATCAGTTTAAATAAGGATAAGATATGCATGAAGTTATTTTCCTAGTAGGCTCAGGATTTGAATTAATTTAAAATAGAGTTTGAGTTTATCTTAATAATTTATAATCTTAAATATAATTAAAGATAATACAAATAATTTATATATAATCTTATTAATATCTATTAACACTAAATTAGCATCTATCTAATATTAAGATTATATATATCCAAATAAATCCTAAATAATTTTAAAAATCTAAATAAATTTATTAAAATTCTAAATAAATTAAAGCAAAATATAATTAAATATATTAACCTAAAATAAATATTTGGTAGGAACAATATACAAGTATGGTCTAATAGTAAATCATGAAAGTCCTAAAAATTTACGTTTCCTATGTTTTAATTATCCTAAAATTCTAGAAAAATCTCCAAAAATCTAAAATAGACTAAAAATGATTCTAAATAAATATTTATATAAGTAAATATATTAAGAAATTTATTTTCTAATTAACTACGAGAATACTCTAAAAAATTTAATATTTAAAATAATCTATAATAAATATAATAATATATAATACACACAAAATACCTATTTTGGGTGAAGGGGTTTACAATCTACCCAACTTACAAAAATTTCGTCCTAGAAATTAAAAATAAGAAATAATTTGTTAAAACTTTCAAATTCGTATCTAAGGCAAGTCAACCGTAATCTTCTCAAAATTTAAATGACAAAATCTATTCAAAATTAAAATAACCACTGTTTAAATCAAAATTTAACATATCATAATCTCTTCTAGATTTTTAAATAATCAACATCCAAATTTAATTCAAATCTATATGACATTTTTAAGATTTAAATAACCCACATAAAATTTTACATCACGATTTTCAACTATCATAATCTCCTATAGATTTTAAACAATTATAATCAAATATTATTCCTATATTTCAACTTAAGAATTTTGTACTCTTCAAATTTTAAATTCAATTTCTATTATCAATATTTCAAATAGGTGATCCAACAATCAAAATTCAACTTTTAATTCAAATCATCAAATTGTAAAATTTTGAATTCAATCCATCAATGTTCATGTTTAGAGTTATATTTTTTTTCCTTAAGATTTAAATTGTTAATTTAAATCTCCAATATTCAAAATTTAAATTATGTGCTCAAATTATAAATATTTGGTCTGCAATATCAAAGTTTTAAAATTTATTCTATTAGGCATTCTTATCTTTAAAGTTAAATTATCATAATCTAAATCATTCTTCTAAAAATTTTTAAAATTAAAATGACTTAAATCTCTCAATCTAATCTCACTTGACCACAATCTAAAAAATTTTACCTTAAGTTGACAATGCAACTTCTACCCAACTTAGAATTTATCGATCTATCACATAGGCTATACATTTAAGAAAAACTTTCTCAAATTATTTAATCGTGTTATTCAATCCACAAAATATCTCACATGTTTTATGTCCTTAATTACAAAAGATAGTCACCAAGTAATGTGATTGGCCTATGGGGTATATCTAGTACTCTCCGTGTATCAAACTTATACCAAGCACGAGCGTTCATCTTTCCGAAATAAGGAAAGACGAAAAATAGTAATAAAGAATTTAAGGAGCGGGTGATAGAATACAAGTACGGGTTCAAGGCGATTTAAAGAATTCAAAAAGAGAGTTGTCAGGGCAGTTGTGGATTGAAGTCTTATTTTGGTAAATTCCTATTTGCATGCTCATATAAGTACAGTTATGTAACCGATAAGATATGTTCGAACATGCCTAATGGCAAGTATATTCGTCTACTAGTCAACTATATATCTCAATCCACGTAAATTAGTCATGCGAAGAGCGAACCAAGTGCATTAAGGTTAATCAGACCGTAATACACTGATTCTGATTTAGACAGTGTATTAGTAGGCATCCCCAATAACACATATGTCATGAACAAGCTCGATAAAAGAATAAGCTTGCAAAACTAGGTTATAAAATAGCAGCATAAGTCGAGGTAGTCCAGAAAATATAAGTACGCTGGATTATGATGAAGGAAGGTACAAATAATTCAAGTTCACCAAGAAGATCGGTGTTGTGCCTCTACAGTTGCCATACTAACTTCTTATCTAAGTCTCTGGTCGACCAAATGGGAGGTATGGGTCTCTAAGTTCTATAATCTGGATAAACACTATCTTCTTATGAAAGCCTATAGTTGGTGTCATTCAATTATACTTTATTAATGGGTAAAAAGGGCTATGTGATATTAGGTTATAAGGCATACTACCCAACTTACAAGAATTTAGCTAATAGTGTTATTGAACAATAGAGGGTATATACCTAGTACAAGTCATCTTCCTAACCCCTATCAAGCACGAAAGAAAAGATAAGATTAACGTTGTGAAAGGATCAAGCAAGATGCAATATAAGCAATCAAATAAGAAGGCAAAATGGAATCAAGGGTGGTGATTAAATAAGTAGATGAGATCCTATATTCTAATCCTATGCGCAGGCTTGCTCGGTACAATAACGTAACCGAGACAATATGCTCAAGACCTGCGTGGGCCACAACAAAAATATGTCACGCCCCAGTCCCAAAATACGTAGGACTAGGAATACGTAAGCATGCCAGCCGTATGTATATGGCAACTCCAATATATGGATACATTAAACATACGTACGCTGTAATATGAACAACAACTCACATGTGGTATATATATTATCACAAGTCACAGGGCATAACTAGATCTCATCCACAGAATCAAATAACCAATCAACTATATAACTGAATCAAGTATAAAATGCTTGATAAGAACAAGTAGTTGGGCGGAGACAAATCCACTACCAACTAGAATATAAGAGAAATCACATAAATACATCTAATGAACAATGAGACTCGAAGAGAAGACCTCCTCGAAAAAGAGAGAAGTAGCAAGTCCTGATCCGTGCTCCTGCGAATAGTCATGATCGTCTATACCTGGCAAGGGACCAGGTCCTCAGAGGGACGTAATAAGATACAGAAAATAACATGCCAATTGAATACAGTAAAACATGCATAATAGACAGAAAATATATAAGTACGCTGTACTAGACAATCTATATGAAATGCATAATAAGGACAACTTTTTGACGTATGGACATGGGTCAATACTAGAATAAGCGGGTTTAGCGACGTTTTTTAACGACGACAAATAAAATGTCGCTAATTTAGCGACTCCATTTAAAAATTGTCGCTAGACGTCGCTAATTGGCGACATTTAGCGACGTTTAGCGACTTTTATTCAGTTTTTAAAAGATTAGTCCCTATAAGTTCAATTTAGGTCACTAAACGTCGATAAAATGTTTCATTTAGTGACGTTTAGCGACGTATGTATTTTGGACATTTAGCGACGTAATTAGCGACGTCTCAACCTCACTAAGTTAGCGACGTCATTAGTGACGTCGCTAAAATGTTGCTAAATTTGTTTTAATTAGGGCTGCTTCCCCCCATTTATTTCGATCTCTCCCTCTCCCTCTCCCAAACGTCACGATCTCTCCGGCTCCCTTCCGACCTCCGGCGCCCCCTCCTCCCTCCCGGCGACCCCCCTCCGGCAGCGTCCTCCCTCCTCCTCCTCCTCTAGGTAAACCCTCTCTCTCTCTCTCTCTCTCTCTCACACACACACATACACACACACACACACAATACACACATGGCACTGACACTGACATAACACACACGTTACAAACACTGACACAGACACGACATACACACTTACACGACACACACACGTGACCTAGGGTTAAGGTTAGGGTTAGGGTTTTTGACCTGGTTAGGGTTAGGGTTTTTGACTTGGTTAGGGTTTGGGTTAGGGTTAGGGTTAGGGTTTTTGACCTGGGGTTAGGGTTAGGGTTAGGGTTAGTTCACTTCTGCAATTTTATTGTATTATTTTGTTGCACCATGCATCAACTCTCTACTGGGTTTAGTGAATGGGTAGGAAGTGTTGTCCTTAGGGTGAATAATGAGAGCTCCGTAGACTATAGCCCTGAGCCAGAAGCTGTGTGCGTGCCACCACAGGGTCCTTAGGGTAAAAAATGGCAAAGTTGACTCAATTGCACAAAGATTAACAAACATTAATAACCGTATAGTGAAGGTCATGTCTTGTGAGGAGAAGAATGTGATTAGACACTGCACATCCCAAGAATAGTGTTATTCATTTTAGTGTGCTTTATATGCGATCGAAGTAGCATCACAATTCAATTATGGTGTATTTTATATACGAAAATAGTAGCATCTGATGATGGTGCTGCTCGACAGGCTGGATTATTGTCATCTAAACTCATAATAATATCTAAACATGGAGACGATTGGACTTAGTTGGAACTTAGGAGAAAATGATTGTGCAACCATATATTACTTGCTTGAGATTGGCAAGTTATAATTATTCTAAGAAATATAAGAGAGAGAGATTGGTAAGGTGATGTGGCTATTGTAATTGGCATAATCTTATAAAAGGCATGTCATTGTTAACAATCAATCCAATATTATAATGACATTGCTCGTCGCTAATCTACCATAGGTAGTGTCATCACAGGATGCTACTAGGTACATGTCACGTCCCAGTCCCAAAGATACGTAGGACTAGTACACGTAAGCATGCCAGCCGCATCGATATGGCAACTCCAATATATGGAAACCAAATCCACAATTATGCTGTATTATGAATATCAATCCACAAGTGGTATAACATATGTCACAAGTCACAGGGTATAATCTAAATCTCATCCACAAAAATTAATATAAATAAATAACCAGCATCTATGAAACTAGATCTCAATAAGAAGTATCTAAGGATGATAGTTGGATGGAAACAAATCCACTACCAACCCGAATATAAGAGCAAATACAAAATAAGTACAACACAATCAAACCCAATATAAGTATACCAGCTATCGATCACGGCTCGAAAAGAAGACATCCACGAAGCATATACAACCATCCAAATCTGCGCTCCTGCAAATACTCAAGAACAGATACACCTGGCAATGGACCAGGTCCTTAGAGGGACATAACAAGATACTTAAACACATGCCAATAAAGTACTGAAATAAATATCCAATGGGTCACCTAACCATCTATGTGAATGCAGTTTGAGAACAACTTTCTAACAAGTGAGCTATCTGGCTGAGAACTGGGATTGGCATGACTCTCTCGGAGAACCAGGGGCCTCAAAGGCATGTCGTCTTTTGAACGGCAGAGGCCCGCCAAGTAGTAAAGGGGTCATCACCGCCCGTATCTCCAACGGAGCTTCCGGGTTACAGAAGGAAAAGTATAAAGGAGCTCAAATGCGGTACTTGTTGTTCTCCCCACCCCATGATCTAAGCATGTCACATCCATGACATGTAGCGCCCCGTTCTCCCGGTGCGGAGAGCGCGGCTAAGAAACACAAGACGATATCGTTCGATCGGGATAGATTGAATTAAGAACTCGTCCTCGTTATGGATTTGTTTCTTCGGAATCGATTCCCATATTCAGTGGACTGCGCCCCAAGGATCGGCTTAGCGGCAGAGTCAGGAGGGACCTCTCCGCTGCTATCTTTTATTGCCTCGGTTTTCGATGTCGCTTCTTGCTTTCGTGCTTTGAGTTGGTTTTGGGATTTGCTTGTTTTCCTTGAACGGTTTAGATGGTTTTTATTGTTTTTGTTCATTGACTTGCACTTCTATTCCGAGAATGGAAAGAGAGGAAGAAGTATTAATCGAGCTGTTCATGTGCAGGTGAACGAGCAGTAGGCGACTTACGAGCGGAGTCGTGAAGCGCCTCTTTCCTTCTTCTTTCCAAAATCTAAGTGAGTGGCTACCAACCCGATTAGCTAGCCCTGCTTCCAAGTTTCACAGCTAAAACACTTGCATTCTCGTGCCCCGATCAAACGATACCAAGTTAATAATAAAATAAACCAAGATAAAAGAGAATAGACTTGGGTATTTATGCTTGTCACTTAACTGGGAAACGGTTACTCAATTTGCATGCTTGTTCATTTTAAATGTACTATACATGCTTCAAGTTTATTTAGAATGCATCTTCTTCCATAAATTGTGCTAAGTATGGAATACACTTGTTATAAAATAAACTGTCAGGAAGACTATGCAAAACGAATCATACAATGTTGCTTATCTTATTCACGTGCCTCAACGCATCAACGTTAATGTATCACGAACGATTGATCACGGACAACTTGTGCACAAGGTAACGGGTTCCTGCGGATGGTCGCTGGGGCATTGGCACCGATCCGGTCCGGGCGGAACTTCACGATAGTCTCACGCATCTGGACAAGGATAGTCTGCAGCCACCAACGCATCTTTGCTATATTCCATCCTCGTTCAAGACTAAACGGTCCATAATGGCTTCTAGCCAGTGATCCCAACGTGTATATTTAAACCTGTTGCATAATAACTTGTGTCTTTGTGGCAGGGAAGGCATGGTAAGTATTATGCAGGTAATTCAGACGGGCAGGTAAAATCTACCGAACGGTGGCACGTTTATTTCAGTAAATTCTATATGCTGCTTACTTGTAAATGAACTAAGGCAAGATAGAAACCCACAAATATGCATGCTTCATTAAAACAACGTGTTGATTGGTATAGTTCGGCTAGCTCGCCTTCACCAGCATGTTTCGATATGCTGACCCTCGTTGAAACAGGTTCTCCGCACTAAGGCGAACCGAGCGAGGAGCCGAAGTCGTCTTCCCGATCCAGTCCAGCTGTTGGCGCATCTTCACCGCGCCCTTGAAGCCTTTTGAAGTCCGAAGCTGCAACTCTTCATACACAAATGCAGCTCCGTGGCAAAGCTATCCTCCAGCCTGGAGGTCTATATCTTTTAAAGTTTAGTAAAGGGATATAATGTACAGGACTTCTATCTCATTTTGAGTCATCTCTTTTGTAAGCCGTTCGGCATATTAGCTAACTCGTTCAAGAGTTTGTAATAGATGTTCATTATCAATAAATAGAACTTTTCCATGTTTTAAATGTGTTTCAATTTATCTGCGTACTCTGAATATGTGCTTGCTATGCAAATCATTAAAGCCTTGTGCGGGCGCAACCCCAGGCCCGCACGGCGGTCATGATTCGGAGGACGCCTCAATTGATTCTACGGAATTGGGTCGTAACATAGTGGTATCAGAGCACAGATTCAAGTTCCTTAGACTTCGTGCTGGAAAAGTTCTTTTAACGATCAAATTCCTGTGCGAACTCTTGAACTCGCTAGGCCAAAATGAGATACGTTCATACAATAAGTCCATAATATATTATGATCCTAATGTGATTTACCTTCTTTTGAAGGAATGGATCCAGCACAATCTGCAGCGCAAGCACCGAACGAAACACAAGAAAGCAGTTCGGGCACTTCGGGAAGCTCTCGAAGCCAACGAGGCATGTCTCAAGTCGACCCGCTTGAGCGGGTGCTACAAATGCTAGAAATACAACGACAAAGAGATGATGCTCGCCAAGCCAAGCTCGAGAGCAATCTAGAGACCCGATTTTCAGTCCAACAGAAGCAGGTAGATGTCCTACAATAGATCGTTCAGACTTTGGCTGCCAACCATTCCGCCACAACAGCAACGACTCCGGTGGAACAGCCCGTGCTTGAAGTAGAGACGCCACAAATTCCAAGGATGAGGGACGTGACTGCCTTCAACTTGGGCCACTTTAAGAAAGTCTGCAATACTCCATTCAACGGGACTGAGGACCCAGTGGTAGCTCTAGATTGGCTAGCAGAACTTGAAGATCACTTCGCTCTGCTAGAGGTCCCCGAAGATAAGCACGTCGCCTGCGCGCAACTACAGCTCCGCCTCAACGCACACGATTGGTGGAACGTGCATCGACGATCTCTCCAATTTGATCACGGAGAGGAGGCAATCTCGTGGACGACCTTTCGTGCCGCGTTTGAAGAGGAGTTTATACCCCCTCCAGTATAATGTAAAATGGAAAATGATTTCGTGCAACTGAGGCAGGGCAGTATGACTGTGAAGCAGTACTCCGTCGAATTCAACCGACTCTCCAAATTCGTTAGGGCCTATTTACCTGATGCAGCGAGTCAAGCTAGAAGGTTTGAAAGCGGTCTGCGCCCTGCCATTCATGGGCACGTAGTCAATAATCAGTACGGGACAATGCGTGAAGTCATGAATCACGCCCTATCTCTGGAATCGCAGTATCCTCACATTTCCACCGGCGCTGTGCATACCTACAATCACAAACGCCAAGGCAACGATAGAGGAAACACCGCTGCAAAGTGCCCTAACCACGGCGGTCCACGAAGAGGAAACCCAGGGCAACCATGTCTCATTTGCGGTAACTCAACCTACCGAATTCGTGATTGCCCAAACTATTCTGTTCATCACCCTTAACGGTAAGCATTGTTCTTAAGTTTCGGGACGAAACTTCCAATTGGTTGGGTAGGATGTAGCGCCCCGTTCTTCCGGTGCGGAGAGCGCGGCTAAGAAACACAAGACGGCATCATTCGATCGGGATAGATTGAATTAAGAACTCGTCCTCGTTATGGATTTGTTTCTTCGGAATCGATTTCCATATTCAGTGGACTGCGCCCCAAGGATCGGCTTAGCGGCAGAGTCAGGAGGGACCTCTCCGCTGCTATCTTTTATTGCCTCGGTTTTCGATGTCGCTTCTTACTTTCGTGCTTTGAGTTGTTTTTGGGATTTGCTTGTTTTCCTTGAACGGTTTTGATGGTTTTCATTATTTTCGTTCATTGACTTGCACTTCTATTCCGAGAATGGAAAGAGAGGAAGAATTATTAATCGAGCTGTTCGTGTGCAGGTGAACGAGCAGTAGGCGACTTGCGAGCGGAGTCGTGAAGCGCCTCTTTCCTTCTTCTTTCCAAAATCTAAGTGAGTGGCTACCAACCCGATTAGCTAGCCCTGCTTCCAAGTTTCACAGCTAAAACACTTGCATTCTCGTGCCCCGATCAAACGATACCAAGTTAATAATAAAATAAACCAAGATAAAAGAGAATAGACTTGGGTATTTATGCTTGTCACTTAACTGGGAAACGGTTACTCAATTTGCATGCTTGTTCATTTTAAATGTACTATACATGCTTCAAGTTTATTTAGAATGCATCTTCTTCCATAAATTGTGCTAAGTATGGAATACACTTGTTATAAAATAAACTGTCAGGAAGACTATGCAAAACGAATCATACAATATTGCTTATCTTATTCACGTGCCTCAACGCATCAACGTTAACGTATCACGAACGATTGATCACGGACAACTTGTGCACAAGGTAACGGGTTCCTGCGGACGGACGCTGGGGCATTGGCACCGATCCGGTCTGGGCGGAACTTCACGATAGTCTCACGCATCTGGACAAGGATAGTCTGCAGCCACCAACGCATATTTGCTGTATTCCATCCTCGTTCAAGACTAAACGGTCCATAATGGCTTCTAGCCAGTGATCCCAATGTGTATATTTAAACCTGTTGCATACTAACTTGTGTCTTTGTGGCAGGGAAGGCATGGTAAGTATTGTGCAGGTAATTCAGACGGGCAGGTAAAATCTACCGAATGGTGGCACGTTCATTTTAGTAAATTCTATATGCTGCTTACTTGTAAATAAACTAAGGTAAGATAGAAACCTACAAATATGCATGCTTCATTATAACAACGTGTTTATTGGTATAGTTCGGCTAGCTCGCCTTCACCAGCATGTTTCGATATGCTGACCCTCGTTAAAACAGGTTCTCCGCACTAAGGCGAACCGAGCGAGGAGCCGAAGTCGTCTTCCCGATCCAGTCCAGCTGTTGGCGCATCTTCACCGCGCCCTTGAAGCCTTTTGAAGTCCGAAGCTGCAACTCTTCATACACAAATGCAGCTCCGTGGTAAAGCTATCCTCCAGCCTGGAGGTCTATATCTTTTAAAGTTTAGTAAAAGGATATAATATACAGGACTGCTATCTCATTTTGAGTCATCTCTTTTGTAAGCCGTTCGGCATATTAGCTAACTCGTTCAAGAGTTTGTAATAGATGTTCATTATCAATAAAGAGAACTTTTCCATGTTTTAAATGTGTTTCAATTTATCTGCGTACTCTGAATATGTGCTTGCTATGCAAATTATTAAAGCCTTGTGCGGGCGCAACCCCAGGCCCGCACGGCGGT
The DNA here is from genome assembly GCA_036927795.1 of Iris macrosiphon. Taxonomy (NCBI): domain Eukaryota; kingdom Viridiplantae; phylum Streptophyta; class Magnoliopsida; order Asparagales; family Iridaceae; genus Iris; species Iris macrosiphon. Next base: position 59,601,352 of record JAYESA010000009.1, read on the forward strand.
CACGATTCGGAGGATGCCTCAATTGATTCTACGGAATTGGGTCGTGACATTGTGGTATCAGAGCACAGATTCAAGTTCCTTAGACTTCGTGCTGGAAAAGTTCCTTTAATGATCAAATTCCTGTGCGAACTCTTGAACTCGCTAGGCCAAAATGAGATACGTTCATGCAATAAGTTCATAATACATTATGATCCTAATGTAATTTACCTTCTTTTGAAGGAATGGATCCAGTGCAATCTGCAGCGCAAGCACCGAACGAAACACAAGAAAGCAGTTCGGACACTTCGGGAAGCTCTCGAAGCCAACGAGGCATGTCTCAAGTCGACCCGCTTGAACGGGTGTTACAAATGCTAGAAACACAACGACAAAGAGATGATGCTCGCCAAGCCAAGCTCGAGAGCAATCTAGAGACCCGATTCTCAGTCTAACAGAAGCAGGTAGATGCCCTGCAACAGATCGTTCAGACTTTGGCTGCCAACCATTCCGCCGCAACAGCAACGACTCCGGTGGAACAGCCCGTGCTTGAAGTAGAGATGCCACAAATTCCAAGGACGAGGGACGTGACTGCCTTCAACTTGGGCCACTTCAAGAAAGTCTGCAACACTCTATTCAACGGGACTGAGGACCCAGTGGTAGCTCTAGATTGGCTAGCAGAACTTGAAGATCACTTCGCTCTGCTAGAGGTCCCCGAAGATAAGCGCGTCGCCTGTGCGCAACTACAGCTCCGCCTCAACGCACACGATTGGTGGAACGTGCATCGACGATCTCTCCAATTTGATCACAAAGAGGAGGCGATCTCGTGGACGACCTTTCGTGCCGTGTTTGAAGAAGAGTTTATACCCCCTCCAGTACAATGTCAAATGGAAAATGATTTCGTGCAACTGAGGCAGGGCAGTATGACTGTGAAGCAGTACTCCGCCGAATTCAATCGACTCTCCAAATTTGCTAGGGCTTATTTACCTGATGCAGCGAGTCGAGCTAGAAGGTTTGAAGGCAGTCTGCGCCCTGCCATTCATGGGCACGTAGTCAATAATCAGTACGGGACAATGTGTGAAGTCATGAATCATGCCCTATCTCTGGAACCGCATTATCCTCATGTTTCCACCGGCGCTGTGCATACCTACAATAACAAACGCCAAGGCAACGATAGAGGAAACACCGCTGCAAAGCGCCCTAACCACGGCGGTCCACGAAGAGGAAACCCAGGGCAACCATGTTCTTATTGTAAGAAACCAGGGCACACAGTTGAAACGAGCCGCAAGAAACTCGGGCAATGTCTCATTTGCGGTAACTCAACCCACCGAATTCGTGATTGCCCAAACTATTCTGTTCATCACCCTTAACGGTAAGCATTGTTCTTAAGTTTCGGGATGAAACTTCCAATTGGTTGGGTAGGATGTAGCGCCCCATTCTCCCGGTACGGAGAGCGCGGCTAAGAAACACAATACGGTATCGTTCGATCGGGATAGATTGAATTAAGAACTCGTCCTCGTTATGGATTTGTTTCTTCAGAATCGATTCTCATATTTAGTGGACTGCGCCCCAAGGATCGGCCTAGCGGCAGAGTCAGGAGGGACCTCTCCGCTGCTATCTTTTATTGCCTCGGTTTTCGATGTCGCTTCTTGCTTTCGTGCTTTGAGTTGGTTTTGGGATTTGCTTGTTTTCCTTGAACGGTTTCGATGGTTTTCATTGTTTTCGTTCATTGACTTGCACTTCTATTCCGAGAATGGAAAGAGAGAAAGAAGTATTAATCGAGCTATTCGTGTGCAGGTGAACGAGCAGTAGGCGACTTACGAGCGGAGTCGTGAAGCGCCTCTTTCCTTCTTCTTTCCAAAATCTAAGTGAGTGGCTACCAACCCGATTAGCTAGCCCTGCTTCCAAGTTTTACAGCTAAAACACTTGCATTCTCGTGCCCCGATCAAACGATACCAAGTTAATAATAAAAGAAACCAAGATAAAAGAGAATAGACTTGGGTATTTATGCTTGTCACTTAACTGGGAAACGGTTACTCAATTTGCATGCTTGTTCATTTTAAATGTACTATACATGCTTCAAGTTTATTTAGAATGCATCTTCTTCCATAAATTGTGCTAAGTATGGAATACACTTGTTATGAAATAAACTGTCAGGAAGACTATGCAAAACGAATCATACAATGTTGCTTATCTTGTTCACGTGCCTCAACGCATCAACGTTAACGTATCACGAACGATTGATCATGGACAACTTGTGCACAAGGTAACGGGTTTCTGCGGACGGTTGCTAGGGCATTAGCACCGATCCGGTCCGGGCGGAACTTCACGATAGTCTCACACATCTGGACAAGGATAGTCTGCAGCCACCAACGCATCTTTGCTATATTCCATCCTCGTTCAAGACTAAACGGTCCATAATGGCTTCTAGCCAGTGATCCCAACGTGTATATTTAAACCTGTTGCATACTAACTTGTGTCTTCGTGGCAGGGAAGGCATGGTAAGTATTGTGCAGGTAATTCAGACGAGCAGGTAAAATCTACCGAATGGTGGCACATTTATTTCAGTAAATTCTATATGCTGCTTACTTGTAAATGAACTAAGGCAAGATAGAAACCCACAAATATGCATGCTTCATTAAAACAACGTGTTGATTGGTATAGTTCGGCTAGCTCGCCTTCACCAGCATGTTTCGATATGCTGACCCTCGTTGAAACAGGTTCTCCACACTAAGGCGAACCGAGCGAGGAGCCGAAGTCGTCTTCCCGATCCAGTCCATCTGTTGGCGCATCTTCACCGCGCCCTTGAAGCCTTTTGAAGTCCGAAGCTGCAACTCTTCATACACAAATGGAGCTCCGTGGCAAAGCTATCCTCCAGCCTGGAGGTCTATATCTTTTGAAGTTTAGTAAAGGGATATAATGTACAGGACTGCTATCTCATTTTGAGTCATCTCTTTTGTAAGCCGTTCAGCATATTAGCTAACTCGTTCAAGAGTTTGTAATAGATGTTCATTATCAATAAAGATAACTTTTCCATGTTTTAAATGTGTTTCAATTTATCTGCGTACTCTGAATATGTGCTTGCTATGCAAATCATTAAAGCCTTGTGCGGGCGCAACCCCAGGCCCGCACGGCGGTCACGATTCGGGGGACGCCTCAATTGATTCTACGGAATTGGGTCGTGACATGACATGATTTGGTTCATAGCCTATTCTTAGTACCCTAGCCCAATCCTGAAACCAAACAAGGACAAGGATGGGACCACCGTACTACAATAGGCTATGTCCCTAGACCTCTAATAACTGCTAAGTCTACTAGCATGCAAAGTTTCTAACAGCAGTTATTCCTAACGCACGGCTCACACATACAGGAGGCCAACTCTGCACGCCAGTTCATGATCTATATGAGACCCATAACTCGTGTAATAACTGTGTCACGGTCGATGAACCTAATGATGCTACATGATAATGGGGTAGTCTCATAAACAAGGTCAATGCAAATACATAAATAAAAATATATCGCGACGACACCGTCGTGCGCATTTTATATAACAGTTAAAATATATAAAATAAAGACAGAAAATAAAGATACATACAACATATGGAATATAAATAATAGTACAATGGCAAGGTATACTTGCCTGGCAAGAAAGCTGCGATGTACCAATAACCTGCTCCAGAAGTCGCGCAGAACAAATCCAATATCCTTGACATCTCTCTAGTAGTAAATGCAGCAGAGTAACGTATCAAACAAATGATTCCTCCAATCCTTTGATTGAAGCCTTGCACATTAAACCAACAGTTTCTCAAGTCAACAAAAGCTCATTGGCACCTAGGTGAGGAGGGCGCAGGCACACATGTACTTCATGTTCTTCTGGCCCAACAAGATGTTTAGGGACCATAATCTCTAGCACGGTACCAGTCTCATCATAGTAAGCCTCTACCTTAGCATCTTCTGGAATCTGGGTAGGCAGCAGAATTTCTCGGATGAATTCCCCAGGAGGGCATTGCTCAGGAGAAGGGTCTGTCAACTTGAATGTCCTATCATGCCTCTTTATGCAAGGCATTCGAGCAGTACTGAAACAACAAACCTTTACTACTCCATGAGTACAGCTGTTCCTCCAAGAAACCTTTACCCTTGGACGGTCAGAGAAAGGCAAGCTGACCATTATCAAGTACCCGGTCTCATCCTCATATATCGTCTTGGAAGCTGTCACTGGCCCATAAGAAATATAAATGATGGGCAAACAAGGATCCTCGTCCATTCCGTGGGTGAAGAAATCCTTCCTTCTTTTGCTCCTGCACTTTTGCGAAAGGTCCATAGCATCACCAATTCCACTATGACTACATGGCTGCACCAATAAGTTCAATCAAGGCCCATTGAGCAACTTCCTCTAATTCTGATGTGAAGTGCTGGTCTTCAAATATAGGAAGAGACGGAGGCCTCTCAAGCTCAAACTCGGTTTTGGGAACATCCCTCCACGACCCAAAATTACTGGCCTCAAGTGGGACAGAGACGTTGACGTGTGGCGGACAGCGGGGTCGAGCCGGCCGGACATGACTGCTCCGGTCGGCGTCGATGGCAGTAGGGTCCTGGGGGTTAGGGGCGATGCAGATGAAGGAGGAGACGAGGTCGACGGGGTCCTCCGGTGGTGAAGAGGGTGAGCCGGGTCTGCTGCACGGTCGGGGCGGCTGCTGCTCAACTCCGGCGGGTCGAGTCGAGCAGGGAGGAGTTGTCAACGAGGTGGAGGCTTCAGGCGGCGGAGAAGGCTGAGGAAGGGTCGTGTGATGGAGGAGAACGGGAAGGAGGGTCGGTTGGCCAAGCTTGGCAGAGCTCCGACGAGATCTCGGCGGTGAAGGGGTCGGTTGAGGGAGAAAAAGAAGAAGATGCATAGTACATGGGGTCGGCTGCCTATTTCTTTAGGTTTAGGAAAAAAATATAGAAAAAGAAAAATAATGTAAAGAGTATTTATAAAAAGGGGTTGGGTGTGACCTAGAATTGATTTGACTTGGTCAACTATCCCTGGGGTTGGGCCTTGGGCTCACATGGGGTATTTGGAGGGCTGTAAATTACAGGGTTTAAAATACAATGATGGGGTTTTAAAATATACGAGGGCGATGTGCGCGTGTTGCGCATCCCGAAAAATTACAAAAAAATCCATTTGAAGGGGAAAACTGGTTTCTTCATGAATTGTCCAATGGTGGGGACACCTCAATGCATTTTTGCATAAAAGCCCCCCAACAATTGGAAAATTGCACAAAGGCGAAAAAATTGGATTTAATTAATTAAATCGAATGCGCACGATGTACTAAAATTAATTAGAAGCACAGGAAAATAAAAATAGGCGGAACAAAGGGTCTGGGACGTAGAGGGTACAGTGTAAAATATTAATAAAATTTGGTTTGCACAAAACGGTCAAGATTGTGTCCCCAATTTTGATTGGGACGCACAAGGGTACAAAATTGGAAATTATTTATAATTAATAAATAACGTCCGCGTTGTTTATTATGCAGCTAAAATATAGCACCAGAGAGCAATATTATAAGTTGCACAAGGGTCAGAATAGTAGGCGAGCATGTCTAGGATGAGGTTATGAAATTTGCTGGAAGGCAATGGCTAGTGAGGTGCTCCAATTATAGAAGCAACGGTAATATGAGCTACGCGATATAAATTAATGCATAATTAAATAAATGCCGTGTTCTAATTCAAATTGGTTCAAACTAGCCCTAATTCTACTATCTAAGCAAAGTAGGCCTAATTTTGGGTGAGGGGGTTTACAATCTACCCAACTTAAAATAATTTCGTCCTCGAAATTAAACTAGGGTAGGGTTTCTCTATCTGGCCTCACTTGATTACAGTCTAAAGAATTCTTCTTAAGTTAACATTGCAGTTTCTACCCAACTTAGAATTTACCCATCTATCATCTAAGGCTATGTATCTAAGAAAGCTATACCTCATATTATTTAATCATGTTATTTAATCCTCAAAGTTTTTAACACCAAACATAATATCTATGATATGCCCTTAATTACAAAAGAATAATCCTCAAGTATGTGATCGGCCTATGGGGTATATCTAGTACTATCTATATATCAAACTTATACCAAGCAAGATGTTTCGTCTTTCTGAGATAAGGAAAGACGAAGATCAATAATAAAGAGTTCAAGGGAGAGGTAATAGAATGCAAGTATGGGGATCAAGGCGCTTTAAAGAGTTCAATTAGGAATTTGTCAAGGCAGTTGTGGATGGAAGTCCTATTTTGGTAGTTCCTATTCACATGCTCGTATCAGTATGGTTGTGTAGCGGATCCGATGTGCTCAGATATATCTAGAGGGCAAGTACATTCGTTTACTAATCACTATATATCTCAATCCACGTAAAATAGTTATGTGAACGGTGAATCGAGCGCACTATGGTTGATCAGACCGTAGTACACTGATTCTAAAATGTATTAGTGTGCGCACCCAATAATACATATGTAGTGAACAAGCTTGATAAAGAATAAGCTTGCAAAAACTAGGCTATAATAGCAGCATAAGTCAAGATAGTACAACAAATATAACTACGCTGGATTATGATGAAAGAAGGTGCAAATTAATTCAAGTTCACAAAATAAAAATAACATAAGCAACAATAATAAAAGACTCTACAATCTCTACAGTTATCATACAACCTTCTTGTCTAAGTCGCTAGTCGACCAATAAGGGCATGGACCTCTAAATTCTATCGCCTGAATAAACACTGTCGTCTTATGCTATCATACAATTAATGTCATTCAGTTACACTACCTCGATGGGTCAAGTGGACTATGTGATACTAGGTTGTGAGGCATACTACACAACTTAAAAAAATTAAACTAATATTATGACAGTCTTAAGAGGATCCTACAAAATAATCTTGCACATGTAAATAAAACAGAAACTCTCATTAGGGTATATGAAGAAAGATCTCGGTACTTATTAGGGTCTCCTATTGCGTTATATAGGTAAGGGTCACCTTAAGTCTTAATTATAGTGCTCATAGAACATGTGTCAATAGCGAGAATAGAAGAGTTACTAGCCGTTAAGGGGAAAGGGATCTAACCTGTATCGAGGTGGGGTATATGCTACGCAATTTAAAACTAAGGGATAACCATAAAATTATAATCTAGATGAATACTCAACTATCAAGTTCTAACTACAAGGCACGTAATTCAAAATTCAAGATCGCAACTATCACTTTAGCAAACCATTTGTCCTATCATAGAATATAATCACTTGGTCTATAATCAGAAGCGTCAGATTGGCATGAATTGAAAGATGAACAAATGAAAGGAATAATTTATTCGTCGCACAATTAGCGAACGTTAAGGTTGCAGAGGAATAACATATAAAATTAAAATAGGGGGCTCTAGATAGCATCATAGTTTTCTAAAGGGGAGTGGGGTGCTAGTTGCTATGTTCGAGGCATCATTAAGAAAAGGATTAATTACATTCCTCTAGGCTTCCTAGGGTGCTGTCTACTAATAATAAGGCAATGATCTAAGTTTATAGTTCTCCAATACTTATCTAACTGTGTAGGTTAGGTTCAGTCCTAATGTTCAATATTGGTTCTCCATTGGTCCCTCAATACTAGGGTCAAACATTATGGTAAGACTTCTAACTATCTCTAGTAGTGTCTATACTACTCTCAAGTCTTTTTAATACATCAAGGGGTAATGGTATACCAATCTAAAGATAAGAAATTTTAGGATTCACTAGATATTCTAAACTTAGTGGTGTGTCTATATTCTCGTTGTATTCTTAATAGGTGTGCTACCCTAATTATCATCCTAATAACAGGGGTTCCTATATTCTAGCAGAATTCTATACTCAAAGAACTATTAGGGAAGTACAGGAACCAAGCAGGATACAATTGTTCAAATAGAACAAATAGGAGGAAGATGAATCATAGTCAATTGTGGATGAGATCCTATACTCTAGTCCTAGGTGCAGGCTTGTCCGGTACAGTAACGTAACCAAGACAATATGCTCTCGACCTGCATGGGCCACCACAAAAACCAGTCACGTCCTAGTCCCAAAGCATGCCAGCCGCATGGATATGGCAACTCCAATATATGGAAACCAAATCCACACGTATGCAGTATTATGAATATCAATCCACAAGTGGTATAACATATGTCACAAGTCACAGGGTACAATCTAAATCTCATCCACAAAAATCAATATAAATAAATAACCAGCATCTATGAAACTAGATCTCAATAAGAAGTATCTAAGGATGATAGTTGGATGGAAACAAATCCACTACCAACCCGAATATAAGAGCAAATACAAAATAAGTACAACACAATCAAACCCAATATAAGTATACCAGCTATCGATCACGGCTCGAAGAGAAGACATCCACGAAGCATATACAACCATCCAAATCTGCGCTCCTGCAAATACTCAAGAACAGATACACCTGGCAGCGGACCAGGTCCTTAGAGGGACATAACAAGATACTTAAACACATGCCAATAAAGTACTAAAATAAATATCCAATGGGTCACCTAACCATCTATGTGAATGCAGTTTGAGAACAACTTTCTAACAAGTGAGCTATCTGGCTGAGAACTGGGATTGGCATGACTCTCTCGGAGAACCAGGGGCCTCAAAGGCATGTCGTCTTTTGAACGGCAGAGGCCCGCCAAGTAGTAAAGGGGTCATCACCGCCCGTATCTCCAGTGGAGCTTCCGGGTTACAGAAGAAAAAGTATAAAGGAGCTCAAATGCGGTACTTGTTGTTCTCCCCACCCCATGCTCTAAGCATGTCACATCCATGACACGATTTGGTTCATAGCCTATTCTTAGTACCCTAGCCCAATCCTGCAACCAAACAAGGACAAGGATGGGACCACCGTACTATAATAGGCTATGTCCCTAGACCTCTAATAACTGCTAAGTCTACTAGCATGCAAATTTTCTAACAGCAGTTATTCCTAACGCACGAATCACACGTACAGGAGGTCAACCCTGTACGCCAGTCCATGATCTATATGAGACTCACAACTCATGTAACAACTGTGTCACGGCCGATGAACCTAATGATGCTATATGATAATGGGGTAGTCTCATAAACAAGGTCAATACAAATACATAAATAAAAATATATCGCGACGACACCATCGCACGCATTTTATATAACAGTTAAAATATATAAAATAAAGATAGAAAATAAAGATGCATGCAACATATGGAATATAAATAACAGTACAATGGCAAGGTATACTTGCCTGGCAAGAAAGCTACGATGTACTAATAACCTGCTCCAGAAGTCGCGCAGAACAAATACAATATCCTTGAAATCTCTCTAGTAGTAAATGCAGCAGAGTAACGTATCAAACAAATGATTCCTCCAATCCTTTGATTGAAGCCTTGCACATTAAACCAACAGTTTCTCAAGTCAACAAAAGCTCATTGGCACCTAGGTGAGGAGGGCGCAGGCACACATGTACTTCATGTTCTTCTGGCCCAACAAGATGTTTAGGGACCATAATCTCTAGCACGGTACCAGTCTCATCATAGTAAGCCTCCACCTTAGCATCTTCTGGAATCTGGGTAGGCAGCAAAATTTCTCGGATGAATTCCCCAGGAGGGCATTGCTCAGGAGAAGGGTCTGTCAACTTAAATGTCTTATCATGCCTCTTTATGCAAGGCATTCGAGCAGTATTGACACAACAAACCTTTACTACTCCATGAGTACAGTTATTCCTCCAAGAAACCTTCACCCTTGGACAGTCAGAGAAAGGCAAGTTGACCATTATCAAGTACCCGGTCTCATCCTCATATATCGTCTTGGAAGCTGTCACTGGCCCATAAGAAATATAAATGATGGGCAAACAAGGATCCTCGTCCATTCCGTGGGTGAAGAAATCCTTCCTTCTTTTGCTCCTGCACTTTGGCAAAAGGTCCATAGCATCACCAATTCCACTATGACTACATGGCTGCACCAATAAGTTCAATCCAGGCCCATTGAGCAACTTCCTCTAATTCTAATGTAAAGTGTTGGTCTTCAATGTAGGAAGAGACGGAGGCCTCTCAAGCTCAAACTCGGTATTGGGAACATCCCTCCACGACCCAAAATTACTGGCCTCAAGTGAGACAGAGAAGTTGACGTGTGGCGGACAGCGGGGTCGAGCCGGCCGGACATGACTGCTCCGATCGGCGTCGATGGCAGTAGGGTCCTGGGGGTTAGGGGCGATACAGATGAAGGAGGAGACGAGGTTGACGGGGTCCTCCGGTGGTGAAGAGGGGGAGTCGGGTCTGCTACACGGTCGGGGCGGCTGCTGCTCGACTCCGGCGGGTCGAGTCGAGCAGGGAGGAGTTGTCGACGAGGTGGAGGCTTCAGGCGGCGGAGAAGGCTGAGGAAGGGTCGTGTGATGGAGGAGAACGGGAAGGAGGGTCGGTTGGCCAGGCTAGGCGGAGCTCCGACGAGATCCCGGCGGTGAAGGGGTCGGTTGAGGAAGAAGAAGAAGAAGATGCATATTACATGGGGTCGGCTGCCTATTTCTTTAGGTTTAGGAAAAAAATAGAAAAAGAAAAATAATGTAAAGAGTATTTATAAAAAGGGGTTGGGTGTGACCTAGAATTGATTTGACTTGGTCAACTATCCTTGGGGTTGGGCCTTGGGCTCACATGGGGTATTTGGAGGGCTGTAAATTACAGGGTTTAAAATACAAGGATAGGATTTTAAAATATACGAGGGCGATGTGCGCGTGTTGCTCATCCGGAAAAATTACGAAAAAATCTATGTGATGGAAAATACTGGTTTCTTCATGAATTATCCAATGGTGGGGACACCTCAATGCATTTTTGCATAAAAGCCCCCCAAAAATTGGAAAATTGCACAAAGGCAAAAAAATTGGATTTAATTAATTAAATCGAATGCGCACGATGTTCTAAAATTAATTAGAAGTACAAGGAAATAAAAATAGGCAAAACAAAGGGTCTGGGACGTAGAGGGTACAGTGTAGAATATTAATAAAATTTGGTTTGCACAAAACGGCCAAGATTGTGTCCCCAATTTCGATTGGGATGCACAAGGGTACAAAATTGGAAATTATTTATAATTAATAAATAATGTCCGCGATATTTATTATGCAGCTAAAATATAGCACCAGAGAGCAATATTATAAGTTGAACAAGGGTCAGAATAGTAGGCGAGCATGTCTAGGATGAGATTGTGAAATTTGTTGGAAGGCAATGGCTAGTGAGGTGCTCCAATTATAGAAGCAACGGTAATGTGAGCTACGCGATATAAATTAATGCATAATTAAATAAATGTCGTGTTCTAATTCAAATTGGTTCAAACTAGCCCTAATTCTACTATCTAAGCAAAGTAGGCCTAATTTTGGGTGAGGGGGTTTACAGTACGACCTATATTGCTCATGCTTGCTTGAAAGTTTTGGTGCTAGTTAAGGGTGGAGATGGACAAGATGTTCCGATTACGTGATCTTTTGAGCTCTTTAAAAAAATGTTCATCTAGTTTCACAACCTAGAAAAAGGAAAATGAATCTTTCATGGTCAGACTCCAAGATGCACAGTCCAACACAGTGTATGACTGCATAATACAGTTTCTGTCATCCAGGACTATTTTTGTGCTCTCCCACATGACATGCACAGTGTCAGGCTATGTGTCATGCAGTCTGACTCACTAGAGAAGTATTGGTCAACAAAAAGATTTTAGACAGATTTTGACTTAGTCGTAACCATTTATTGTCGGGGTTGAATTTGGACATACATGTTTTTTTGAATTTTTTTTAGAAGTTAGCCTATATCTAGCCCACCCTAACCTAGTTTTGCCCAACCAAGTTTATATTTCGGATCGGGCCCTGAATGCAGGGAACCAAACGGACTCTAAATATTGATTACATACCTTTGACTCAAACCCTAACATATGCAAGTGTTGCATTATCTTTTTGACCTGGGGTTAGGGTTAGGGTTTATACTAGTATCAGTTGATACTAGTATCAGTTGATAGTAGTTAAGATATAAATTTACACAATATTTAATATTAGACAATATATTTATATCTGTAATCAATTATATTCTTTGTTTTCATCTATCTTACCATATGGAACCCATGAATCGAGCACGTGCACGTCGCTTGAGAGAGACACCTCCTACTGTTAAGGAGGAAGTAATGCCTCATACCGTTAAGGAGGAAGTGCTGCCTCCTACTGTTAAGGATGAAGAGATACCACCTGCTGTATCTCAGACCGGGAGTTCCAATCACCCAACACCTATAGCGGTTGTATCTCAGACGGGGAGTTCCAGTGACCCAGCACCTATAGACGTTGTTTATGCGCAGTATTTGAGGGACTGGTATGTGCCACAGCGTATTGGATATCCTCGAGATTGATACTGTGATGTTTCATATACTTTTATTGTGGTTATTGTGTGATTGTGATACTTATATATTTGTGTGACCGTGATACTTATATATTATGCAATTTGTGTGACTGTGATACTTATATATAGACGCTTTTTGTGTTATTGAAAATTCAATGGAGGGTTGCTCCAGGTCTGTCTATAATATTTGTGTGTTTTGTGTGACTGTGATACTTTTTTTTATATTAAATGATGTTAATTTACCGGTGTTGAGTGTTCCACCGAAGGGGTCGGCGAACCCAGAGAATTCAACGGAGGGTTGCTCCGGGTCTATTTTTAATTAGAAATTCATAAATTGCAGAAGATTGGTAATTTTTAACATTTTTTTTATTTTTTAATGAAATTTAGCGACGTTTAGCGACGTTACTATACGTCGCTAAATACGTCGCTAAAGGTCTAATTAGCGACGTATTAAAACGTCGCTAATTTAGCGACGTTGAGTCGCTAAACGTCGCTATTTTTGTGACATATTTAAGTCGCTAAAAAATGTCGGTGTAGCGACGTTTAGTGACATTTTTTCTTTCAGCGACGTGTTGATTTCCGACTTCTGTATTATGTCGCTAAATTCTATTAACGATATTTTTTGGTCATTTAGCGATGTTTTTTTATGTCACTAATTTAGATTTTTCTGGTAGTGGGTAGGCTACTCTATCTAATCTCACAACTCACACACACGTCTAGAACATCATCAGCCGTCATACCGCGAGGGTAGCGACCATCGTGACACTATCAGCCGACATACCACGAGGGTAGCGACCATCGTGACACAACTACCATAGTGCGTGCTAGTTACTATGGGTTACCATAGTGGTTATAGCCCATACGCCAACTGATTGTCCTCCTCTCCCATGATACTATATGTCAAGTGTGTGTCAACATATATAATATATAATAATGACTGGAAGAAAACACACATGCAATGAATATATGAAAATATAATAAGCATGCAAAGTACTGTAAGCAATTTGGTAAGGTATACTTGCTTGCTCTAAAAAAGAATGAAGTCCCAACTCAAGGCATCGTCCGATCTACCTGTCACATAAATTAAACAAGTTAGGTTACAAAAGTGGGTGAATAGGTTCTTTCATTTTAATCTATTTTAATTCAGAATAAAATAACCTAAAATAGTATTTTAATCTTATTATAATCTGAATTTATTATTAAACCCTAATTTTGGTCCAAAGAAAATTAATTTTAAGGATTTGTGATCCGTGGCACGCAAATCGAGGCAATCTGTTGACCAAAAAGTCAACCGACTCAAATCCTGCATTTGTGTGTAAAATCCTATAGATTTTAGCACTACATGAATGCCAGAATCGACGGTTTTATAAAATCACAAGTCGGTAAAGAGTTATGGCCACAAGGGCGAATAGATGACAGTTTTCGGTGGTTTCCTATTTGCGTCTACGTTGCAAGAATTTTACAGTAGATTAAACTTACATATTAAATTCTGGAAAAATAATTTTATGTAATTTCATCATGTCAACTTTCCGAAACTTCAAACGGTTCCTAATTCTGAGTTCGGGATCTCCCGTAATCTTAAAAATACCAAAATGCGTCTGATTTCGGACAGCTGACACTTTTAGAATTTTCTGGAAAAATAGGTTCATAAATTATTAAAATAATTTATATATTCAAAAAACTAACCTTGATATGGTTCTAACAAAAAAAATGGAGCAAGTTTGGAGTCCGGAGCTAGGAAATATCGTCTTTTTAAGTCGCCATAACTACTAGAAAATGAGACTGAATTTATGAAGAATTTCAACTATTTTTGGACGAAAAAGAGAGGAGTTTGGGGAAGAAACATATGAAAGATGAGTTTATTTCGTAAGTCTAATAGGTATTTATAATGGTGAAGACTACATAATTGAATACGACTAGGATTGGCTAATTTGGATTTGATTATGATCAGTTTAAATAAGGATAAGATATGCATGAAGTTGTTTTCCTAGTAGGCTCAGGATTTGAATTAATTTAAAATAGAGTTTGAGTTTATCTCAATAATTTATAATATTAAATAGAATTAAAGATAATACAAATAATTTATATATAATCTTATTAATATCTATTAACACTAAATTAGCATCTATCTAATATTAAGACTATATATATCCAAATAAAACCTAAATAATTTTAAAAATCTAAATAAATTTATTAAAATTCTAAATAAATTACAGAAAAATATAATTAAATATATTAACCTTAAATAAATATTTGGTAGAAACAATATACAAGTATGGTCTCATAGTAAATCATGAAAGTCCTAAAAATTTATGTTTCCTATGTTTTAATTACACTAAAATTCTAGAAAAATCTCCAAAAATCTAAAATAGCCTAAAAATAATTCTAAATAAATATTTATATAAGTAAATATATTAAGAAATTTATTTTCTAATTAACTAAGAGAATACTCTAAAAAAATTCAATATTTAAAATAATCTATAATAAATATATAATATAAAATACACACATAATACCTATTTTTGGTGAGGGGGTTTACAGCCACTTCCTTCATTTCCACAATATACGTTATACAATGATACCGGGTCTCAATGTGTTTGGACCGACTATGAAATATTTGGTTCTTCACAAGGTGAATAACACTCTGACTATCGCAAAGCAAAGGATACTGCACTTGCTTTAGCCCAATTTCCTGCCACAGCTTCTTCATCAACAACAACTTCTTGCAAGCATGTATCGCCGCAATTTACTCTGCCTCCGTCGTCGATAAGACAATACACATCTGCAACCACAACTGTCATGATACTGCTCTACCAGCAAATATCATCAGATAGCCCGAAGTTGATCGTATTGTGTCTACATCTCCAGCCATATCGGTGTCGGTATACCCAACCAACTTTGGCTCGTCACCACCAAAAGAAAGTCTCCAATCGATAGTGCCCTGAAGATATCGTAGAATCACTTGACCCCACTCCAATGTACCCTTCCAGGATTGGAAGTATACCTGCTAACTGTGCCAACTGCGTGAGAGATGTCTGGCCTCGTACACACCATAGCATACATAAGACTCCCCATAGCTGAGGCATATGGAACCCGCTCTATATCTTCCTTCTCGTCCTCGGTAGATAGACACTGCTCCTTGTCAAGTCCCGATTCTGTGGAATCGATAGTCGTCCCCCGGACGTGAAGTCGTGCGTGCCTAGGTTGCGCAACGCACAAGGCCAAGATATTTTTGCATAACGAGCACATATTAGAGTACGCAGATAATTGAACAAAGCATTTAAACATGGAAAAGTTCTCTTATATTGATAATGAACATCTATTACAAACTCTTGAACGAGTCGGATAATTACAGCACGGGCTTACAAAAGTTGACTCAAAATAAGATGGTCGTCCTGTACATTACATCATTTTACTTAGGCTCAAAAGAAGAGACCTCCAGCCGGGACAATCGATTTTTCTCAGAGCTGCATGGGTTAAGTGTGCTAGCTTCCTAGTCTTCAAAATTCTTCTACTAAGGCACGATCTGGGTGTGTTGGTTGGTGGACTGGGATGAGAAGTAGCTTCAGCTCCTCGCAGGATCTCCTTGGTGCGGGAAACCTGTTTCAACGAGAGTCAGTACATCGAAATGCACTGGTGAAGGCGAGCTAACCCAACTATACCAAATCACAAGTTTTTTATATGAAGCATGCAAGTTATTTTTATGGTCTTTCTATCTTGCCTTAGTTCAGTTTAGAAGCAAGCATTGATATGGAAATTTACTAAAATAAACTTGCTATCGTTCGGTGACTTTTACTTGCCCGTCTGAACCACCTGCATAATACTTACCATGCCGTCCCTGCCACGAAGACACAAGTTAGCTTTGCACAGGTTTAAATATACGTAGGGGGGTCACTGGCATGATGCCATAAATGACGATTTATAATCACAGGACAGAAATGGCATGCAACGCAGGTGGCGAGCCCCGCTACGTGCCATTTCTTCCTCCAACATACGACTATTCCATAAGTTCCATCCAGACCGAATCGGCCCCAGTGCCCCGACGACCGTCTGCGGAACCATAAACCTTGCACAAGTTGTCCGTGACCAAACGACATCTAATACTAAGTTATCATATGGTATAGTTTAAGGCAATACATGCACGAGACGAGTACATGACACGATCCATTTTTTGCATAATCTTCCTGATCATTTATTTCATAGCAATGTTTTGTTCTATACATAGCACAATTTATAGAAGAAGTATAATTTCTAACTAAAATTGAAGCATGGAAGGAACATTCCAAATGATCTAGTATGCAATAAGGTAACCGTTTATAAGTTTGATTGACAAGCAACTGAAAACCAAGTCTATTCTTTTTTAACTTGACTTTTTTTAGTTATTATGGTATCGTTTGATCGGAATAAGCAAGAATACAATATTTTAGATGTAAAGACTTGGAAGAAGGGTCAACTGAATCGAATATAGCCACTCACAAGTTGGTTGGAGAAAGGAAAGGAAAGAGGTGCTTCAAGACTCCGCTCGCACGACGTCTACTGCACGATCACCTGCATTGCCACGAACAGCTGATCAATACCTCTTCTACTCTTTCCAAGCTCGAAATAAAATACGATTCAATAGAACGAAAGCAATAAAATCCAACAAAACCGTTCAAGAAAATGCAAATCCAAAAACTAACTCAAAGCACGAAAGCAACAAGGTGACAACGAAATCTAGGCAAGAAAACTTGCAGCGGAGAGGTCCCTCTTGACTCTGCCGCTAAGTCCATCCTTGGGGTACGGTCCACTGAATATGGAAATTGATTCTGAAGAAGCAAATCCATAACGAGGGTAAGATCTTGTTTCAATCTATCCTGATCGAACGATACCGATTGTATTTCTTAGCCGTGCTCCCCGATTAGGGGGAATGGGGCACCACACTCCTCAGTGAACTTAAAGTGAGCCGCAATGGGGTTAATCACTTTCTTCGATCCGTCCATCCTGAAATGCTGAAGTACCCGGTGAATATATTTCTTTTGGGACAAGTGTAGCAGCTTGGACTCTCTCTCTCTCTCTCTCTCTCTCTCTCTCTCTCTCTCTCTCTCTCCCTCTCGGCTGATCTCCATCCCAAGAATAGTCTTCGCTGCACCCAAATCCTTCATAGAGAAGGTCACATCCAGTTGGCACTTCAACTCTGCTATCCTAGTGGCATTCTGACCCACCAGTAGCATATCATCAACATATAGCAGTAAAATGATGAAATTATCCTCGGCAAAGTACCTCACAAATACACAGTGGTCCGACATCGTCTGTGCGTAACCATGCTCCCCCATAAACGATTCGAACTTCCTGTACCAGTACCTTGGAGCCTGCTTCAGACCATATAAGCTCTTCCTCGACTGGAAGACCAAGTGTGACTTGCCCTTCGCACAGAATCCCTCTGGCTGTTCCATGTATAACTCCTCCTCAAGATCACCATGGAGGAATGACTTCTTCACGTCCTTTTACTCGACCTCCAATTCGAAACTGGATGCAAATGCTAGTACCACCCGAATAGACGACTGCTTGACGACTGGCAAAAAGATCTCATCATAATCTATGCCTTTTTGATGACAGTAGCCTTTAACTACCAGCATCGCTTTGTATCGAGGGCGAGTAGCATCATCTGTCCGCTTCACTCTGAACACCCATCGATTCTTCAAAGACTTCTTGCCCTTTGGCAACCGCACCAAATCATAAGTAGAGTTGGCCTCCAAGGAACTCATCTCCTCTTGCATGGCCTCCATCCACTCATGCCTGTGTTCGCCTTCCATAGCATCTGCAAAACTTTTGGTTTCTCCGTCAGTCAGTAGCACATACTCACCCAGTGAGTATCTCGAACATGCTCGACGTTCTGTATCACTCCTTCTCAATGGAACCATTGGTGCGGGCTGTATACCAACAGCCTCCTCCTCTTGAAGATCACCCTGACCACCATCAGCAGGCTGATGATCAAGGTTTGGAGCAACTTCATGTACTGGTTTCATGCCCCAGTCCCAAAATACGTAGGACTAGGACACTTAAGCATGTAAGTGGCATGTATATGGCAACTCCAATATATGGAAACCATAACACATGCGTATGCTATATAATGAACAATAATTCATAAGTGGTATAATCTATCTCAAGTCACAGGCATAATCTAAATCTCATCCACAGAAATCAAATAAAAATAAATGAATAAATAACCAATAACTATAAAACTTGATCTCGATATTGTAGAAGCATGAAATATGATGGGGAATTGTCTGCGTATTTTACAGTCAAAACCCCCAACATACATGAAGTCCCTCCCTACGTAAAATAGAGCTTTAAGGTTTTTTGGCGTAAAATAGGGCTTCAGAGCTGTCCGCGTAAAACAGAGCTTCAAGGTTGTTTGGCGTAAAATAGGGCTTCAGAGCTGTCTGCGTAAAACAGAGCTTCAAGGTTGTTTGGCGTAAAATAGGGCTTCAGAGCTGTCTGCGTAAAATAGAGCTTCAAGGTTATTTGGCATAAAATAGGACTTCAGAGCTGTCTGCGTAAAACAGAGCTTCAAGGTTGTTTGGCATAAAATATGGCTTCAGAGCTGTCCGTGTAAAGCAGAGCTTCAAGGCTGTTATGCATAAAAGGTTGTTATACCTTCCTGCATAAAGTTTAAAATATGTTATTTTTAGTGCATCGTAAAGTTGTACGAGGAACTCTTCGTATTCCTCGGATGAATTTGTCAGTCAAATCAGTGAACCTGACATTTGACAAAAGTACTACACGATGATCGAGAGAACGACTGTGATAATAATTTTGCACAGAGACCCAGGTTGTCATTTTGTGACATATTTTTGATACAAGTCATTTTTACGCATTCAAAGGAAGAAAAATGGAGTCTTCTGAATACGCTGCCTATTCTACATTGACAGAAATGAGTTTTTACGCTCAAGACAAGACAAAATCAGACGTCACATTAAAAGCTATTTTTTATACAGAGCTCGAGGCATATCTCTGTATTTTATGCACGAGATTGAGGCATATCTCTGCATTTAATGCACGAGATTTTGTTCTATTTTCAAAATTTCTCATGACTGGGAAAGCTAAGACTGTGACTAATATGCTCACATCACCATCCTTGCATTTGACGCCAACCAGGCTATTTTCAACTATAGGAGTACGCCGTATGCTATCTCCTCGAAATATGTCAACTCGACTATATTTGCAAAGGTACGTTGATAAGGCTACTTAGCCCAGAATACGCTCAAGACCTCAGTCGTGAAGGATAATTGGCTATTTTATGCTGGTTATCTATTATTCATGAATCATCAAGTTTTATGCAGGGGCAGTTACCTACGTCGCTTGCATGCCATGATCTTCGAGAAGCAGTTATACGCGTTATCTTATAAAGGGATACGTGTCATACGCAGATTCAGAAGATTATTTGAACGTGGGTAGCAGTTGTCATAAAACTTGATGCAAATTCGAAACTGGATGCAAATGCTAGTACCACCCGAATAGACGACTGCTTGACGACTGGCAAAAAGATCTTATCATAATCTATGCCTTTTTGATGACAGTAGCCTTTAACTACCAGCCTCTCTTTGTATCGAGGGCGAGTAGCATCATCTGTCCGCTTCACTCTGAACACCCATCGATTCTTCAAAGACTTCTTGCCCTTTGGCAACCGCACCAAATCATAAGTAGAGTTGGCCTCCAAGGAACTCATCTCCTCTTGCATGGCCTCCATCCACTCATGCTTGTGTTCGCCTTCCATAGCATCTGCAAAACTTTTGGTTTCTCCGTCAGTCAGTAGCACATACTCACCCAGTGAGTATCTCGAACATGCTCGATGTTCTGTATCACTCCTTCTCAATGGAACCACTGGTGCGAGCTGTATACCAACAGCCTCCTCCTCTTGAAGATCACCCTGACCACCATCAGCAGGCTGATGATCAAGGTTGGGAGCAACTTCATGTACTGGTTTCACGCCCCAGTCCCAAAATACGTAGGACTAGGACACTTAAGCATGTAAGTGGCATGTATATGGCAACTCCAATATATGGAAACCATAACACATGCGTATGCTATATAATGAACAATAATTCACAAGTGGTATAATCTATCTCAAGTCACAGGCATAATCTAAATCTCATCCACAGAAATCAAATAAAAATAAATGAATAAATAACCAATAACTATGAAACTTGATCTCGATATTGTAGAAGCATAAAATATGATGGGGAATTATCTGCGTATTTTACAGTCAAAACCCCCAACATACATGAAGTCCCTCCCTACGTAAAACAGAGCTTCAAGGTTTTTTGGCGTAAAATAGGGCTTCAGAGCTGTCCGCGTAAAACAGAGCTTCAAGGTTGTTTGGCATAAAATAGGGCTTCAGAGCTGTCTGCGTAAAACAGAGCTTCAAGGTTGTTTGGCGTAAAATAGGGCTTCAGAGCTGTCTGCGTAAAATAGAGCTTCAAGGTTATTTGGCATAAAATAGGACTTCAGAGTTGTCTGCATAAAACAGAGCTTCAAGGTTGTTTGGCGTAAAATAGGGCTTCAGAGCTGTCCGTGTAAAGCAGAGCTTCAAGGCTGTTATGCATAAAAGGTTGTTATACCTTCCTGTATAAAGTTTAAAATACGTTGTTTTTAGTGCAGCGTAAAGTTGTACGAGAAACTCTTCGTATTCCTCGGATGAATTTGTCAGTCAAATCAGTGAACCTGACATTTGACAAAAGTACTACACGATGATCGAGAGAACGACTGTGATAATAATTTTTTACAGAGACCCAGGTTGTCATTTTGTGACATATTTTTGATACAAGTCATTTTTACGCATTCAAAGGAAGAAAAATGGAGTCTTCTGAATACGCTGCCTATTCTACATTGACAGAAATAAGTTTTTACGCTCAAGACAAGACAAAATCAGATGTCACATTAAAAGCTATTTTTTGTACAGAGCTCGAGGCATATCTCTGCATTTTATGCACGAGATTGAGGCATATCTCTGCATTTAATGCACGAGATTTTGTTCTATTTTCAAAATTTCTCATGACTGGGAAAGCTAAGGCTGTGACTAATATGCTCACATCACCATCCTTGCATTTGATGCCAACCAGGCTATTTTCAACTATAGGAGTACGCCGTATGCTATCTCCTCGAAATATGCCAATTCGACTATATTTGCAAAGGTACGTTGATAAAGCTACTTAGCCCAGAATACGCTCAAGACCTCAGTCGTGAAGGATAATTGGCTATTTTATGCTGGTTATCTATTATTCATGAATCATCAAGTTTTATGCAGGGGCAGTTACCTACGTCGCTTGCATGCCATGATCTTCGAGAAGCAGTTATACGCGTTATCTTATAAAGGGATACGTGTCATACGCAGATTCAAAAGATTATTTGAACGTGGGTAGCAGTTGTCATAACCGCAGCGTAAAGGAGGCAATCTTCTTCACAGTTTGGCCTTTTACGCCAACAAGACGGTCATTTGACTTTTACGCCAACCAGGCAGTTATTTGATTGATCTCTATAAATAGAGACCCCTGGTCACATGGTAAAGGAGGGGAATGGGTTTTGGCTGACAACTCTGGCAACAAAAATTTGATCCTACTTGCAACTTTCCTTTGGCCGGCTTTTGCCTTCAGTTCAGAGAAAGTTTGAAGCTTCTTCTACAGCACTTCTTCATCATCGTGTAGTCCAAGGAACAAAGTGATCGACTGCAGATCAGACTTCCATAGCAATACTTTCCCAGAATCATTTTATTGTACTTAATATCCTCGAATAGGATTATTTGTACTTTTTTCTTTTCTCGTTTGTAAGCAAAAGTTTCGTATAAACTTTGTTTATCCAAACAAAATGGTGACTCTGCTGGGGACGACTTTCTCCTCTGACAAGAAAGCAATTATTCAACACGATGATGTATCCATAGGATCGACGAAGAAGACTTTGGTCGTCCAGTTCGACCAATCTGTCTATGAAGACATGCTTCATGCAGGGGGTAGTTCTCATTCCTCCTTTATCCATAACAACAGGAAGCTACGTAAAGTGTGGATGCCTAAGACGTCCTCTACCCTTCCTGTAAGTTCTCATTCACTGATCAACAAAGTTGTGACAACACAGCCAACACGCCCTGTGCGTAAAACTTTGTCTCCCGTCTATGACGTGGTAGACAAAACTTTTGGCAATACCTCAGTGCCAATCCAGAAGTCTCAAACACGCCCTGCGCGTAAACCTTCGTCTCATGTCTATGACGTGGTAGACAAAACTTCTGGCAAGGCCTCGGTGCCAATTCGGAAATTTCAAACACGTCCTGCGCATAAAATTATATCTCCCGTCTATGATGAGGCAGATGTACCCTTTGATCACATCAAAGGAAAACAAGTGACAAATCCTTCAACCTCTAAGCTTTTACGCCCACAAGAGAAGAAAGTTCCCACTTTACAGATTACGCGTGACGCTGAAAGCCGTTTGAGGACTTTCCATGTTTTACGCGAACCTATGCAAAAATCTAAATTTTGCCAGGATAGGTTTGTCCGCGTAAAGAAGACTCATTTCACGGGAAGATACGCTCTTCAGACAGATGATGGATCATATGCTACTCATATGGGTGGACTGTTGTATTCCTATGGCAGAGAAATGGTTATGGTTCCTAATCTACATATTCCTACTGATGTAAAAAGGCAGAACAAGCCTTCTTCTTCTTCTGGTAATCTTCCTGATTTGCGTGATTTCTTGATCCAGAAATGCAAAGACAGGGGATCTCCTAATATGTCTATCATACCCCCTAGAGAATATTATTGTAATAGTCATAAGGAAGAAGAACCAACATTTGCTTCAGTAAACATGGCTTCGTATATTCCTAGAGGAAGGTCGAGTTCAAGACGTCATCCCTCCAGAACTCCAAGCCAAAGGAGATTTGACAGACTCGTCAAGACTTTTGAAGAAGGTATTTTTCGAAACACTCGCTCGAGGTCACGACAATCAGCTTCATATTATTCCGACACTGGGAGTCGCCAGTTTTCTGAACCAGATGCTGAAAGTATAGATTCAATATCTACAGAGATCTATACTAATCCCTCAGTAGCATCTAAAGAAATGGGAGTTTATGATGTTGGAGACGAACATGAAGAAGCTTTCCCATCAGGAAGTACTGAACAATGCATTACTGTATTGGAAACATTGTAGAAGCATGAAAAGTATGCTGGGGAATTATATGCGTAAAACCTCCAACATGCATGAAGCCCACGTAAAACAGAGCTCCAAGCGCTGTGTGGCGTAATATATGACTTCAGAGCTATTGGCTTACAACAGAGCTTCAACGCTATCAAGCGTAGAACAGAGCTCCAAAATAACCCGCGTAAGGCAGCACTTCCAGGCTATTTTGGCATAAAAAGGTTGCTACACTCCGGCGTAAACTATGTCTGCTTTTAATGCATCGTAAAGTTGTACGAGGAACTCTTCGTATTCCTCGAATGAACCTGTCAGATAGAACAGTGAACTTGACTCATGACAAAGAGTAATGCACGACGATCGAGAGGACGGCTGTAATGATGATACTGCACAGAGCCCCAGACTGTCGTCTAGTGACATAACCCTTGATATAAGACATCGTTTACGCATTCAAGGAATACGCTGCCTATTCTACACAGGCAGAAATAAACTTTACGCTCAGGATGAGATAAAACCAACCGCCACGTCAAAAGTTGTTCTTCGTACAGACCTCGAGGCACGTCTCTCTAGTTAATGCGCGAGATGGGGGCAGATCTCTGCATTTAATACACGAAATTTGGTTCTACTTTTAATGACTGGGAGAGCTAAAATTAGGGCTAATATGCTCACGTCACTATCCCTGCATATTACGCCAACCAGGTTATTTTTAACTATAGGAGCACGCCGTATGCTATCTCCTTGAAATACGCCAACCAGGCTATTTTTAACTATAGGAGCACGCCGTATGCTATCTCCTCGAAATACGCCAACTCAGGCTATATTTGTAAAATACGCGATAAGGCTATTTGGCCCAGAATACGCTCAAGACCTCGGTCAGCAAGGATAATTGGCTAGTTTGCGCTGGTTACCTATTACCTATGCAGCATCAAGCTTTACGCAGAATTTGGCTTTTACGCCAATAAGAAAGCTATTTGGCTTTTACGCCAATGAGACAGCTACTTGGCTTTTACGCCAACAAGATAGCTACTTGGCTTTTACGCCAACAAGATAACTATTTGGCTTTTACGCCAATGAGACAGTTATTCGACTTTTTTGCCAGCTATCTTTACGCGAGGGCCAGTTACCTACGTGGCTTGTATGCCGTGATATTCGAGAAGCAATTAAACGCGTCACCACATAATGGGACACGCGTCACACGCGGATTCAGGAGATCATTCAGACGTGGGTAGCAGTTGTTATAACCACCGCGTAAAAGGTGCAACTCTCTCCACTAATCGGCTTTTATACCGACTGATCAGTTACTGTGACTGATCTCTATAAATAGAGATTTCCAGTCACAGGACAGGGGGGATCAAGATCAGAGATCAAAAGATTATAGAGAGAGTACATATAGAGAGAGTTGATTGATAACTTTGGCAACGAGAGTTCAATCCCTCCTGCAATCTTTGAAGCTTCTTCTTCTACTACAACACTTCTTCATCATCGTGTGGTCCAAGGGACAAAGTGATCGACCGCAGATCAGACTCCTATAGCAATATTTCCCCAAAATCATTTTTATTGTACTTAACATCCTCGTATAGGATTAATTGTACTTCTTTTTCTTGTTTGTAAACAAAGAAAGGGTTTTGTATAAACCTAGTTTCATTTCTTCTGTTTATCATCAAACAAACATCACTTAAATAAATGCATACCATGATGGAGAGTATGCACCAAATGATGGTGACTCAACATACAACTACAATAGCTCAAACACCTGTTCCTCCGACTCAACTACGTATGGGGGTAGACATACCACCAGCCAATGCAAGCCAAGAGCCTGTTCAAAATCAAGAATCAGCTGCTCCTCAACCTCTTAACCCGGAGAATGTATTACCTCCTGTTGGAGTTACAATACATCCAATCTCTCACCTTTATGTTGTTCCTCTCCCATCTGAAGATCCAATACAAGCAGTTCAAAAATTGAAAGCCCAATTTGATGCTTTGAAACATAAAGATCAGATCAAGAAGTTAGGAATTAACCAGCCATATCTAGTTGTCTGGGATGAGATCCCTTTCCCACCAAAATATAAACCATAGGCTATGGTTTTGTTTGAGGGAAAGACGTCGCCAAGCCAGTATATGAACTACTTCAGCATGATGACGGTATTGTTGCAAGGAAATGATGCCCTTCTCACTCGAGTGTTTAAAGGTTGTCTGTCTAGAGTAGCTTACCAATGGTATCGTAGTCTATCTGACAACTGCATTACTTCTTTTGAAGATTTTAAAACTCTATTCTTCGCTCGATTCTACCAGGGAGGAATGGACATGTCTATGTCATCGCTCATTGAAGTAAAGCAGAAGGAAAAAGAAAACGTTCGTACTTTTATTGAACGCTTTCGTCAGGCTACTTTACATATGCCTCCTGGAGTTCCAGATTCAGCCTTGGTGGAAATTTGCAGAAAGAACCTACTCCCACTGATCTCAGTATTTATGGGACCATATCAGTTCCATGATTGGCCCTCATTTATTATATCGGCAGTAGCCGCTGAAGATAATAGTCGGAAGGCTCGTGACAACGGAATCATGATCTCTACCTCTGATAAAGGAAAGCGTTCATCCTCCAATAATGACAATACTCGTAGTTTAAAAGGAAAGGAAGCCATGACAATCAATACGTCCAGACAAAATACTCCGGTAACTACGCAGACGAATTCTGGAACTTCCAAACCTAAAGAAGAATATTCTTTTGACGATAATGATATTTCAAGCATATTTGATTGTCTAGTCAAAAGTGGCAAGCTTACTCTACCAGAGATAAAGCGTCCAAATAAAGTCGGCAGTACAGATAATCCTAAGTACTGTATTTTTCACACATACATATATCACCCCACAAAGGCATGCTATATACTGAAAAGGAAAATCCAGGAGTTGATCGACGCCAAAGCCGTCACATTGTATAATAACGAGAAGACGGTCACTACAAATATGATCTCACTCCAATTTGGCAATTTTCCCCCTCAAGAAGTACCGGATGGTGTGGTACCTATTCCACGGGTAATGATGGATATTGTTAATCTCCCTCCTACCAGAGGTCAAAATCAAGATTTAGTGTCCCTAACTACCAAGCGTGGAGAGATCATGTGGGTTCATCCGGGAAGAACAACATCCTGATTGGGTCGTTAATGTTGTCCCAGTTATGAAAAAAAATGGAAAAGTGTGTGTTTATATCGACTTCCGAGATCTAAATGCGGCCTGTCCTAAAGATGAATTCCCTCTTCCTATTACAGACGTCATGATCGATAATACGTGTGGTTTTGAGTGCATGTCTTTCATGGACGGATTTTCAGGATATAATCAAATTAAAATAAATCTTGAAGATGAGAAGCATACTGCTTTTCGTACACCATTAGGAGTATATTGCTATACAGTCATGCCTTTTAGATTGAAGAATGCCGGGGCCATATATCAACGAGCTATGAGTAACATATTCCATGAGCATTTACGCAAAACGGTGGAATGTTACGTAGATGATATTGTTGTCAAAAGCTGCCTCAAGGATAATCACATTCAAGACTTGAAGACAATATTTGATTTGATGCGCCAATATCAACTCAAAATGAACCCTACAAAGTCCTTTCTTGGTGTATCCAGTGGCAAATTTTTGGGATTTGTCATTACGGCTAAAGGCATTCAAGTTGACCCTGATAAAGTAAAAGCTATCCTAGAAATGCGACCGCCCCGTAATCTTAAAAAACTTAGGGGATTTCAGGGTCGTCTAGCTTATATCAGGAGATTCATATCCAATCTCTCTGGAAGATGTCAACCTTTTTCTCGTAATGAAGAAAGGTATGTCATTTGTATGGGACAAAACCTGTCAACATGTGATTAATGACATCAAACGCTATCTTACTAATCCTCCGGTTCTGGTGCCTCTTGTCATAGGATTTTTGTTGTATGTTCGAGCAATGGATCATTCTTTAGGGGCTCTCCTCACATAGAAGAATAATGAGGGTCATGAACAGGCTATTTACTATCTAAGCAGGAAGATGGTCAGAGCAGAACACATGTATAACCCAGTAGAAAAAGAATGCTTGGCCCTAATTTTTGCCATTCAGAAGACGCGACATTACGTTACAGGCCAAACTATTCATATCATATCCAGAATCAACCCACTTCGGGTATTGATGAATAAGCCAAGTATTCTTAATTCCCGACTCGCGACTTGGCAATGCTATTGACACCGTATGATATGGTGTACGTCCCTCAAAAATCCGTGAAAGGTCAAGCCTTGGCTGATTTTTTAGCTGCCCATCCAATTCCAGAAACCTCCAAATTATATGATGACATTCCCGACGAAGTTGTATAATGTAATTTGGCAATGGAAGGTGATATATGGCAGCTATTCTTTGATGGTGCTTCCAGATGTTCCCAAGGGAAACGTGGTTTCAGGGGTAAGGATTGTTCTGGTGACTCCTGATAAACTCGTCATTTATCGACCATATTCTCTTAGTGAACCATGCTCTAATAATGTGGCAGAGTATAATGCTCTATTAATTGGTCTTCAAGTTGCTAAAGAATTGGATATTGAATACTTGGAAGCTTTTGGTGATTCTCAGTTGATCGTCAATCAGGTCAGAGGAATATATGAAGTCCGCAATCCAGATCTCATTCCTTATCACCGAACAACAATCGAGATAGCAATATCTTTTAAAGGATTCTTCTTAGAACATGTTCCTCGATCTCAAAATTTGGAAGCTGATGCTCTGGCCAGTCTAGCTGCAGATCTAGCTATTTCTGTAAGAAGGCAGAATTCGGTGATCCTTCTTAACAGAGATTTGTTTTGTGTGAAAAATAATTTTCACATAGAACGCAGCTATGTTATAAACATGGTTTCTCCTAAGAGAGATTGGAGAAGTTTCTTTATAGACTTTGCGTCATATGGAATATTACCAGAGGATACTAAAGAAGCAGCATCTATCAAAAGACGATCGCTACGTTTCTATTTTGATGCTTCTTCATAAAGTTTGTATCGCCGAACATATGATGGACTATTGTTACAATTTCTCTCTGGTGATGATGTAAGGCGGGTTATCCGAGAAGCTCAGGATAGAGTATGTGGAGCACATCAATCCGGTCCTAAGTTACATGATCGTATCAGGAGGATGGGCTACTACTGGCCTACTATGATTGCAGATGCCGTAGAATATGCAAGAAAATGCAAAGCATGTCAGGTTCATGCAGATTTCATACATCAACCTTCTGAATATTTACATCCTACTATTTTATCATGGCCCTTTGAAGCATGGGGTATGGATATCATTGGTCCTATTCATCCTTCATCTTCTAGAGGACATCGGTTTATACTAGCTATCACTGATTATTTCTCCAAATGGGCAGAGGCAATTCCTTTTGCTGAGGTAAAGATATTTAATGTGATCAGCTTTATCAAGCATCATGTAATTTATCGCTTTGGGATACCCCGAAGGATAATTCATGACAATGGATCTCAATTCATCAGTCAAGCGTTTCACCAATTTTGCGATAATAATCAGATATAAAATGTGGCCTCAACGGCATATAATCTTGCTGCCAATGGTTTGGCAGAAGCCTTCAACAAAACCATTATCAAACTCTTGAAAAAATTTGTCTCTCCGAACAAAAAAGATTGGAACGAGAAATTGGGGGAATGTCTATGGGCATACCGTACAACGGTACAAACACCAACGGGTTGTACTCTATTTTCATTAGTTTACGGGTGTAAAGCAGTTCTCACTATTGAAATTCAAATTCCATCACTCAGAATAGCAGTAGCTAATGAGCTGACTAGGGAAAATAATGATCGTTTAAGACTTCAAGAGCTAGAAGGGTTAGACGAAAGACGCCTTCAAGCTCAACAGCGTATTGAGTTCTGCCAAGCACACATCTCCAGTACTTTTAATCAAAAAGTGAAGGAAAGAGTGTTCAAAGTTGGTGAGCTAGTTTTAGTTGTGAAGAGGCCAATGATCATTACACATAAAAGTAAGGAGAAATTCCCGCCCAAATGGGAGGGCCCTTATGTGATTGAAACAATATTTTCAAATGGCGCTTACAGATTAGCCAAGCCTAATGGAGATTTGATAATGGCTCCTATCGATGGCAAATTCCTGAAGAAGTATTATGCATGATCTCCCTTGCTTAATAGAGTATGATGAAGATTTTATTCTGATGATACTATGTACAAAGATTAGTTGAATCATAGTCTATCATGTTCATATTACTTCTGAATAGATATATTTAACTAATTTGAAACTTTAAAACCTATCATGTTCATATTACCCCTGATAGTGTTTTGTATACAAATTTAGTTGGATCATATTATATTATGTTCATATTACCTCTGAATAGATATATTCAGTAAAACCAGTTACCGAAAGTATATCATGTCCATATTACCTCTTATATCACTTTCATCTTAGCCTATCATTTATATTATAATAATAAGTGATGGGTCCACAGAGTCAGAAAATGCTCTTTTATTTTAAGAATCAGTATTTTTTGAGTCCATATTGTTTACAAACATTGCAAAGGCCTGAAATACGCAAATATCAGCGTTTGCAAACAGACGACGAGTATTCAGTAACTTCTCTTCTTCTTCAGTCGAGAGGACTTCATCAAACGAAGGGCCAAGGAGTTCCCTGAAAATGTCTGTCTTCATTGGAGATGACTTTTCTTCCTTGGCCATTGGTAGTTCATTCGAAGTTTGGCCAGGATCTTTTACATCTAGTTCAGGGATAGCCTGTTCGGCGGACATTTCTTGCCCTGTCTCGAGAATCTTTCGAGAAGCCATTTTTGAAGATGATGTTCTGAACAGATTTTCTTCGTATTTATAAAGGAGAAATGACGGTTCAGAATTCTATGTGACTCCTCGTCAAAATAGCATGACGATTGGATTTTCAAGACAATTTAATGCTAAAGAATTTTTACGCATCTTTCTTTATGCGTAAAAGTTGGAACGTGACTGGATGCATATTTATCAGAGTCTGCGTAAAAATTATTCAAGCGTGTTGAAGCTGCGTATTACCAGACTTCCTCACAGCAACATGGCGAATCAATAGTGCGTAAAAGAAGACAAGTTTATTAATCATGATTACATATGATGGAAATCTATTTTACAAAGAATTTTTTATTCAAGATCATGATTACATATGACGGGAATCTATTACGCTAGGTTCTTGTCTGATGGAGATCTTTATTTCTTCTTCTACAGCACTTCTTCAGCTCCTATACGCCGGGTGCCAAGAAAATAATCAATGGAGAGAGGATACAAAACTGGGCATGTATAAATTATTCAAACCCACCCTCCATACGTCATCGGCGGCCATGCTTAGAATTATGATTGGGATTCAGACCCAACATAATGTACCCCAGGATCCAACTTCATAATAGGGGAAAATACAGCTAGCAAGCTGTGTGGTCTAATGCGACACTTCCTCTCTCTTTGACAAATTGTCATATAAAATCGTTGATTACCTCGAGCAAAGAAAGCTATGATATCCCTCCATGGTCCATCATTGCAGAGAATATTTGCTCGAAGACGTCTCTTTTTATGGCTTCTTACATGCTGGAAGAGCATAATCTTCTTCTTTCTCAGTTCAGCCCAATGAATCTCAGCAGTCATCTTTGTGGTGAAGAAAGTATGAAAAATCAAGTTCATTTGCTTGCCCTTATATAGGCAGAAGAGAACATACAAATTCCAACGACTTCTTAAATATAGCTGGAAAAAATTAGCCTTGAAGAACGAGTCAAATTTGACCATTTTATGCTTCATTCAAAGTATTTCAAATTACGAGGAATTTGAAAACTTTGAAGGGGGTCTTGTAGAAGCATAAAATATGCTGGGGAATTGTCCGCATATTTTACAGTCAAAACCCCCAACATACATGAAGTTCCTCCCTGCATAAAATAGAGCTTCAAGGTTGTTTGGCGTAAAATAGGGCTTCAGAGCTGTCCGCATAAAACAGAGCTTCAAGATTGTTTGGCGTAAAATAGGGCTTCAGAGCTGTCTGCGTAAAACAGAGCTTCAAGGTTGTTTGACGTAAAATAGGGCTTCAGAGCTGTCTGCGTAACACAAAGCTTCAAGGTTGTTTGGCATAAAATAGGGCTTCAGAACAGTCTGCGTAAAACATAGCTTCAAGGTTGTTTGGCGTAAAATAGGGCTTCAGAGCTGTCCGCGTAAAGCAGAGCTTCAAGATTGTTCTGCGTAAAAGGTTGCTATACCTTCCTGCGTAAAGTTTAAAATACGTTGTTTTTAATGCAGCGTAAAGTTATAAGAGGAACTCTTCGTATTCCTCGGATGAATTTGTTAGTCAAATCAGTGAACCTGACATTTGACAAAAGTACTGCACGATGATCGAGAGAACGTCTGTGATGATAATTTTGCACAGAGACCCAGGTTGTCATTTGGTAACATATTTTTGATACAAGTCATTTTTACGCATTCAAAGGAAGAAAAATGGAGTCTTCTGAATACGCTGCCTATTCTACATTGACAGAAATGAGTTTTTGCGCTCAAGACAAGACAAAATCAGACGCCACATCAAAAGTTGTTTCTTGTACAGAGCTCGAGGCATATCTCTGCATTTTATGCACGAGATTGAGGCATATCTCTGCATTTAATGCACGAGATTTTGTTCTATTTTCAAAATTTCTCATGACTGGGAAAGCTAAGACTGTGACTAATACGCTCACATCACCATCCTTATATTTTACGCCAACCAGGCTATTTTCAACTATAGGAGTACGACGTATGCTATCTCCTTGAAATATGCCAACTCGGTTATATTTGCAAAGATACGTTGATAAGGCTACTTAGCCCAGAATACGCTCAAGACCTCAGTCGTAAAGGATAATTGGCTATTTTACGCTGGTTATCTATTATTCATGAATTATCAAGTTTTACGCAGGGGCAGTTACCTACGTGTCTTGTATGACATGATATTCGAGAAGCAGTTATACGCGTTATCTTATAAAGAGATACGTGTCATACGCAGATTCAGAAGATTATTTGAACGTGGGCAGTAGTTATCATAACCGCAGCGTAAATGAGGCAATCTTCTTCACAGTTTCGCCTTTTACGCCAACAAGACAGTCATTTGGCTTTTACGCCAACCAGGTAGTTATTTGATTGATCTCTATAAATAGAGACCCCTGGTCACAGGGTAAAGGAGGGAAATGGGTTTTGGCTGACAACTTTGGCAACAAGAATTTGATCCTACTTGCAACTTTCCTTTGGCCGGCTTTTGCCTTCAATTCAGAGAAAGTTTGAAGCATCTTCTACAGCACTTCTTCATCATCGTGTAGTCCAAGGAACAAAGTGATCGACTGCAGATCAGACTTCCATAGCAATACTTTCCCAGAATCATTTTATTGTACTTAATATCCTCGTATAGGATTATTTGTATTTTTCTCTTTTCTCGTTTGTAAGCAAAAGTTTCCTATAAACTTTGTTTATCCAAACATATATGAAGTATCAAGGACGATAGTCGGATGGAAACAAATCTACTGCCGAATTAGAATATAAAAGCAAACACAATATAAGAACATCTACTAATAATCAATAAGGCTAGAAGAGAAGACCTCCTCGAAATGATAACCAGTTCGGATCTGCACTCCTGCGAATACTCATGAACATCTACACCTGGCAAGGGACCAGGTCCTCAGAGGGACATAACAAGATACAAAAAGTACATGCCAATAAAGTACTGAAATAAACATTCAATGGGTCGCCTAACCATCTATGTGAATGCACGTTAAGAATAACTTTCTAACAAGTGGGCTATCTGGCCAAAATGGGATTGGCATGATTCTCTTGGAGATTCAGGGGCCTAAAAAGTATGTCATCTTTTGAACGGCACAGGCCGCCTAATAATATATAATATATAGTGGTCATCATGACCGCGCATCT
Source organism: Iris macrosiphon (assembly GCA_036927795.1). Lineage (NCBI taxonomy): Eukaryota > Viridiplantae > Streptophyta > Magnoliopsida > Asparagales > Iridaceae > Iris > Iris macrosiphon. The sequence goes on from JAYESA010000009.1 coordinate 59,634,777, forward strand.
CCGACGGAGCGTACGAGTTACACAAGAAAAGTGCAAAGGAGTCCAAATGCGGTACTTGTTGTTCTCCCCACCCCATGCTCTAAGTATGTCACATCCATGCCACGATAATACCTCTAATAACTGCCAAGTCTAGTAGCATGCAAAATTTCTAACAACAGTTATCCCTAACGCATGGCCCATACGTACAGGAGGTCAATCCAGTACGCGAGTTCGTGTCCTACATAAGACTCACACTCGTGTAACAGCTGTGTCACGGCCAATGAAACCTAATGATGCTTCATGATAATAGGGTGGTCTCATAAACAAAGTCAATGCATATATATAATAATAATAAATTACGACGACACCGTCGTTGCACCCAAGTTTTCTTGGACGCGCATTTTATATAGTACTTAAAATATATGAACTAATGACAGAAATAAAGCATGCATGCATCATATGGAATATAAATAACAATACAATGGCAATGTACACTTGCCTGGCAAGAAATCTACGTAGTACCAATAACCTACTCCGGAAGTCACGCAGAACAAATCTGATATCCTATATACATATAATATAATACAATACAACATCAGTCATTACACTAGCACATACACAACCATATTTACACTGGACTCAGTGGGTACGCTAGGGGTAACACTAGTCAACTAATAGGGCCAAATGTGTGTCTAATTATGCGGGTGTCGCGTCTTCAAATGCAATAAAAATAGACAGTTAACTAACAGATGTCTAAGCCAGTACGTTAATGTACACTAGGCAGACAATTCCCGAATATTCAGGTCACAAAGTCAAGGTATATATGCGGGCAAAAGCCACGGTGTCCTAGGGTTGTACAATACATACATAGTCATACTATTTCTAGCATATAATTACTTATATAATACATCCAAATATATATATATATATATATATATATATATATTACTTTAATTCTAATATGCGTGCGTATACGCACATAAGTCATTGGGTTCACTGTCACAGTCTGAAATCAACCAACTATCTAACCCAAGATGCTAACCTAGATGTTATTTACACAACCACGCATACAAAATATGAAAGGAGAGGGACAGGTTCGAACGTCGGGGTTAGCGTGCACAAGCACAAGGATCAGGGGTGACTACTGCAGGTCGTCTTCGACGAGGGTGACGGGTCCACGATGAATACGATGATGCCGATGGAAATGATGGTGATAATTATGGTGATCATGTGATGAGGTGATGAGGATGATAGGGATGATGTAGATAGTGATTGGGATAATGGTGATGATGAGGATGAGAATAGGGGTGATGATGTGGATGGTGATTGGGATGATGGTGATGATGTGGATGATCATAATGAGGTGGTGATTATGATATGGATGATGATGATGTTAATGGTGAGGATTATGATAATGGCAATGGTGGTGATGATGATAATGGATGATGATGATGATGATGACGGGGTGCTCCGACCAGGGGGGAGGTCCGGTCAAGGAGAAGGGGCTATGGTCGAGGAGGAGGAGCTCAGGAAGGGGGTGGACAGGGAAGAGGTGAAGTCGTGGGGTGTTGCTCTCAGACGAGAGGAGGAAAAGGAGGATGGCTCAGGTGCTGCTCCGGCCAGGAGGAGGAGGCAGGTCGTGATGCTTCTCCGGCCAGGCTCAGGCGAGGCGGTGGAGACGATGGTGGTGGTAGCTGGGAGCAGTGGCTCGGCTGTGCAAGGGGTGGAGGAAGACGACTGGAGGAGATGGAGGTCGGGGTGGAGTCGTGAAAGGCTCCGGCGGGAATGGTGCAGGGAGCAAGGAGGCGGTGGTGCTGACTGTAAACACCCTAAATTTTTTCAGATTTTTTAAAATCAATTTTTGGAATTAAATATGCAATTTTCAGTAATTTACATAGGGCCTGTGGTGAGTTTGTAATTTTTAATTGCCAATAAATAACATTAAAATGAATTAAAAACATGATTTTAAGGTGTAAAATAGAAAACCGGACTTAGGGTAATTTTCTGGGATTTTATTGGGCCTCAGACCTATTTTTAAAAGCCTAAAAACTATTTTTCTAAATTAATTAATTATTTAATTAATTAATATTAATTATTATCATTATTATTATTTTTGTTTTTACTATTATTATTAGGTTTTGGGCCCGGCCCGGCCCAGTGGGCCGAGCCCAGTGCAGCGAGCCCAGCCCCTCCTCCTTAGCGGGTCGGGCGGGTCCGCTCACCCGGAGCCCGCCGCCCGACCCGACCCGGACCCCGGTCACCCCTGTCACCCTCTCCCACGACCCGCCGAGAAACCCGCCGCCGCCTTCGTCGGAGGAGATCACCCCCACGTCGCCTCCCCCTCCGACCTCTCCGCCACGTCGCCCCCGGCCTTCCCCGCCCGAAACCCCTATAAATTCTCCCATCTCCGCCCTTGTTCTCCCCCCCAAACCGAAACCCTAGATCTACCCCGACTCCGGCAGCCCGTCCGGCGACCTCCACCTCCCTCAGCCACCTGCGACGACCTCCCCCCAGGCGAACCACCTCCTCCTCTCCCCTTCCTCCTCCTCCCCAGGCGGCCAGACCCCCGAGCCCTCCTCCCCGCTGCTGTCTCCCCTCCGCCGGAGCCGCAGCCACCGCCCAGCCCTCGCCGGAGCCGCCGCAGCCCCGGCCCGACCTCGCCGACCGACGGCGTACCCTCCAGCAGCACCGGACACGCCAAGGACACGGCCCAGACGTGGATACGAGCCCGGACACGCCGCGGACACAGCACAGGACACGACGCGATTCGGACTCGAAAAGCCCCGATTTCTCGGTCCCCTTCAGGTACTCGTATCTTGCAACCCTGATCACCGTTTTCGATTCCGTCAATTCCTACGCGAAGCCTGTATGACCCTCTCGGTGCCCAGATAAACCGCTCGGGGCATCGCGTCCTGTGGTGATCGCACACCGCGATCCAAAAACAGGAAAAACCAGACCCTGTTTCACCCCGGAACCGAGTACGCCCCGCCAAACGGGACGACTTAGTCGCGCACGGTCTTCACAGATACGTGCGCCTCGTCGATACGGACGTGTGGGTTTTCGCGGAAGCTGATTCGGGTGTGCGTGCACCCCGGAATCAACGCGTATCCGCGGACATCGCCCCGTATCCGCCCTTTCTGCAATTCGACCTAACTTCGTGCACACACGTCAGATCGAGACGAAACTTGCGCCATCGGACTCGTAGCGATACGCTGGTCCTGTGGGTCAAGTTTGGCTCGATTCTGAGAACGTTGACGAAATCGCGTGTCGTGGGCCCCACAGGCCCCGCTCGACGGGCGATTTCGTGATCGGCTCATCGGAATTCAAATCTGAAAGTTTCGTTGGGTTCGTATCAGCGTTCCTGACCTGTTGACACTAAGTTTGGTGAATTTAGAGACCGTTGACCCGGACATGTTTTTCGGTGCAAAGCGGGCCCACCGGCGGACCCCGTTTTGGCCCGAAACTGCCGTTTTTGCCCTTGTCTCCAAACTGGACCCAAGGACAGGCGATCCTAGCTGTTTGACACCTTCTGAGCGCGATGGTACTGTTTATTTCAGCCTTCGGAGATATCTCTGGGAATTTTCGAAACCAGGACCTTAGTGGAATCCAAACTCCAGGCAAGTGCACCTTGCCAAACTTGCAGTCATTATTTTCATATTTTCTGAATAAATACTTTGCTGGATGTTTTGTGTAAATTCATATAAACTGTTTTAAACTGCTTAAACCTAGGGAACGTATGACGTACCTAGTGTCCGATCATAGTCGGGTACCGACACCGTACGCGGTGTTGGGTTCGTCATTTAGAGATGGATTTACGATCCCCTTACTCTTGTACTTGACCTATCAAGTACCCTAAAACCCAGGACACCTGACACTATCATGAACAGAATCTTCCTGAGTTATTCGTGGTGATTCTGTATAGGATACAGGACTTGACAGAGTTATTTTATTTAGACATTATGACTTGTTGCATTAGTTATAATCCCGCTGACATGGACATGAGACGTTATGGTCATGGCTTACGTGATTACATTGGGTGGGGAGAGACACACAGGCTACAGGCTGTTCTATATATATATCTACTATTAGTGTGAGGTCGTAGACTCTCCAGCAGAGCTAGACCCTTTACTTGTTATTACTGCTACCGGCTCCCCGACACAGAGCTTGTAGCGGTCTCAGCCTGAGTACTAGTGTTGCTCTCATTTGCATATCACATAGATGGTTAGTTACTTAGTTTACCCTGCTGTTTCATTTACTTATTGCACTGCTTATTCATTTGGCTTGTTTTATCTTGTGCCTTGCTTGTCCACTGAGGACCTGGATTTGGATGATGTACCCAGGTTTAGCTGAGGAGCAGTATCCCGAGGTATACGGGACAGGTGCTGAAGCTATTGCTGGAGCTGAACAGAACACAGAAGACGAGGTGACTGCCGAGGACTTCTCCTGAGTGCTTGTTCCAGTACTCAGTATTTTATTTCATGTTTATTTCCTTGTTCCTGGCCTATAGAGCCAGTTTATTTCAGACTTAAGTCGGATTGTTTCTCCGACTGATTTGCTGTGATTGTTATTGCTACTCATTTCCATTTCATTATGCAGTTTATTTCTTTATCTTTATGGATGAGATTAGTGTGGCTTGTTAGTAGACCTTATTTACAGCTTAAGTACGCCCTGATGGCTCCATTCAATTGGGTTATCCATCGGTGCGTGCTGCTGGCCGTTACCACGCATCTCCAGTCCCTCGGCATTTTGGGACTGGGGCGTGACATGGTTTTTGTGGTGGCCCATGCAGGTCCTAACTAAATTGTTCGGTTTCAACTTAGGGACCGGACAGGCCTGCAATAAGATAGGTTTAGGATCTCATCCATATATTTAATCGTTTTTGAACTCTATGTCGAATTCAATTAAATTGCTTGAACTGCATCCTGTTTGATTCCTCTGTGCGTTCTCATTGTTTTCTTTTGATGCAGAGAAATGGATCCCAGACGTGGTGACGAGACCCCCTTGGGAACACCGACTGAAGCAGGGCTTACCTGCGAGGCTGGAACGACGCCAGACACTAGAGGACAATCCTCTCAGAACAATCCAACTGGCCAGCCAAGTTCCAGATTCAGGCGTGATGACATCCCGCCTCCTCCCCAGTTCCCTCCAATGATGCCTGTCTTTCCCCCAGGACAGGCAATGGACGGCCAGCAAATGTTCCAGATGTTCTACGCCATGATGCAGGCGCAACAACAGATTCAACAGGAGACCCAACGCCGAGAGGCCGAGAACCTAAGGAACAGCCTGGTCGCAGCATTGGAGCATGCACCAAATAGGCGGCCAGCGACGGGATCCATCACGGATTTCTGCCAACTTAAGCCCCGTACCTTCTCGGGCAAGGAAGGACCAACTGAAGTACATGAATGGCTTACAAACATACAACATCAGTTGGAGGCCGCTGAACTACCAAGGGACAAATGGATGACTGCCGTCAGGATACAACTGACGGACAACGCACATCATTGGTGGCTGTCCGAAGAAAGAAGGCTCGGACATGATCAGGTTACCTGGGAGGAGTTCTCCAGACTCTTCCAGGAAATATACATCCCTGCTGTGGCTCGGTCAGAACTCCGAGACAGATTCAACCGCCTGATCCAGGGCAACATGACGGTGGAGGAATACAACGCCGAATTCATTCGCTTGAGCCACTTCGCCCCTTCTCTAATTCCTACCGAAGAGGAGAAGGCGGAGAAGTTCTTTGATGGGCTCAGGTTCGAGCTTCAGAAGTTAATCGGATCAGTCGCGCCCACCTCTTACACCGACGTCCTAGCTGCAGCACGTCGGCTGGAGCGCGTTACTCGGAGGGAATCAAGCCTGAAACGTCCCTTCTCCTCAGCACCGTCCAAGTCATCACCAGAAGAATCTGCTAAACGGCCCCAGAAGAACACGCCTCCAAGAGCAGCAACTAAGAACCTGCCTACTTGCCACTACTGCAGCAAGGTAGGACATATTGAAAAGGAATGTAGACGCAAGCTGGGACTCTGCCTGGTTTGCGGATCTGGACAACACTTCTCCAAGGACTGCTCGGAACATCGGGAGGGAGTTCCGAATCGACCAGCTCCACCTGCAGCTCTTCCAGCTGGGGGAGCAACTCAGACAGGGCCTGGAGGAGCCAGGCCACCTCTACCACCTCAAGCAGCATTGTTCCAACAAGCTCGTCAGCAAAGGGGTCCCGCTCAGGGACGAGGTCAGGCCTATGCACTAGCAGTCACTGAGGATACTACTGCAGGCGAAGTGATAGCAGGTACCATATTAGTAGCTTCAATTCCTGCTGTAGCATTATTTGATTCTGGAGCTTCGCATTCATTTATTGCTGCTAGCTTCGTAGCCACACATAGAATAGCTACCGCACCTCTCTCGAAGATGAAGAGAATCCTAACGGGAGGTGGAATTATCCCGGTTAGTGATACTTGTAGATCATGTTCGGTAGTAGTCTGTGGCCGAGAGATGCGAGCCCAATTCCTGATCTTTTCTATGCCTGATTACGATGTTGTACTTGGTATGGACTGGTTAAGTCAGTACCATGCGACACTGGATTGCCGGCTTGGAAAAGTGATATTTAGACCCCCTAGCCTTCCTGAGTTTGAATTTCTACGAGGAGCTGTAGAACAAGGGGTTCAGCCAACTCTTAGGGTATTGACCGTAGAAGAAGATTCAAGTTACCCAAGAGTCATAACGGAATTTGTGGATGTATTTCCCGACGACCTTCCAGGTTTACCACCTGATCGGGAGATAGAATTCACAATAGACCTAACTCCAGGAGCCGAACCTATCACCTCATCGGTATATCGGCTAGCACCTAAGGAGTTAGTGGAGCTGAAAACACAAGTTGACGACCTTCTTGAGAAGGGATTTATCCGGCCCAGTGTCTCACCATGGGGAGCACCTATACTTTTTGTACCCAAGAAAGATGGATCTGTACGGCTGTGCAATGATTACAGAGCCCTTAATGCTGTAACTATTAAGAACCGGTATCCATTACCACGTATTGATGACTTGTTTGACCAGTTAAGTGGTTCCAGGGTATTCTCCAAGATTGACCTTAGATCCGGTTATCACCAAATTAGGGTGAAGAAAGAAGATATCCCAAAGACGGCCTTCAGAACTAAGTATGGGCATTATGAGTTCCTAGTTATGCCGTTTGGTTTAACCAACGCACCTGCTGTATTTATGAGTTTGATGAACGGGGTCTTCCATCAGTACTTGGATAAGTTCGTGGTGGTGTTTATTGATGATATCCTAATCTACTCCAAGAACCACGCAGAGCACGAGGAACACCTTAGAATTGTGCTAGAAACCTTGAGAAGGGAGAAGCTGTATGCCAAACTCAGCAAATGTGAGTTCTGTATGGACAAGGTGCCATTCTTAGGGCATATTATCTCAGGTGAAGGACTGTCTGTGGACCCAGAGAAAGTCACTGCTATAGAAACCTGGCCTACCCCTACCTCTGTTGCGGAAGTGAGAAGTTTTCTTGGACTTGCTGGGTATTACCGGCGGTTCGTAGAAAAATTTTCAAGGATCGCAGAACCTATGACTAAGCTGACACGGAAGGATCAGGAGTTCATATGGACAGAAGAATGCCAGCATGCCTTCGAAGAATTGAAGAGGCGTCTAACAACAGCACCAGTCTTGACTCTTCCCTCAGGGTCAGGAGGTTTTGTTGTATATAGTGATGCGTCCGGTAGTGGACTAGGTTGTGTCTTGATGCAACATGGCAAGGTTATCGCCTATGCATCGAGGCAGCTGAAGGTCCACGAGAAGAACTACCCAACGCACGACCTGGAGCTAGCTGCAGTGATTTTTGCATTGAAGATCTGGAGACATTATCTGTATGGAGAGAAGGTCGAAATATTCACTGATCATAAGAGCTTGAAGTATGTTTATACACAGAAGGAGCTCAATATGAGGCAAAGGCGTTGGCTGGAGTTGATGGTGGACTTTGACATTGATCTGCAGTACCACCCGGGGAAAGCAAATGTTGTAGCCGACGCCCTTAGCAGAAAACCATCGGCTTATTTCTTAACAGAGCAGCCTCAACTATTACAAGACTTGCAAGATCTCCAGATTGAGGTTGTTCTGCCTGGACAAAAGGGTTTGCTGGCTAACCTAGAAGTGAAGTCATCGCTGGTGGAGAGAATCAAGGAAGCTTTGCCTAATGATGCCAGATTCCGAAGGCTAAAAGAGAGAACCGAAGCAGGCTTGCAAACGGGACTTCGCATCCACGAGGACGGAACATTACGGTGCGAAAATCGCCTATATGTTCCAAATGGAGAATTAAGGCAGGAGTTGATGACAGAAGCCCATAGCTCCCTCTACTCGATTCATCCAGGAGGAACCAAGATGTACCGGGACTTAAGACAATATTACTGGTGGCATGGAATGAAAAGGGAGATTGCCAGATTTGTGGCGAAATGCTTAGTCTGCCAGCAGGTGAAGGCCGAGCACCAAATGACTGCAGGTATGTTGTAGCCACTTCCCATCCCTGAATGGAAGTGGGAGCATATTACCATGGACTTTGTCACTGGGTTTCCAAGAAGCCCTAGTGGTAAGGATGCAGTATGGGTCATCGTGGATCGGCTCACTAAGTCGGCTCACTTCTTGCCGTTCAGAGTCGGACAATCCACAGAAGTACTAGCCGACATGTATATGCGTCAGATCGTAAAATTACATTGAGTGCCGGTTAGTATCGTATCAGATCGAGACTCAAGATTTACATCTCACTTCTGGCGAAGCATGCAAGAGAGCCTCGGCACCAGGCTCAAGTTCAGTACTGCCTATCATCCTCAGACAGACAGACAGTCAGAGCGCACCATCCAGATCCTAGAAGATATGCTGCGATCTTGTATACTGGACTTCGGAGGATCTTGGGAAGATCATCTGCACTTAGTGGAGTTCTCCTACAACAACAGCTATCAGGCAAGCATTCAGACGGCACCTTTCGAAGCGTTGTACGGAAGGAAGTGCAGATCTCCGATATGCTGGAGTGACGTTGGCGAACGTCAAATTGTAAACCCCCTCACCCAAAATAGATATTTTGTGTATATTTTATATTATTATAGGTATTGAATTTCTTTAGAGTATTCTGTTATTTAATTAGCAAATGAATTTCTTGATATATTTACTTATATAAATATTTATTTAGAATCATTTTTAGGTTATTTTAGATTTTTGAAATTAATTAGGATTTATTTGGATATATATAGTCTTAATATTAGATAGATGCTAATTTAGTGTTAATAGATATTAATAAGATTTTATAAATTATTTGTATTATATTTAATTATATTCAAGATTATAAATTATTGAGATAGATTCAAACTCTACTTTAAATTAATTCAAATCATGAACCTACTAGGAATACAACTTAATGTATATCATATCCTTATTTAAATTCATCATAATCCTATCCAAATTAACCAATCCTAGTTGTATTTAATTAAGTAGTCTCCACCATTATAAATACCTCATCCTTCATATTTTTTTCCCCAAATTCCTCTCTTTTTCGTCCAAAAATAGTCAAAATTCGTCATAAATTCAGCCTCATTTTCTACTAGTTATGACGAATTAAAAAGACGATATCTCCTAGCTCCGGACTCCAAACGCACTCCAGTTTTTTTTGTTAGAACGATAATGAGGTTAGCTTTCTGATTATATAATTTTTTTACGAAATTATGAGTATTAAATTCTGGAAAATTTGTAGAGCACAGCATGTCCGAAAATAGACGTATTTTGATGTTTTCGCGATTCCGGGAGAACCAGGAATCAGAATCATGAACCGTTTAAAGTTTCGGAAAGCTAATGTCGAGATCATCGACATATATTTTTTCCAGAATTTAATTTGAAGTATTTACATACTGTTAATTCTGTAGAACTTCTAGGTTAGAATTTAACCATCGGTGCACAATACAAAATTTGTATGTACCATAATTCCCAAACGAATTTGAATTCAGACGAGCCGTGAATTCCAGTATGTTTTTGATGCTGAAATCTACAGGAAATCATGCATGAAAGTCGAGTTTGTATCGGTTGACTTTTTGGTCAACAGATCGCCTCGATTTGCATGCCATGAGTCTCGAGTTGATAAAATTCAGTTTCTTTGGACAAAATTTAGGAATTAACATAAAAATCAAAATAATAAGATTAAAATAGGATTTTAGAGTAACTATTCCAGAATTAAATAAATTAAAATAAATTATCTTTTGACGTGATAAATTTGTAATACATAGGCTATTTGGACTGTGACTTGGACCCTGATTCATACCAGCAGCAGGACCCCAGACAAGATACCTTGCCAAATTATTTACAGTACTTTGCATGCTATTTATATTTCTTTTTATTTATTTCATTTCTGTATAGTTCTTGCATGTGTAATTTTTCTCCAGTCATTACTATGTATTAGATATGTTGACACACACATGGCACCTAGTATCATGGGAGGACAATCATTAGGCGTATGGGCTTTTAACCACTCTGATAAACCGTAGTATATAGTTCGCACTACGGGCGTGTGTCGCGCTGGTCGCTACCCCAGAAGTATGTCGATTTCTGTAGAGTCGCGCTGGTCGCTACCCCAGAGGTATGTCGATTTCTGATGTTCTAGACGGGTGTGTGAGTTGTGAGGCTTAGATCGAGTAGACTACCCTTGCCCATACGTCAAAAAGTTATCCTCATTTGCATTCATATAGATTATCTTGTACAGCGTACTTATCTATTTTCAAACCATATGCATGTTTACTGTATTCAAATTGGCTCGTATTTTTTGTATCTTGTTACGTCCCTCTGAGGACCTGGTCCACTGCCAGGTGTATCTTTTTTTGAGTATTTACAGGAGCGCAGATTTGGATGGTTACATGTGATCCGAGGATGTCTTCTCTTCGAGCTGTGATGGATAGCTGGTATTCTTATATTGTGTTGTGGTGTTGTACTCATATTGTATTTGCTCTTATATTCGAGTTGGTAGTGGATTTGTTTTCATCCAACTATCATCCTTAGATACTTCTTATTGAGATCTAGTTTCATAGATACTGGTTATTTATTTCTATATGATTTTGGTGGATGAGATTTAGATTTTACCCTGTGACTTGTATTACATTTTATACCACTTGTGGATTTTATATTCATATTACAGCGTACGTATGGATTTGGTTTCCATATATTGGAGTTGCCATATCCATGCGGCTGGCATGCTTACGTGTCCTAGTCCTACGTATTTTTGGGACTGGGGCGTGACATGTTTTTGTGGTGGCCCATGCAGGTCGAGAGCATATTGTCTCGGTTACGTTACTGTACCGAACTAGCCTGCACCTAGGACTAGAGTATAGGATCTCATCCACAATTGACTGTGATTCATCTCTTCCTATCTGTTCTATTTTGAACAATTGTATCCTGCTTGATTCATGTGCTTCCCTAATAGTTCCTTGAGTATAGTCTCCTGCTAGAATATAGGAACCCCTGTTATTAGGATGATAATTAGAGTAGCACACATATTAAGAATACAACGAGAATATAGACACACCACTAAGTTTAGAATATCTAGTGAACCTAGAATTCCTTATCTTTAGATTGTTATACCATTACCCCTTGATGTATTAAGAAGACTTGAGAGTAGTATAGATACTACTAGAGTTAGTTAGAAGTTTTACCATAATGTTTGACACCTAGTATCACATAGTCTTTTGACCTATTAATTGAAGTGTAACCGAATGATATTTATCGCATGCTAGCAAAAGACGACAGTGTTTATTCAGACCATAGAATTTAGAGGTCCTTGCCCTATTTGGTCGACTAGCGACTTAGATAAGGAGGTTGTATGATAACTGTAGAGATTGTAGAGTCTTTTATTATTATTGCTTATGTTGTTTTTGCTTTTGCGAACTTGAATTATTTTATAACTTCTCACATCATAATCCAACGTTATATTTTTTGTGCTACCTTGAATTATGCTGCTATTATAGCCTAGTTTTTGCAAGCTTAATCTTATATCGAGCTTGTTCATGACATATGTGTTATTGGGGCCTGATCAACCACACTAATACAAATTATCTAATCAGAATCAGTGTATTATGGTCTAGCTAGCCATAATGCGCTTGATTCGCCCTTCGCAATAGTATTTTACGTGGATTGAGATGTATAGTGGACCAGTAGACAAATATACTTACCCTCTAGATACGACAAAGCATATCATATCAAGTACATAACTGCACCGATGTGAGCATGCGAATAGGAAATGACCAAATTAAGATTTCAATCCACAACTGTCTTGACAATTCTCATTTGAATTCTTTAAACGCTTTGATTCCCATACTTCCATTCTATTACCCCTCCTTGAACTCTTTTCCGTTGCTTTCCGTCTTCCCTTGTTTCGGAAAGACGAAATCTCGTGCTTGGATATAAGTGATACACGGATAGTACAAGATATACCCCATAGGCCAATCATATTATTTGGTGACTATCTTTCATAATTGATTAAGGGCATATCACATATGATATAGTTGGTGTTAAAGTTTTGAGGATTGAATGACATGAGAAAATAAATTGAGGAATATTTTCTTAAGTGTAAGAGCCTTATGTGATAGATGGGTAAATTCTAAGTTGGGTAGAAATTGCATTATTAAACTTGAGATAAATTCTTTTAGATTGTGATCAAGTGAGATTAGATAGAGAGAAACCATGTTCTATTTTAATTTCGAGGACGAAATTATTTTAAGTTGGGTAGATTGTAAACCCCCTCACCCAAAATAGATATTTTGTGTATATTTTATATTATTATAGGTATTGAATTTCTTTAGAGTATTCTGTTATTTAATTAGCAAATGAATTTCTTGATATATTTACTTATATAAATATTTATTTAGAATCATTTTTAGGTTATTTTAGATTTTTGAAATTAATTAGGATTTATTTGGATATATATAGTCTTAATATTAGATAGATGCTAATTTAGTGTTAATAGATATTAATAAGATTTTATAAATTATTTGTATTATATTTAATTATATTCAAGATTATAAATTATTGAGATAGATTCAAACTCTACTTTAAATTAATTCAAATTATGAACCTACTAGGAATACAACTTAATGTATATCATATCCTTATTTAAATTCATCATAATCCTATCCAAATTAACCAATCCTAGTTGTATTTAATTAAGTAGTCTCCACCATTATAAATACCTCATCCTTCATATTTTTTTCCCCAAATTCCTCTCTTTTTCGTCCAAAAATAGTCAAAATTCGTCATAAATTCAGCCTCATTTTCTACTAGTTATGACGAATTAAAAAGACGATATCTCCTAGCTCCGGACTCCAAACGCACTCCAGTTTTTTTTGTTAGAACGATAATGAGGTTAGCTTTCTGATTATATAATTTTTTTACGAAATTATGAGTATTAAATTCTGGAAAATTTGTAGAGCACAGCATGTCCGAAAATAGACGTATTTTGATGTTTTCGCGATTTCGGGAGAACCAGGAATCAGAATCATGAACCGTTTAAAGTTTCGGAAAGCTAATGTCGAGATCATCGACATATATTTTTCCCAGAATTTAATTTGAAGTATTTACATACTGTTAATTCTGTAGAACTTCTAGGTTAGAATTTAACCATCGGTGCACAATACAAAATTTGTATGTACCATAATTCCCAAACGAATTTGAATTCAGACGAGCCATGAATTCTAGTATGTTTTTGATGCTGAAATCTACAGAAAATCATGCATGAAAGTCGAGTTTGTATCGGTTGACTTTTTGGTCAACAGATCGCCTCGATTTGCGTGCCATGAGTCTCGAGTTGATAAAATTCAGTTTCTTTGGACAAAATTTAGGAATTAACATAAAAATCAAAATAATAAGATTAAAATAGGATTTTAGAGTAACTATTCCAGAATTAAATAAATTAAAATAAATTATCTTTTGACGTGATAAATTTGTAATACATAGGCTATTTGGACTGTGACTTGGACCCTGATTCATACCAGCAGCAGGACCCCAGACAAGATACCTTGCCAAATTATTTACAGTACTTTGCATGCTATTTATATTTCTTTTTATTTATTTCATTTCTGTATAGTTCTTGCATGTGTAATTTTTCTCCAGTCATTACTATGTATTAGATATGTTGACACACACATGGCACCTAGTATCATGGGAGGACAATCATTAGGCGTATGGGCTTTTAACCACTCTGATAAACCGTAGTATATAGTTCGCACTACGGGCGTGTGTCGCGCTGGTCGCTACCCCAGAGGTATGTCGATTTCTGTAGAGTCGCGCTGGTCGCTACCCCAGAGGTATGTCGATTTCTGATGTTCTAGACGGGTGTGTGAGTTGTGAGGCTTAGATCGAGTAGACTACCCTTGCCCATACGTCAAAAAGTTATCCTCATTTGCATTCATATAGATTATCTTGTACAGCGTACTTATCTATTTTCAAACCATATGCATGTTTACTGTATTCAAATTGGCTCGTATTTTTTGTATCTTGTTACGTCCCTCTGAGGACCTGGTCCACTGCCAGGTGTATCTTTTTTTGAGTATTTACAGGAGCGCAGATTTGGATGGTTACATGTGATCCGAGGATGTCTTCTCTTCGAGCTGTGATGGATAGCTGGTATTCTTATATTGTGTTGTGGTGTTGTACTCATATTGTATTTGCTCTTATATTCGAGTTGGTAGTGGATTTGTTTCCATCCAACTATCATCCTTAGATACTTCTTATTGAGATCTAGTTTCATAGATACTGGTTATTTATTTCTATATGATTTTGGTGGATGAGATTTAGATTTTACCCTGTGACTTGTATTACATTTTATACCACTTGTGGATTTTATATTCATATTACAGCGTACGTATGGATTTGGTTTCCATATATTGGAGTTGCCATATCCATGCGGCTGGCATGCTTACGTGTCCTAGTCCTACGTATTTTTGGGACTGGGACGTGACATGTTTTTGTGGTGGCCCATGCAGGTCGAGAGCATATTGTCTCGGTTACGTTACTGTACCGAACTAGCCTGCACCTAGGACTAGAGTATAGGATCTCATCCACAATTGACTGTGATTCATCTCTTCCTATCTGTTCTATTTTGAACAATTATATCCTGCTTGATTCATGTGCTTCCCTAATAGTTCCTTGAGTATAGTCTCCTGCTAGAATATAGGAACCCCTGTTATTAGGATGATAATTAGAGTAGCACACATATTAAGAATACAACGAGAATATAGACACACCACTAAGTTTAGAATATCTAGTGAACCTAGAATTCCTTATCTTTAGATTGTTATACCATTACCCCTTGATGTATTAAGAAGACTTGAGAGTAGTATAGATACTACTAGAGTTAGTTAGAAGTTTTACCATAATGTTTGACACCTAGTATCACATAGTCTTTTGACCTATTAATTGAAGTGTAACCGAATGATATTTATCGCATGCTAGCAAAAGACGACAGTGTTTATTCAGACCATAGAATTTAGAGGTCCTTGCCCTATTTGGTCGACTAGCGACTTAGATAAGAAGGTTGTATGATAACTGTAGAGATTGTAGAGTCTTTTATTATTATTGCTTATGTTGTTTTTGCTTTTGCGAACTTGAATTATTTTATAACTTCTCACATCATAATCCAACGTTATATTTTTTGTGCTACCTTGAATTATGCTGCTATTATAGCCTAGTTTTTGCAAGCTTAATCTTATATCGAGCTTGTTCATGACATATGTGTTATTGGGGCCTGATCAACCACACTAATACAAATTATCTAATCAGAATCAGTGTATTATGGTCTAGCTAGCCATAATGCGCTTGATTCGCCCTTCGCAATAGTATTTTACGTGGATTGAGATGTATAGTGGACCAGTAGACAAATATACTTACCCTCTAGATACGACAAAGCATATCATATCAAGTACATAACTGCACCGATGTGAGCATGCGAATAGGAAATGACCAAATTAAGATTTCAATCCACAACTGTCTTGACAATTCTCATTTGAATTCTTTAAACGCTTTGATTCCCATACTTCCATTCTATTACCCCTCCTTGAACTCTTTTCCGTTGCTTTCCGTCTTCCCTTGTTTCGGAAAGACGAAATCTCGTGCTTGGATATAAGTGATACACGGATAGTACAAGATATACCCCATAGGCCAATCACATTATTTGGTGACTATCTTTCATAATTGATTAAGGGCATATCACATATGATATAGTTGGTGTTAAAGTTTTGAGGATTGAATGACATGAGAAAATAAATTGAGGAATATTTTCTTAAGTGTAAGAGCCTTATGTGATAGATGGGTAAATTCTAAGTTGGGTAGAAATTGCATTATTAAACTTGAGATAAATTCTTTTAGATTGTGATCAAGTGAGATTAGATAGAGAGAAACCATGTTCTATTTTAATTTCGAGGACGAAATTATTTTAAGTTGGGTAGATTGTAAACCCCCTCACCCAAAATAGATATTTTGTGTATATTTTATATTATTATAGGTATTAAATTTCTTTAGAGTATTCTGTTATTTAATTAGCAAATGAATTTCTTGATATATTTACTTATATAAATATTTATTTAGAATCATTTTTAGGTTATTTTAGATTTTTGAAATTAATTAGGATTTATTTGGATATATATAGTCTTAATATTAGATAGATGCTAATTTAGTGTTAATAGATATTAATAAGATTTTATAAATTATTTGTATTATATTTAATTATATTCAAGATTATAAATTATTGAGATAGATTCAAACTCTACTTTAAATTAATTCAAATCATGAACCTACTAGGAATACAACTTAATGTATATCATATCCTTATTTAAATTCATCATAATCCTATCCAAATTAACCAATCCTAGTTGTATTTAATTAAGTAGTCTCCACCATTATAAATACCTCATCCTTCATATTTTTTTCCCCAAATTCCTCTCTTTTTCGTCCAAAAATAGTCAAAATTCGTCATAAATTCAGCCTCATTTTCTACTAGTTATGACGAATTAAAAAGACGATATCTCCTAGCTCCGGACTCCAAACGCACTCCAGTTTTTTTTGTTAGAACGATAATGAGGTTAGCTTTCTGATTATATAATTTTTTTACGAAACTATGAGTATTAAATTCTGGAAAATTTGTAGAGCACAGCATGTCCGAAAATAGACGTATTTTGATGTTTTTGCGATTCCGGGAGAACCAGGAATCAGAATCATGAACCGTTTAAAGTTTCGGAAAGCTAATGTCGAGATCATCGACATATATTTTTTCCAGAATTTAATTTGAAGTATTTACATACTGTTAATTCTGTAGAACTTCTAGGTTAGAATTTAACCATCGGTGCACAATACAAAATTTGTATGTACCATAATTCCCAAACGAATTTGAATTCAGATGAGCCGTAAATTCCAGTATGTTTTTGATGCTGAAATCTACAGGAAATCATGCATGAAAGTCGAGTTTGTATCGGTTGACTTTTTGGTCAACAGATCGCCTCGATTTGCGTGCCATGAGTCTCGAGTTGATAAAATTCAGTTTCTTTGGACAAAATTTAGGAATTAACATAAAAATCAAAATAATAAGATTAAAATAGGATTTTAGAGTAACTATTCCAGAATTAAATAAATTAAAATAAATTATCTTTTGACGTGATAAATTTGTAATACATAGGCTATTTGGACTGTGACTTGGACCCTGATTCATACCAGCAGCAGGATCCCAGGCAAGATACCTTGCCAAATTATTTACAGTACTTTACATGCTATTTATATTTCTTTTTATTTATTTCATTTCTGTATAGTTCTTGCATGTGTAATTTTTCTTCAGTCATTACTATGTATTAGATATGTTGACACACACATGGCACCTAGTATCATGGGAGGACAATCATTAGGCGTATGGGCTTTTAACCACTCTGATAAACCGTAGTATATAGTTCGCACTACGGGCGTGTGTCGCGCTGGTCGCTACCCCAGAGGTATGTCGATTTCTGTAGAGTCGCGCTGGTCGCTACCCCAGAGGTATGTCGATTTCTGATGTTCTAGACGGGTGTGTGAGTTGTGAGGCTTAGATCGAGTAGACTACCCTTGCCCATACGTCAAAAAGTTATCCTTATTTGCATTCATATAGATTATCTTGTACAGCGTACTTATCTATTTTCAAACCATATGCATGTTTACTGTATTCAAATTGGCTCGTATTTTTTGTATCTTGTTACGTCCCTCTGAAGACCTGGTCCACTGCCAGGTGTATCTTTTTTTAAGTATTTACAGGAGCGCAGATTTGGATGGTTACATGTGATCCGAGGATGTCTTCTCTTCGAGCTGTGATGGATAGCTGGTATTCTTATATTGTGTTGTGGTGTTGTACTCATATTGTATTTGCTCTTATATTCGAGTTGGTAGTGGATTTGTTTCCATCCAACTATCATCCTTAGATACTTCTTATTGAGATCTAGTTTCATAGATACTGGTTATTTATTTTTATATGATTTTGGTGGATGAGATTTAGATTTTATCCTGTGACTTGTATTACATTTTATACCACTTGTGGATTTTATATTCATATTACAGCGTACGTATGGATTTGGTTTCCATATATTGGAGTTGCCATATCCATGCGGCTGGCATGCTTACGTGTCCTAGTCCTACGTATTTTTGGGACTGGGGCGTGACACAAATACTGGGTCCAGAGTTGGTAACGGAGACAGTGGAGAAAGTAAAGCAGATTCAGAACCATCTCCGTGCAGCCCAGGATAGACAGAAGCATTGGGCCGATGTACACCGACGACCCCTGGAATTCAAAGAAGGAGAGCATGTATTTTTGAGGATCTCACCCATTAGAGGTACTATCAGATTTGGCAGCAGAGGTAAGCTAAGCCCAAGGTACATTGGGCCATTCGATATCTTGGAGCGCATTGGTGAGGTGGCTTACCGTCTTGCATTACCTCCATCTTTAGAGGGAGTGCATGACGTATTCCACGTCTCACAACTGAGGAGATATGTGACAGACCCAAGTCATATAGTTGATCACTCTGAGATCTCTGTGGGACCTAGCCTGAGATACGAAGAGCAGCCAGTGGGTATACTCGACACCAGCGAGAAGACACTGCGAGGACAGACTATCAGGCTGGTTCGAGTAGCTTGGAAACAGCACTCCCCAGGCGAATCGACCTGGGAGCGAGAAGATGTTATGCGACAGCGCTATCCGCATTTATTTGCAGAATCAGGTAACCTAAGCATTTAATTCTGTAAAATCTTGTCTTTATAGTTTACCCTTCGATTGCGAGGACGCAATCCTCTTAAGGGGGGTAGATTGTAAACACCCTAAATTTTTTCAGATTTTTTAAAATCAATTTTTGGAATTAAATATGCAATTTTCAGTAATTTACATAGGGCCTGTGGTGAGTTTGTAATTTTTAATTGCCAATAAATAACATTAAAATGAATTAAAAACATGATTTTAAGGTGTAAAATAGAAAACCGGACTTAGGGTAATTTTCTGGAATTTTATTGGGCCTCAGACCTATTTTTAAAAGCCTAAAAACTATTTTTCTAAATTAATTAATTATTTAATTAATTAATATTAATTATTATCATTATTATTATTTTTGTTTTTACTATTATTATTAGGTTTTGGGCCCGGCCGGGCCCAGTGGGCCGAGCCCAGTGCAGCGAGCCAAGCCCCTCCTCCTTAGCGGGTCGGGCGGGTCCGCTCACCCGGAGCCCGCCGCCCGACCCGACCCGGACCCCGGTCACCCCTGTCACCCTCTCCCACGACCCGCCGAGAAACCCGCCGCCGCCTTCGCCGGAGGGGATCACCCCCACGTCGCCTCCCCCTCCGACCTCTCCGACACGTCGCCCCCGGCCTTCCCCGCCCGAAACCCCTATAAATTCTCCCATCTCCGCCCTTGTTCTCCCCCCCAAACCGAAATCCTAGATCTACCCCGACTCCGGCAGCCCGTCCGGCGACCTCCACCTCCCTCAGCCACCTGCGACGACCTCCCCCCAGGCGAACCACCTCCTCCTCTCCCCTTCCTCCTCCTCCCCAGGCGGCCAGACCCCCGAGCCCTCCTCCCCGCTGCTGTCTCCCCTCCGCCGGAGCCGCAGCCACCGCCCAGCCCTCGCCGGAGCCGCCGCAGCCCCGGCCCGACCTCGCCGACCGACGGCGTACCCTCCAGCAGCACCGGACACGCCAAGGACACGGCCCAGACGTGGATACGAGCCCGGACACGCCGCGGACACAGCACAGGACACGACGCGATTCGGACTCGAAAAGCCCCGATTTCTCGGTCCCCTTCAGGTACTCGTATCTTGCAACCCTGATCTCCGTTTTCGATTCCGTCAATTCCTACGCGAAGCCTGTATGACCCTCTCGGTGCCCGGACAAACCGCTCGGGGCATCGCGTCCTGTGGTGATCGCACACCGCGATCCAAAAACAGGAAAAACCAGACCCTGTTTCACCCCGGAACCGAGTACGCCCCGCCAAACGGGACGACTTGGTCGCGCACGGTCTTTACAGATACGTGCGCCTCGTCGATACGGACGTGTGGGTTTTCGCGGAAGCTGATTCGGGTGTGCGTGCACCCCGGAATCAACGCGTATCCGCGGACATCGCCCCGTATCCGCCCTTTCTGCAATTTGACCTAACTTCGTGCACACACGTCAGATCGAGACGAAACTTGTGCCATCGGACTCGTAGCGATACGCTGGTCCTGTGGGTCAAGTTTGGTTCGATTCTGAGAACGTTGACGAAATCGCGTGTCGTGGGCCCCACAGGCCCCGCTCGACGGGCGATTTCGTGATCGGCTCATCGGAATTCAAATCTGAAAGTTTCGTTGGGTTCGTATCAGCGTTCCTGACCTGTTGACACTAAGTTTGGTGAATTTGGAGACCGTTGACCCGGACACGTTTTTCGGTGCAAAGCGGGCCCACCGGCGGACCCCGTTTTGGCCCGAAACTGCCGTTTTTGCCCTTGTCTCCAAACTGGACCCAAGGACAGGCGATCCTAGCTGTTTGACACCTTCTGAGCGTGATGGTACTATTTATTTCAGCCTTCGGAGATATCTCTGGGAATTTTCGAAACCAGGACCTTAGTGGAATCCAAACTCCAGGCAAGTGCACCTTGCCAAACTTGCAGTCATTATTTTCATATTTTCTGAATAAATACTCTGCTGGATGTTTTGTATAAATTCATATAAACTGTTTTAAACTGCTTAAACCTAGGGAACGTATGACGTACCTAGTGTCCGATCATAGTCGGGTACCGACACCGTACGCGGTGTTGGGTTCGTCATTTAGAGATGGATTTACGATCCCCTTACTCTTGTACTTGACCTATCAAGTACCCTAAAACCCAGGACACCTGACACTATCATGAACAGAATCTTCCTGAGTTATTCGTGGTGATTCTGTATAAGATACAGGACTTGACAGAGTTATTTTATTTAGACATTATGACTTGTTGCATTAGTTATAATCCCGCTGACATGGACATGAGACGTTATGGTCATGGCTTACGTGATTACATTGGGTGGGGAGAGACACACAGGCTACAGGCTGTTCTATATATATATCTACTATTAGTGTGATGTCGTAAACTCTCCAGCAGAGCTAGACCCTTTACTTGTTATTACTGCTACCGGCTCCCCGACACAGAGCTTGTAGCGGTCTCAGCCTGAGTACTAGTGTTGCTCTCATTTGCATATCACATAAATGGTTAGTTACTTAGTTTACCCTGCTGTTTCATTTACTTATTGCACTGCTTATTCATTTGGCTTGTTTTATCTTGTGCCTTGCTTGTCCACTGAGGACCTGGATTTGGATGATGTCCCCAGGTTTAGCTGAGGAGCAGTATCCCGAGGTATACGGGACAGGTGCTGAAGCTATTGCTGGAGCTGAACAGAACACAGAAGACGAGGTGACTGCCGAGGACTTCTCCTGAGTGCTTGTTCCAGTACTCAGTATTTTATTTCATGTTTATTTCCTTGTTCCTGGCCTATAGAGCCAGTTTATTTCAGACTTAAGTCGGATTGTTTCTCCGACTGATTTGCTGTGATTGTTATTGCTACTCATTTCCATTTCATTATGCAGTTTATTTCTTTATCTTTATGGATGAGATTAGTGTAGCTTGTTAGTAGACCTTATTTACAGCTTAAGTACGCCCTGATGGCTCCATTCAATTGGGTTATCCATCGGTGCGTGCTGCTGGCCGTTGCCACGCATCTCCAGTCCCTCGGCATTTTGGGACTGGGGCGTGACACTGACGGGGACACTGGTCGAGCACAGGCGGCTCGGGTCGAGTGCTCTATGGTCGGTGGGGTCCTTAGGCGGAGGAGAAAGAGGGAGGCCGGTGGTGTGTCGACGGGGAAGGTGATCAGAGGGAGAGGAGGAGATGGCCGGGATGATGGGATCTTGTTGTGAGCGAGGTCAAGGGGTCGAGGACGAGGCAAGGAAGATGGAGAGAGAAGGGAGGAGGATCCGGCGAGTTAATAGATAGTGGGTGGCCGGTGCTGTCGGTGGTGGGAAGTCGGAGGAGAGGTTGAAGATGAACATGAGTTATGGGGGAGGGGTCGGCTGGATGTATTAGTTTAGGTATTGAAAAATAAAGAAAAAAGAAAGGAGAAGTTGTTTATATATATGTGGGACTTGGGTTGGGTGTTCAACCTAGAAAATTTGGGCTTGGTCAACTCTACTTGGAGTGGGCTTGGCCTTACATGGGGATGTTTGGAGGACTATATTTTGCATTGTTTAAAATGCAAGGATAGAGTTAAATGAGGGGGCGATGTTGCGCGTTGCACATTCCGAAAATTCATGGAGAAAATTTATGTAAACGAAAAATGGGTTTCTTCATGTGTCATGTCCAATGATGTGGACACCTTATTGAATTTTTGCATAAAAGCGCCCAACAATTGGAAAATTGCACAAAGATGGAAATTGGGTTAAATTAATTAAAATTAATGTGCAAGGTGTTCTAGAATTAATTAGAAGTACATAGGGATAAAATTGGATGGGACACTAGTGTCATGGACATAGAGGGCTCGGAGTAGAATTTTATCATAAATTGGGTTGCACGAAATGGGTCAAGATTGTGTCTCCAATTTCGATTGGAACGCACAAGGATACAAAGTCGTATTTATTTAGAATTAAATATAAACGTCTGCGACGAATGTTGTGCGACTAAAATATAGCACAAGAGAGCATAATTATAAGTTACACAAAGATCAGGATAGAAGGCGGGTATGTCTAGGACAAGGATGTAAAATTTGTAGGAAGGCAATGGCTAGTGTAGTGCTCCAATTATCGAAGCAACGGTAAGGTACACTAAGTAATATGAATCTTGTATAATTAAATAAAATACCGTGTCCTATTTCTAATTGGATACGAACTAGCCCTAGTTTCACTATCTAAGCCAAGTAGGCCTAATTTTGGGTGAAGGAGTTTACAACTGGCTCCCCCATAACTGAATCATCTGCGATGTCCTCTGGAAACTACTTGAAGCGAAATAACTCTAACTCAGACAATTCCTCAACCTCAGAAGGCATCTTAAAATCCTGAGTGTTGGTCATGGTCTGATCCTCGACGAATACCACGCCCCTACTTCTGTAGAGCTTTCTTCTCATTGGGTCGTAGAGTCTATAGCCAAACTCATCCCGACCGTAACCGACAAAGACGCACCGCCTAGTCTTCAGCTCAAGTTTAGATCTCTCGTCCTTCTGTACATGCACGAAGGCCTTGCAACCAAACACTCGCAGATGATTGTATGACAGCTCTTTGTGGTACCACACTTTGTCAGGCACATCACCCTGCAAAGGAGCACTAGGAGATAAATTAATAATATAAGCAGCTGGATAAAGAGCCTCATCCCAATAGCTGCCCAGCAAGTTTGCTTCTGACAGCAAACACCGTACCCTCTCCACCAGTCTCTTGTTCATCCGCTCCGCTACACAATTGAGCTGAGGTATCTTTGGCGGAGTCTTCTGGTGTCGTATCCCTTGCTCTCTGCAGTATGCATCAAAGGGACCGATATATTTGCCACCATTGTCCGACCGAACACATAGCAGCTTCTTGCCTGTTTTCCTTTCAATGGAAGCCTGAAACTCCTTGAAAGTTGGAAGCACCTGATCCTTGGTATTTAAGACATAGACCCAAACCTTCCTGGAACAATCATCAATAAAAGTTACAAAGTATGAAGCACCACCAATATATTTTACCTTCATAAGACCGCAAACATCTGAGTGAATCAACTCGAGCAACGCCGGCTTCCTTGAACTTGACTTTGGAAAGACACCATATTTTATTTTTTCGCCAAATAGTCCTTGCACCTCTCCAGCTTTTGTCACGACCCGCACCCGGTTTAGGGGCACGAGTGCATGGGTACGTCCAGCCTACGCCGCAGCATCGGCGGTAGAACGCTGTCAAGGTCTTGGTACTATCTAGCCAATCTCACACAAGCATCAAATCTCCATAAGGAGGCACAGATGACACAATAAAATGGACACATACTCAATCACAGGATTACAGCAAGATAAGATAGCGGAACAAAATTTAATACAACACAAGTCTAAGATAGTAATCAAACTCAACAATATCCAAGTCTCAATAAAATTGCCGGAGACAAATCCGGTACCAAATAGTCTACTGAAAGAACTAACTAAAATATAGTAATTTCCGGCTAGGCCTCTCGGAATCACAACTAACTATCAAGCCCAAGTGCAGCTACTCACCATATGGTCCATAAAGTGTCGGACAGCGGTCCTCTAAGGCATAGTCTGGAAAAATATTTCCAGTCAGGAAGGAGCAAAGTACAAATCTCAAATAACAGTTCCATTTAATTGATAAGGACTATAAAATAATAAACATATGATGCTAGCTACTGAGAAGACAGTAAAATAAACGCAATGGCAATTAAAGAGAGACAGGCAATGTAAAAAGACAGGCAATAGGCAATATGATATAGTCAGTGCATGTATGAAAATAAAAAGAACAAGGAACAGTATCATATACGGGTGATGTAGTATATGATTTAAATAGGAAACTGTAATCTATTCTAAGTGTTTGAAATAGTAGTTTCAAAATGTGATCGGCTTGGGAACATGTACGATAGCTACAGGGCCTGGCTAATCATGGGTGAAGAGCATGATTAACACTTACATTGTTCTACACTACAATAAGAGGTTATGATCACATTTCTTACTAACTACTTTCCTGCCCCCAACTAGTACTGTGGATCCAACCATGACACGTCACGATACACGAGCAAGTCCAGTTTATCATGTACGATATCTAATATACATATCGTATACAATGTCAATACGATAATCAATGTAACATCTCGTGACTGCAGATCCAAGCTATACTAGTCCGTGTAGCACAGTGTCAAAGATTCAGTTGTAACATTTCAGGATTATTGAAATTATAGAAATTATCAAGAAATTGGAAATTATCGGAGAATGTACTTGCCTTGGGTCCTTAGCTGGTATATACCGGGGTCCTGTTCCAGAGTATTTCCTGGGTGAAGCAACAGTCCTAAAACACATCACAATATCACTTGTATCAGGTGCTACCCTAACACACAGTCTAAAAATACTGAATTCAGGGCCGTGCCAGGTATGGCACTAGTCAACTAGGGTTATCGAGTGCATTCACCAATTAAACGTATTATTAATAATCAAATATAATACATATATATATGGTTATTCCAAAGTATACAAAATAGGTATAACTGTATGTACATAAGTGAAAAAATATTTTATTTATGTGAAAATATACATCACCCATTATTTAAGAATATACATATTTATACATTTGTATACATTAAATAAAAATATACCCATACCCTATATGTACACAAGTATATATATATATACATACCAAAATACGTTTTTATTAAACATATACCCATACAAAATATATATACACATATATATATTTATACCAAAATAACAATTATACCATATACATGTATAGTAATATACACATACACATTGTATACGTATATATATACAAATAGAGAAAATACAATACTATATACTAATTTAATTTATACTAGTATACTTTATTAAATGCACAATATAAGAAAATACCCATAAACATACATATATATATATAAATAAATTTATACACTTTATAAAATGCCCAATATACATACATATACATATGCATTAATTAAATACATACTTATACTTAATTATACAATTAATTATTAATAAAATAAATAATATATATTTACATATTTAATACACATAGTCTATATGAAAAATACAATACAATATTCAATATATATCATTTAAATATGTATATACCAATTTATCAAATACATACAATATATTACACATACACTATACTATACACATTAATTAATATATATACAAATACATACACATTAAACATTAATTTAAATTACCTAATTACATATACATGTTAATATATACATATACTATACATATATATTTATACCAAAATATATTAAATTAATATATTTTACCAATATATAATTATACCAAATACATACATATATGTGTTTGTACATATACCAAATAGTACGTTCACTATATACAATTAGAGTAAATACACTATATATTTATAGATATATATATATACACATATACACACACAAATACACGTATACGTATTTATATACATATATGCATATTAAATATTAATCAATTAAATGCTATACATATACATATACTAATTTAAAATATACTATATATACTAATACACAATATTTATACATTAATACATACATATACATGTTAAACATTTATTTAAATACATATGTTAATATATACATATACGTATACATTAAATACCTACATACATACTAAGTAGATTAATTATATATATATATAATATACATACACATTGAGTACATACATATACTGAATACCTATACTATACATATACGTGTATTAAACAATAATTAAAATAATACTATACACATACCTACACATTGATTAAATAACTATTATTCATATACATATATTATATATACTCACGTATATACGTATATAGTTATATATACACATATATATAAATATATATACACAGGAAGAAAGAAAAAGGAAGAAGGACGAGGGAGAGGAGAAGCTTACAGAGGCTGGTCGGTGGAGGCTCGCCGGACCGGAGTACGGCAGGAGAGGAAAGCTCGTACGGGAGGTGGCTGGTGATAGGAGGATGCAGGCGGGGGTGATCCAGTGGAAGTCGAGGTCTCGGTTGGGCCGGAGCAGCGTGGTCGTCTGGCGGCCGGAGCAGTGGGCAGGTCGGCGGGTGGATCGGCTGCTGGTTGGCCGCCGGAGAGGATTGACAGTAGGGAGGAGGGTGGAGAGAACTGAGCAGCGGTCGGAGCTGCAGCCAGCGGCCGCCGGAGAGGGCCGCCGGGAACAGGAGGTGCGGGGGAACTCGAGCGCGAGGTTGCTGCTCGGCTGCTCGCCGGAGTGCGGTGCCAGGCCGCCGGGACGAGAACAGCAGGGGACAACGGCCGGGGTGCGGCCGGGATGGCTGCTGAACAGTGAATCAGGGTGATGATTCCCTCTCTTTTTTTTTAAATGCAAGAGAAGGAAAAACAAGGAAGGAGAAGAAGAAGGAAGAAAGAAGAAAAGAAAAGAGAAGAAGAGAAGAATTTTGGATGGGGAAGGAGGCTACGTTGGAGAGAGGAGATGGGGGGCTTGCTTGGGGATTAGGGTTTTCTAGGGAAATGTCACCATGACATAAATAGGGAGAGAGGGTGTTGATGGAGGGTGGTGATTGAACCCCTAGAATGAGTGGCCCAGATTTGGTCATGGAAATATAATTCATGGAGGAATGAGGGTAAGGTTTAATTAAAAATTAATAGGGCTCCCTCATTGGTTTAAACAAATGGGTGTTGACACCAAAAATACAAATTTGCAAATTAGCCCCCTTAAATTTGGGTATTTGCACAGACGCATAAAATGACGAAAATTTGGCGGACGATTCGGTGTCCGGTGTTTTGTAGGGTCAGGGGGTGCTGTAAGTTTGGTGTGGGCTCAAATAGCAGGGCGCTGGAATTAAATTGGGATTTTCAGAATCGGTTAAAATAGTATCCTCAATTTAATTAGAAATAAATGCAAGTTGTGTTCTAAAATTAATTAGGAGTACATGGGGCCAAAATCA
This sequence comes from Iris macrosiphon, assembly GCA_036927795.1. Taxonomy (NCBI): domain Eukaryota; kingdom Viridiplantae; phylum Streptophyta; class Magnoliopsida; order Asparagales; family Iridaceae; genus Iris; species Iris macrosiphon. The sequence continues at coordinate 59,662,909 of JAYESA010000009.1, forward strand.
GGTCAGGTCATCAATACCAATAATGAAGAAGACTCAGAACAGAATATTACCCTAATTTGGGCCGCACGAAAAATAGGTCAAGATTGCCTCCAATTTCAATTGGAACGCACAACGATACAAAAATAGGAATTTATTAAATAACGTCCGCGACGATTTTTGTGCGGCTAGAAACAATGCACAGAGAGCATAATTATGAGTTGCAAAAATAGCAGAATGGAAGGCGGGCATGTCTAGGGCAAGATTGTGAATTTTGTTGGAAGACAAAAGCTAGGGTAGTGCTCCAAATATCGAAGCAAAGGCAATGCGCAAAAATATTAAATAAAATACGGTAATTAATTACAATCTCCAAATATTAAATTCTAGATAAAATAATAAAATCTAGAATTCTATAATTCGGACAGGTGGTCATCTACTGGGCTTCTAGGTCAAGTCTACTAGCTTAAAAATAAATAAACACTGCATATAATACTATATTTAATTACACATCACTCATAATTATTTAAAACCAAATATACTATCATGAAATTTATTAATTGTAACTACCATAATATTAAATATTATAAAAAGTCGAAAATACCCCTGTTTTCGGAATGTGGTAGTGACAGCTTTGTAGACTTGAGTCATGAAATCACCTTCATATTCACCAAGTAGCTCATTTTCTTCTCGCTGATGTGGCTTAGCCGCCTGTGCCACAACTCGACAGACGCATCAGTAGCTGCGTTCACCTCATGTGCCCCATGTGTACTCTCTTCCATATAGTAGAGTCTGAACCACTTGCTTCCTCTGGCAATCACCATCGAACCTCTGGAAAGCTTCCACTGACTGTTTCCGAAGAGATTGAAAAAACCCTCGTCATCCAACCTTCCAACCGACACCAGGTTGAAATGAATATCAGGGACATGACGAACATCTTTCAGAACAAGAACTGCACACGTCTTTGTCCTCAAATGAACATCTCCAATGGCAACTTCTTTCGACACATCTCCATTGCCCATCTTCAACACTCCACAGTCGTCTGTTTTGTAAGTAGCAAATAGTGCCCTGTTGTGAGATACGTGCGCTGAAGCACCTGAGTCCACCAGCCAAGAGTTGTCATCGCAGGCAAGGTTCATAACTACCTCATCACCTACAATGATCAGATAGCCTCCATGTGCCGAGGCCGCCGCTGTATTATTCTCGCCATGCTCCTCCTTGTCGCCATTCTTCTCTCTTCCAAGCGAAACAGTTCTGCTTGATGTGGCCCTTCTTGCCACAATGGTAACACTCTGAGTCCTCGTACCGATATATTTAATGAAAATCAAATCATAAATTAGCTTACCATAAATTAAAAATTCAATTATATGGAAAGTTATTATATGAAAGATTCAATCATAAATATATAATTAAAGTCAAAGATGGAAATCCAATATAATATTTGCTTACCATAAATGTTCCAATACACGACGCTCGATGCACTTTTCGAGCTTTTCCGACACACGAATGGCGCTCGTCGTACTCCGGGGTATTCTCCACATAGGTTTGGAACCCCACCCACTCCAACACTTTTTTGGTGCTGTCTAGAGGGGGTGTCATAGAAAGTTTTTAACTTTGAAGGACACTCTTTAAGTGTCATATAATATCTTTACGATGAGATTTTCTGAATGTCATGTAATATCACATAATATCTTTATGATGATAAATATTTAATTACAACGTACAACGACACATTTTAATAGAATGTCATCACTAAAAAAAAAAAATAATGACACTTATTTAGAAAGTGTCGTTAATAACCCATTTTGTTTATAGTTAATTAGGAAACAATTTCTGAGAGTAGAACAGGGAAGTCCGCATATTATGTAAATAGAACAACATGAGCATAACTTTATCACCGAAAGTCAAGCTACACATTAAAATTTATCATTGAGGATTAAGGTCACACTATAGACCCTCTCCGTAAACATCAGTGTTGGATCTCTATGAGTATCAAGTGGCTAAGTGAGAAGTAAAGATGCAAAATATGTGTGATTTGTTAGTGAGATATAGTTACCAAGAAGTCATTTATAATTGGATCAACATAATGTGGAGTTACCTACATGAAATGTACATGTAAAGTCTGATACTGATATTGGGAACTCCCAATTAAGAAAACTACGATATTAATTGATATAAAATCATATATCAAAAGAGGAAGAAGATTACAACTGAGCATTCACAATCCATATCTATCGTCCGAGTGGATTTTGCTAAAGGTAACTGAATTTGTGAACTTTTTAGTTTACTTATAATTGAGATCAAAATATATACATGGACAACTACTTTCAACATTTCAGTTGTTTATATATTTGGAGGGTTGTATAGACACAATAAACTATAGTATACAGAAAATATGTAGTTGTGAATGGTCAATTGTGTATTTATTTTTGAAATTGCATGCTACTCTGCTTATTTGGTATTGTCTCACATTCGGGTGTGTTTGGTGTGATGAGAGATCTAAAGATACCTTCACTCAGGAAAAAAAAAAAAAAAAAACTCTGTTACTAAAAATTAATAACTTTTTTGACTTTTCTCAACCCGTCTCTGAAACAAAATTTTCTTTTTTTATTATTATTTAGAAAATAATTTTATTCATGAATCACTGATGAAACAGAGTGTACATTGTTACAAGAGGAAACATTAGCTAGATAATATTCATTAGAATTTTAATAGCTTAATTGGCAAGTTTATCTACCACAGAATTGTCGTCTCTTCGACTAACCGTTTAAAACAATTAGGACGATTATTGTCGTCGTCATTTAAATTTTTGTCACGGCAACTTAATAGCACTAGCACTGTTTAATTCCATTCCAACTACCGTCCCAAGTAATATTTGGCACGGAATACACGTTTATCAGAACGGTTTTTAACTGTCCCATTTGTTAGTTTTCAATCTTCAATATATAAAACTTATTTAGTTTACTCAAATATCTCAATATATTATTTAATGCAATCAATTTGGAAAATTGAATTTTTTTTTTAATGTATCTAACAAATAAAAGTTCACTAGCAACAATACTTTCCTTATTTAGTGAAGCAATATGTATTCAAATATCTTTGCATCGCACAAATTTATCTTGCACAATGTACACACAGTAGAATTTTGAATGATATCCAAATCATATTAATTTTGTGAGAAGTATGACTGAACTGCATGACTAAGGTCACAAGAGAGAGAATTGCAAAACATAGATTAGGCATGCATTTGAAAATTTTAAGTTGAGAATAGAACTTTGAACAATTTCCAACAAAAACTAATTTAATGACCAATATATTCCGATATGCATGACAGGAAAGTTAAATTTGGTGAATAAAGAATTTTAGGGGTGCAACTCTGACGGACTAAATCTGAGTCCGGTCGGATAAATCCGTTAATGAGTTTGGTTAAGGTGGAAAAATATTTGAATCCGATCAAAAATTGAATTGGGTTCAGGTTTATGTGTCAGGTTACCCAAAGAAGCCGAAATCCGACATACATATAATTTATACATATATTTATATATACATTGTTTCATATTTCTTAAATAAAAAGTTTAAACTCTAATTTTCTCCACCCAAACTCTTCAACCCCTTATCCTAAATGTCAATTATGTTTTTAATTTGTAATAATTGAGGCTTAACTGGTATTTTATTATGTGTTTAATATTAATCTAGTTTAAAATTATTTCAAATATCATATTAGAGGTCGATAAATCCGACCCACCAATCCTCCGGGGTCTATCTTGGACTTCATATGTTGAACCCGAGGTCGAATTGGACTTGGACTTGGACTCGGACTAGACTTATGGTTTATCGGGTTGAGTTCAAGTCCGATCCAACCCACCCGAGTAGCACCCCTAAAGAATTTTGTGTAAAATAAGAGGCCTATTAATTATCACCAAGCATGCATCATCCCATCAGAAATTCCAATTACATGTTCTGAAATAGGCAAATCTTGAACCTTTGTGATATTGAGACTTAAACATTGTGTTTGGTTATTATGAAATCTTGGGGATAGAAATAAAAATAAAAATAAAATTTTGATCGAGATTATATCTATACGTGAAACGTTTTATTTTTATTATTTCTTTTCTCTCAATTTCCACCAAACCACACACACCTTGAATTGATAGAAGTTTATTTATATCAAATGTTGTGGATGTTCATCATTTCAACCAAACCACACACACCTTCGACTCTTTAGTACCATCGTTTCAACTTTACGCATACTATTGTGGATGTTCATCATTCCACTCAAATGTTGTCACGTATCAAACTAGTAGTAAAACCTAGTGTGGATGTTCACCAAACCTTTAGTAATTTTTGGTTAGATAAAAAAATGACACGTAGCAACTTTTAAGTGGAAGGGTGCCATTCTAATTTTGGTAGGTGAACAAAAATGAACTCTTTTAAAGAAAGGATTTAATTGTTCTCATTTATTAAGAGAATCAATTACTAATGTTAAAACAAGAAGTATCTACTTAGGTTCGGGAACTCATTTGTAAAACCTAAAAAAAAAATTATATAGAGGATTAAAAACAAAATTTTTAAAGGAATATTGAATCATAAATTATAATTTGTCAAACATATAAGTAAATGAAACAATGTGAAAAAACTTTTAACACTTAGCTTTTATATATATATATATATATATATATATATATATATATATATATATATATATATCGAATCAACATCAGGGCAGCTCTGGTCTAGGACAAGTTAGATGACGATCAAGAACCCAAAAACTAAAGGAACACCAACATAAACGTTTCTAATCATAATATACTATAGGCCACCATTAACTCAAAAGAATTGTAATATAGTTGTTATTATGTTAGTCTTACATATTAAATGTTCTTAGTTCAATTTTGGATGGTAATAAATTTTTTTATTATATTTACTAGTTACTTAAAAAAAAAATCCACATTATGTATGAGCCCATTTCTCGAGCTCGCCTCGGTTCCATGAGCTCAGGGCCGGTCGTGATCAACACGAGCTACTTGCGTGACTAGTTGGATCTGACCTCGAACAAAGTTTTCGAGTTGGAGCAATTGGAGCTATAGCTTAGAACATCATTAGTAAGGTCCATCCCACATTCTAAATTCTAGATTTAAAATGTAGGAGCTCATTTTGTATAATAGTAAGTTCTATCCATAGTTTCAATTTCAAGATTTTGGGTCGCATCCTACCCATGGGAGCTATAGGTTGGACCTCCCAATTTCTAAATTCAAGAGTGTATGAACTCATTTTGTACAATAGTAAGTCCCAATTTCGAGCCCAACTTTCTAGATTCTAAATTTTACATTATTTTTTTCCACATCAATTTTTGACGACAAAATCTTTGGGACTATAACTCACTTTATCATTTCCTATTATTCTCATACAAACCCAACGCATTCTACATTTACCTTTTTTAAAAAAAATTGAACCCCAAATTGCATTGGAAAGTTCCAACTCCTAATGATGCTCTTAGAGCTGGACTTAATAATTATGCAAGCTTGAGGTTGACTAAAAGAATCTGGTCAACTATACTGATTTACAGATTGAAGGTGGTTAAATGAAAAATACAAAAGCGCATATGGTGTAGTGGTATCATAGTACCCTCCCACGGTACTGACCAGGGTTCGATTCCCTGGATCCGCACTAATATTTTTTGTTAATTTTTTATTTACATTTCATGATAATTATAAATTTTGAAAGGAAAATGTGATTAGAGTTTTTTTTTATTTTGTCAACGTTCCATCTTCAAAATTTTGTTGCTGAATATTTCATAAATTTTAATACCTTGAGCTATTATTGTACATTAATGACCTTATTGGTTTAACACTTTTCTCAACTCTTGATCGATGTATACTAGGTAGAAATAAAAATGATGAATATGTTTTGCATATGACTTTTGAGGGAGTTGACTAACAAAAAGTTCACAACGAACTCGAATGACCCTTGCGGTTACCGAAGAAAGATATAAGATTCTGGCTTGGTGGCAGAAGATTAGTGGATCGAGCCACGGAGACGTATTATTTATTTATTCTATTTATAAATGATGGGAGTTGGGAGACGTCCCGAACGTTACGTCGGGTCCGGTGTGTTATGTCGGAAAGTCAAAAAAAAAAAAAAAAAACTTGCAAAAAGTTCACATGTTTATATATTAACGTGTTATATATTAACGTGTTAATAATAAGTACCTCGACATTTAATTACATATCAGTTGAAGGTATTTAAGTGCAAATAAATCTTTTTTTTTCACTCGATATTTCACCATTTCTGTTTAATTTTGGAAAGCTTTTGGTAGATTGCAATCATTATTTTTGGATATTCAGGTTAATAATAAGTACCTACTTACCAATATTGTTTAACAACAAAAAGAAAATATGCCTTCATTATTTGACAAAATGGTCATGTTTTAATCTCTTTCAAGGTGATTGGAAAACTGTTCATAAAGATGTTTTTATGAGACACTAAACCAATGCTAATGATCAAATTAGGAATACATTAAAACTTATTTAGTTACTCAAATATCTGAGTATGTAAGTAAATGTTAACTCAATATTCATATGAAAACTAGACAATTTTAAGATGTAGCAACATTTCATGATAATTATAAATTTTGAAAGGGAAATGTGATTAGAGTTTTTTTGTTTTTGTCAACGTTCCATCTTCAAAATTTTGTTGCTGAATATTCCATAAATTTAGTGTCGCGTGTCCTCGACTCTTGATGGATGTATATTATGTAGAAATAAAAATGATGAATATGTTTTGCATATGACTTTTGAGGGAGATTTGCAAATAGTTCAAAAGCTTATATACGAGCAACCGTCATTTTACAACCTCCCTTCTTATATTCAACGTTGGTTTGTCAAATATGATTGGCCACGACCAACAATTCATGAATGGAGCATGTATCCGTCTTGTCTTTGACTCCCGAAAAAAGTGGCTTATTATAAGACCTTAGCCCGATATCCTACCCAGAAAAATCACAGGACAATCTTTCCGAGTTCTAACTTCCAAACGTTTGCTTGCCTGCTTCCTATCTGACCTATCAATCAAAGAAATGTTCTAGTTCCGCGATACGAGCTTAACTGTCGCTCTGAGACAATATCTTTCTTGGTTGGGGCTCCCTTCTCTACTGATCATACGACAAATGAACGTGGTTAGAAAGATGGTATGTCGATCTTCTGTATCGAAAGGCCTGGACCATGTTTGTGCTGCGGAACAAAAAAAATCTGCCTTCCTTGGAAAAATTATTTCTGACTCCAAAGTTTCAAAGGAGACTTGGTTGGCGCCTTTTTACTTGACCTTCTTTTGTTTAGTGACCAGACTCCATCTTGTTGTGCCCTTTCCCTCTGTCGGAATCGCACTTGAGCTTGATCTTTATTATTCAACCTTTGTAAATGTTAAAAAGAAAGCGTTTCCATTAATCAAAGGGGGCATATTCCTTCTGTTCATACGGGATGGTTCTTTTCGCTTGGTTCATAAGGCATTCTCTATGAGGGTGGTCAAGCAAGAAAGGATAATTGATCATTTTTTGCAGATCGTTGGGTAATCCTATAGTGGCGGGTGAGTTCTTGTTGATAAAGATACTAATGAAGCCTGACTTAATGAACGGTTTCTTTCAACCGTCATTGCGTTGTTCTTCCCTTCTCTATGAGGATTCCCTAATGGCTCTTCTTTCCATGTGGGGACTTCCCAGCCAAGCATTCCTTCCCGTGGAAGCCGAACCGTATCTGAATCCACAAAACGAGTTTGCTTCTTGGACGCACGCCGTCCTCTTTCTTTACTTGATGGGGAAAGAACAGCTGAACAAGGAGTCTTTGACTTTCCCACTGAAGTAGAGGACCTCGCCCTATAGTATAGAAGACAACACTTTTGAGTCAGAGATTTCCGAGTTTGTTGTTGGATCAGTCGCAGTTGAGTCTTGTTCACAACCGTCTCCGACTAAGTCACCATTTTCCCTACCGACAATGACTTTCCCCGAAGTCTACCTCTGCGCTGAATACGAGCATTTAAAGAATAAGTGTTCACTCCCTACGGTCGCCTCGGCTGACTAAGATAGAACGGGGATTTGCATGCCCCTTCTTTACCTTATGAGTTTGTAGTTTTCCAAGGATCGCATCCCACGCACAAAAGGAATGCTTAGGAATGACATTCTTATCCCAAACTATTTTGGTACCAGTTCACCTTTCCGTGTTCATGCCGAATCAGGTTCCAAGCTTATTTGACACTAAATTGCCCATTAGCTTAGGATTTTCACACTACCAAATCGCTATTATTGACCAGAATCTTCGTTTGATTGATGAGGGGCCATAGGTCCATCATGTCTGCTGAAGTTGGAAGGGGGACACTTTCCATTATTAATAAGTTGACTGACCTTAGTATCCTTAGACACAGGTTGTGACATATTCTATCTCCTACCAGATCACGCGGCCTTGTTTAAGCCAAGGGATCAGACCACAGATTAGTTGCCTGCATCTGAGAGCGAAGTAGTTGAAAGTGAACATAGTCTAGCTTAAAAGATGATCTAGAAACCATGACTACAAGGCTTAATTGTTTGAACAACCCATATATCTGAAGCAAGACGACCGGAGGGAGGTGAGGCGAGATATATCGAAGTGAGGCGACCGAATGCGCCCTACGGAAGAGAGAGCTAATAGGCAGTGAGAAGGGAGTAGTGAGGGAAGAAGATCCGCCATTTTTTGGTGCAATAAGCGATGCACACATAGGAGCGGAGACAGAAGAAAGATAAAGATCAACTCTACCCTGCTGGATGCGGAAACGCTTAGTGAACTCGTCCGCTATCACTAACTAAAGACAGCACGGGTTCGTACTTTTTTCTTTCTTATAGCATGCATAAATTTTGTTTCAGCTCTCTTTCGTCCAATTCGGCCCTAAAGAAATTTTGGGCCGGGCCGGGCTTAATTATTATTATGAAGCCCAAGTCCACCCAAAAGAGTCGGACTTTTGGGGCCAAGTCAGATCATAACGGGCTAGCTCTATAATTTTTTTAAATAGGCCTTCTCGGACCTAATCGTTAAAGTCGTCTTTGAAAGATTATTTCAATACTATATTCTTAAATTATATACTTCATGGCTAATGTTAATTCAATCTTTTAGCTAGAGACAATAAGAATAATATGGAAATATTAAATATTGAAGGTGCCCACACTACTTCTTTTAACGAAAAGATTGTATTGGACGGACCTCGGACCGGGCCCGGGCCGACGGATGCATAGTCCAAGTCTGGCCCTATACTAATATGGACCAGACCGGACTACCCTAAGACCGGGCTCTATCGAACTTTGGCCTATCGGACCGGATGGACTTTTCGGACGCCCATAGACTTCGGACCAAATGATGATCCCTACGCATTAGTGCCAAATCAAGTTGGAGACTTGAACCGGTGCTCGTCGACTCTTTTTAGTATCATCATTTCAACTTTATGCATACTTTTTAAAGAAAGGATTTAAGTGGTTCTCATTTATTAAGAGAATTGAAGGATAATATATTTGACCATATCTTTAAAGGAGATTGACTAATATATTTGACCCTATCTTTGAAGATGGTTGACTTTGACCTTTAACCATATCTTTGAAGAATAAAATTTGATTCATATTCCTACATAATGTTAGATTTTACCATATATTTGAAGAATAAGATTGGATTCATATTCCTACATAATGTTGAATTTTCATGTATAGACATATGGTATGCTATAAAGGGTTAAAGGTTTCTCCCTGGGATATCTCAAATTGTGCCCAACAAGAATCAATTACTAATGCTAACAAAGAAGTATCTACTGGGGTCGGGACTCATTTGTAAAACCTAAAAAAATAATTTATACAGAGGATTAAAAACAAAAATTAAAAAGAAATGTTGGAACATAAATTATAATTTGTCAAACATACAAGACGTGAAAAACCTTTTACCCATTTTTAGCCTCTCCTACTTCCCATTTGCGAGAAAGATAGATACAATACATTAATTTTGGCTTGAACTCAAGCCGAATAACTCCAAAGACTAAAGTGACACCAACATAAATGCATAGGCGACTCCAGGGGAGGCGGACTAGACAGCTGCCTAGGACCTCCTCCCCCGAGGGACCTCAATGTTTTTAAACATAGACCATAGAAGTCAATGTCCTATTAAGATTGTAAGTCCATGAAAGGAGCATTTTCTTGTTCTTTGAATCTAAATTTGTTATTCTCTTTTCTTTTAGAAGTTGGAGTTACTTAATTTATTAGATCTTGGTAAATTTACGTGTATTCAAAAACTAATTATATATTTTTTGGATTTATTGTATTTTTTAGATTTTAGATTTATTAAAAAATTATATAGAGGAATGATGGCCTCATTTTGAGGACTTGTCTAGGGCCACCAAAATGCTGGAGCCGATCCTGCATAAACGTATCTAATCATGATGTACTATAGGCTATCATTAACTCAAAAAAGTTGTAGTATAATGATTAGCATATCATGTTATACTTACGTATTAGAGGTCCTTAGTTTGATTTAGAGTGGTAATAAAAAAAAAATATTTTTATTTTTATTTTAGTTATTTCTTTTCATATTATATATGGGACCATTTTGAAAGCAGTCTACGATTCCCCAATAAGCTTAGTACCAACCCCGATCAACACGATCTAGTTGTGTGACTAGTTGAATTTGAATTTGACCTTGTGCAAAGTTTTCAAGTTGGAGTAAGTGGAGCTATAGCTTGAGTTTGAGTCAGTACTATTAAGGAACTGTTAGGAAATTAAACATACGAGCGCATCTGGTGTAGTGGTATCATAGTACCCTCCCACGGTACTACCAGGGTTCGATTCGCTGGATGCGCAGTTATATTTGTTAATGATTTTTTATTTACATTTCATGATAATTATAAATTTTGAAAGGGAAATGTGATTAGAGTTTTTTGTTTTTGTCAACGTTTCATCTTCAAAATTTTGTTGCTGAATATTCCATAAATTTTAATACCTTGAACTATTATTGTACATTAATGACCTTATTGGTTTAACGCTTAGTGTCTCGTTTCCTCAACTCTTGATAGACCTATACTAGGTAGAAATAAAAATGATGAATATGTTTTGCATATGACTTTTGAGGGAGTTGACTAGCAAAATGTTCACAACGAACTCGAGTGATCCGGAGTAAAGATATAAGATTCTGGCTGGGTAGCAGAAGATTAGTGGATCGAGCCACGGGGGCGTATTATATATCCGTTCCATTTATAAATTGTGGAAGTTGGAAAACAGTGGACCCAAATGCATGCAATACAGTGTGCATAAAAGATCCGAACGTAATGTCGGGTCCTGTGCGTTATGCCGAAAAGTCAAAAAAAAAAAAAAAAAAAAACTTAGCAAAAAGTTCACATGTTTATATATTAAGTACCTCAACATTTAATTACAGAGCAGTTGAAGGTATTTAAGTGCAAATAAATCTTTTTTTTTTCAATCGATATTTCAACATATCTGTCTAATTTTGGAAAGCTTTTGGTAGATTGCAATCATTTTTTTTTGGATATTCAGGTTAATAATAAGTACCTACTTACCAATATTATTTAACAACAAAAAGAAAATATGCCTTCATTATTTGACAAAATGGTCATGTTTTAATCTCTTTCAAGGGGATTGGAAAACTGTTCATAAAGATGTTTTTATGAGACACTAAACCAATGCTAATGATCAAATTAGGAATACATTAAAACTTATTTAGTTTACTCAAATATCTGAGTATGTAAGTAAATGTTAACTCAATATTCATATGAAAACTAGACAACACAATGCAATAGCTGCTCATTGGTGCCAACTGCCAAGACAATTTCTTGAACTTGTGCTCGTCTATGTGAATGAATTTTGAACTGGTGATTGGACCAGACTTAAAACAAGTTCAGCTACTGTTTAGTCTCATCATAGTACCTCACTTCGATATATCTCGCCTCAGACTGATTGTTAGACTTAGAATAGGAGTGAAGTAGTTAGGGTCCCATGAGCCTTAAGAGACTAGCGAAGAACACTTTTATATCTCATTGTCTTGTGTGGACATAATTTTACCACATAAAAAAGATATTGTGTCTCATGTCACATAGGAATCACAACATAAAAACAAGACAATAGAGTTGAAGATGCTCTAAGGAAGTAGAAGGAAGGAGGATTGTTGTAAACTCCCTCGACCAGATTTCAGTATTTTAATATTATTTCTAGTTAATTAGAATTAGGGTAACTTTTTAAAAATTATTTATTAATATATTCTATTGATTGTGCACCTGTTTGTTACACAATAAATTAGGGCACCACACTAGCTGTTAACCCTAAACTAATTTTACAATCCTGTCCTAAACTTGCTAGACTACATTTTCTATATTTTTAGCAACTCCCAGAAACCTCGTTTTATGCTTCGTTTTAGTCGCACAAATATCGTTACAAACGTACGTATTTAATTCCTATTTAATTTTCTGCTCTTTACCAACCTCTGTACCCTAGAGATTTGAGGACCAGTAGGCACATGTTTTGCCCAACCAAAAATACGATAATATTCTACACTAATTGTATTACAATTATCGTATTGACACCGTAGAAAAATTATGACCCTAACTGCCCCTAAATAATTAGTGAACACCGTGCGCAGTATTTATTAAATAATAAATACGGTGACCCGTATCACCTGCAGAATCAGGCCCTGCATCTGCCCAGACTCATCCCCGCACTTCCCAAAACACTTCCCCAGCATTTTCCCTCAATTCTGTAAATTTTGGTAATTTTTAGAACCAGGTGATTTTTCAGACAAATTGCATAATTGCGCAATTTCCCAATTTTTGGACTTTTATGCAAATTGTGAAAAGATTAGGGTTTTTATGCAAAAATGTATGTGAGGTGGCCTAACCTCATTGGCTAGACAACCTAACACCTACATGTGGCATTATTATCCAGAAAAATCTATTAGAAAATATCCTAAAATTCAAATTACTAAAATACCCCAACATTTCCCTTTAATTACCAAAATGCCATTGGGGTAAAACTTATATAAACCCTAGAAACACCCCCCCCTCTCTCTCATTCCCCGACTCCCCTCGGCCAGCTCCGACCACCGCCCACCGCCGGACCACCGCCAACCCCTTCGCCCCTCCCTAGGCCACCCTCCGGCCAACTGCCTCCCTCCCTGGCCGCCTGCTCCGCCGTGGCAAGCCCCCGCAGCGACCTCCCCTTCACTGCACCACAGCAGCTCCCCGACCTCCGACCGCCCACCACCGCCTCCCTAGCCCTCGCCGACCACCGCCACCACCTCCACTCGCTCCGCCTCGACCTCCCCTACCAATCCACCACCATCCCGCGGCCCCACGACGGCCTCCGCCGCCGGCAACTCCCCCGCAACCCCCACCGCCTCACCGCACAGCAACTCCCCTCCCCCACTCCGACAGACCCCCACCGCCACTTCGGCCACCCCCGACCTCCGCCACCATCACCAACCTCACCGCCACACCACCCTCCACCGGTTCCCCACCCTGCCCGGCCACCTCCGCCACTCCCTCGCCGCCGGCAGCCCCCGCGAGTTGCTGTTACTGCTGCTGCTGCTAGGAGCTACTGCTACTGCCGTTGCTCCTCCGGCCGGCCGCCGGCGACTCCGCCGCCGTGCTTCCGCCGACGGCAAGCCCAGTGGGCCCCCTGACAGTAGGTATACCCCCCTTGTATTTATACGTATATTGGTATTATTTTATATATGTATATATGTATATATATATGTATATATATACTTATATATATATGTTATATATATATTAATATATACTGATATATTAATTATACTGTATAAATACAATATAATTATACTAAATATATATTGTATTATTATATATCTAATTGAGTATTAATATATATATATATTTATCTATAAATATATGTATATTTCTATACATATATATGTTTTATAATTAAGTTATTTTATATTTATATATATATTGTATATTATATTTACATTAAAAATATATATACAATATATAAATATTCATTATGTATTTTCATTATTTAAAAATATACTTATTTCATTGCTATTTTTGTTATATATATATTATATATATATGTATATATATATATATATATATTTGCTTTGCTATTTCTGTTATTATATATTATATATATATATATATGTAATACATATAAATATATGTATATGTATATATATTCTATATGTATATTGTATATTATATCATAGTACTAGTTATACAGTACCTAAATATTATATTTATACTATATATTTATTATAATACAGTATATATACGTATTCAAAATTTCTGCATTTTTCTTTCTTTTATATATATGTAAATATATATAATTATATATAATTCCTGCACTGTCTTTTATTTTATATTTATATCAGTGGATAAAACCCTGCTATTATATATTATTATTATCAGTGGTCACATATAGACCCTAATAATATTATTATAAATACTGTACATAACAGTGGTCACATATAGACCCTGATATTGCTGAACAGTACAGCATTTATATATGTATTTAAATTCCTGCAATGTCATTTTATTTTATCTATATATATTTATATCAGTGGATACCCCCCTGATAATATTATAGTACTATATATAAACAGTGGATATACCCTGCTATTATATCATTTACATTCCTGCATTCTCTTTTCTGTATATATATATGCTATATATATACTACTACTACATACTATATCTATAAGAATATATATATATACTATATATATATATATCTGTGGTGTGTATCCTATATATACATAGGTATATATACTTTTATATTACAGCCTTGATATTCACGAACCCTGTCTATTTTAACAGAAACCAACTCCAGCACAGCCAGTGACCCCTTGTCACAAGCACCCTCAAACCTGACTGTGAGATCAGGTTACCAAACACTATCAGGGAGTAGGCAAGTATACCTTGCCAAGTTTTATTGCTTAAATATTAAACTGTTAAATGTTCTTATTTAAATTCAATTGTTGTCATATGAAACTGCTCCTGAAATTATATATAACAGTATGTATCTGAGATTGCCTTGGGTACAGTCAACAGATACGTTGACTTAGGGTTAATCAACGTAGTAGTTACAGACTTACCAACAACTGTGAGAATATCCTGATATTCTCCTAGACCCTATCACGGGAACACGCAACATGGTTGCAATGCATATTAGGATGCGAGCTGCGTAGTTGACTAGCTACCAGTACGTGTGACCGCATCACGGATTAGAATAATTCAGGAAATATACGACTTGACATTTAGTTACATTGGGAGGGGAGAACAACTAAAATACGTATGGGACACCCACCTCTTTACCATGTGCCGCACTCGACGGAGTGATACGGATGATATAGATATGTATTCATGTGACCATTCTCATCGTAGATGGAAAATTGTATAGTGCCCTTGAACGGGGGCATATGTGGCATATACTAGCCTGTCACTACAGATTGGTGAATTACGTCAGCATATGTCTAGCCACACATTTTCCATACGTATTAGGTTGTCTCAATTTGCATTCACTTAGATGGTTAGCACCCTGTATTTATTTTATTCAGTAGTTTAATTCAGTATTTACATACTTGGCATGTTATTTTCTTGTATCTTGTTACGTCCCTCTGAGGACCTGGTTCCCTGCCAGGTTTAGTTGAGACACTCTACCCCACAGTATCTGGACCTGGACTGGAGACTGGATATGCCCTGAGACAGA
Source organism: Iris macrosiphon (assembly GCA_036927795.1). Lineage (NCBI taxonomy): Eukaryota > Viridiplantae > Streptophyta > Magnoliopsida > Asparagales > Iridaceae > Iris > Iris macrosiphon. Next base: position 59,678,609 of record JAYESA010000009.1, read on the forward strand.
GCTAGAGGAGATGCCGTCAGAGTCTACCTGAGTACACTGGAGTTGGAACAACATATTTTGAGGATGTTGCGCTAGTTTATCTTATTTCACTTCTGTTTACTTTTGTAGTGGGATTGTTCCCACCTGACTATATCTGGGTTGTATATGTGACATTTCAGTTTTAGCATCTATATATACTCAGCACTTTCCCTGTTATTCTTGTGGATGAGATAGATTTACCTGAATTTAGACTTGTAGTATTTAGGACAGCGTAGCACATCACTTTGGGTCCATTAAATTGGGTATTCCCTTAGTGACGTGTCAGCTGGCCAATGCCACGTGGCCTAGTTCCGTATATTTTTGGGACTGGGGCGTGACACGGTTTTAGTGGTGGCCCATGCAGGTCGAGTTAATTGCTAATAACATGATATCATGTTCAGCAAACCTGCAATAGGATAGGAATACTAGGTCTCATCCACACTGACTCCATCCATAAATTTTGCATCCTGCTTGATTATCATCTATTAAGTCCTTCGTACTTTTCTAAATTTTTCAATTCTTTTCAGAAATATGGACATACCCGGGGAAACTACGATTAATGGGACTGACCAAGCAACAGACCTCTCGCCAGATGTCCAAGGGACACCAATCCCGAGAGACCAATCTCCGAGAAGGATGCTGGTCAATCCAACAACCTCGTACCTACACCAAGATCCGACCCAAGAAGCAACACCAGTCCAGCAAGAAGGGCAAACTTCTCAGGCACCAACACTGCAGGCCGAGATACCTTTGTCTCCACCTCCAGTTCTCGCAGCCCTGATGCCACAACTTGAGGAACAATCTCAGATGTTCCAAGCCATATTGCAGGCTAAGTGGCAACAGAATGAAGTCCTGAGACAATGCCTAATGACGGTTCTGGAGAAGACAGCTGCCCCAGTACCAGCCCCTGTCCAACCAGCTAACACTGTTCAAGGCTTTAGCCGGATGAGCCCGAGAACCTTTAAGGGCAATGAAACTCCGGAAAAGATCTCAGACTGGATCTCCAACACGGAAATACTGCTAGAAGGTTCACAACTTTACCCTGACCTATGGATGACCGCAGTAAGGACCCTACTCCTCGGCAACGCCCATCACTGGTGGGAATCTATAGAGCGCAGCACGGGCAAGAACCATACTTGGGAGCAATTTCTGGAATATTTTAATGCAAAATATTTTCCAGCCACGGTCAGAGATGATCTGTATTCCCAGTTCCTGCATTTGGAACAAGGAAATTTGACCGTCGACGCTTATGATGCAGAATTCAGTCGACTAAGCCAATTCGGTGCCATCCTAATACCAACCAAGCTGAAGAAGGCCCTAAAGTTCCATCACGGCCTTACCCCCGAACTCCAAGGGTATACTACGGCACAGTCGAGGATTTCATACGAAGAAGTTCTTTCAGAGGCAAGGATACAAGAAGCCATTGGCCGAGAAGCAAGATGTTCAAATCCAACCATACTAGCCAGAGACCAGACAGGAGCAGGAGGACCAATCTGTCACCTGGGAAATCAGGCACAACACAAGACAGGGCCATATCAATACAAGGAACTTCCGACTTGTCACTATTGTGGCAGGAAAGGACATTATGCCAAAAACTGCCGAAGGAAGTATAGACTATGCTTGATATGTGGAGATAATCAACATAGGGCCAGAGACTGCCCACAACACAGAGAAGCAACACTTCGGACTGGGCAAGGACCAGCAGCACCAGCCCAGAGAATGCAACCTCCTACTAGAGGTCAGCATTCCCCAGCATCTGGAAGATTTCAGAGGGGACCACCCTTAGCCACCCAAGACATGCAGTATTACCTAGCCAGACAACAAACCATTAGACGAAGGCACGAGCAGGCCTTTGCACTAGCTGCAGTTGCAGAAGAACCGGAAGGTGAAACCATTTCAGGTACCCTTATAGTTGCATTATTACCAGCAAACCGCATATTTGATTCTAGAGCTACACTGTCTTTCACATCTAGTAGTTTCGTACCCATGCAAATAGTCAGGTTTACCGGAAGAGGCATTGTTCCAGTTACCAACATTACTAAAGCATGCTAGTAGTCATGTATAGTAGCGTAATGAGAACGCGATTCCCGGTACTTTCAATACCAAACTTCGACGTAGTCTTAGACATGGACTGGCTAAACCAAGTACAAATGCTATCCTAGACTACAGGAAGAGAAGCGTCATCCTTAGACCACCAAGTTACCCATTCGGATATCAGGACTAAGCAAACACATCTAGGTAGATTGCTAGACGTTAATTGTTAGGCTCAAAACATGTGAATGTAGGAATAGCTGAATACTACAGGTAGTTTCCAAATTAGATTTGATATACATGACTTATTAGGGTAGTCAGTAACTTCTAATCTTGTGTTTTCACCTACCCGAGAAACTATCAGACTTGGAAGAAGAGGAAAACTAAGCTCGAGGTACATCAGACTCTTTGATGTGTTGGAACGCATCAAAGAAGTTGTTTACAAGATAGCATTACCTCAGACATTGGAAGAAGTACATGACGTCTTCCACATATTCCAATTAAAGAGGTACGCTCTGGATACAAGTCATGTGCTTAAATACGGGCAACCTATAGTGTATATTAAGGTTGTAGAACTTAGAAAACCACACCTCTTTTGGGTCAACTAGCAACCTAGACTAGAAGTTAGAGATTATAGAATCTTGTCTTTTTGTGAATTTGAATTGTTTTGTACTTCTCATATCCTAATCTAGCGTACTTATATTTGCTATACTACCTTAAATGATACTCTGCTATTATAGCCTAGTTTTGCAAGCTTATTCTTTATCAAGCTTGTTCATTAATTATGTATTATTGGAGTACTACACTAATACATTTCAGAATCAGAGTATTACGGTCTGATCAACCATAATGCACTTGATTCGCCTTCGCATAACTACTTTAAGTGGATTGAGATATAATGATTGGTAGACAGGTGTACTTACCCTCTGCGCATATCATATCAGCTACATAACTGTGCTAATACGAATATGTGAATAGGGAGTACCAGAATAGCATTTCCATCCACAACTGCCTTGACAATTCCCATTGAATTCTTAAACGCCTTGAATCTCCATACTTCTAATCCATTACCCCTTGAACTCTTGATTACTGTTTTCCGTCTTTCCTTATTTCGGAAAGAAGAAACCTCGTATATAGTATAAATATGAAGTGTATTGTTTCCATAGCCATTTATATAGTTTCTTGGAGAATTACCAAACCCTATTAGTAGATTAGATTACAGTTTAAACCGTTCTTATTTTCTTAGAATGACTTTTTGTTACCTACCTTACGTTGTATTACGTTCCTCTAGTTCATATTGCATGAAAACATCATGCACCAGGCAAATCAACCTGGGAACGTGTAGAGGATATCCGATAATGTTTCCCCCATCTATTACCAGATCAGGGTATGTCCAAAATATTTCAAATCAAACTTCAGCTATCTATGTCCTCACATTTCGAATCAATCAATCTTTCGTTCTCATTATATGTGTATTTTTATTTCGAGGACGAAATATTCTAAGGAGGGTAGATTGTAAACTCCCTCGACCAGATTTCAGTATTTTAATATTATTTCTAGTTAATTAGAATTAGGGTAACTTTTTAAAAATTATTTATTAATATATTCTATTGATTGTGCACCTGTTTGTTACACAATAAATTAGGGCACCACACTAGCTGTTAACCCTAAACTAATTTTACAATCCTGTCCTAAACTTGCTAGACTACATTTTCTATATTTTTAGCAACTCCCAGAAACCTCGTTTTATGCTTCGTTTTAGTCGCACAAATATCGTTACAAACGTACGTATTTAATTTCTATTTAATTTTCTGCTCTTTACCAACCTCTGTACCCTAGAGATTTGAGGACCAGTAGGCACATGTTTTGCCCAACCAAAAATACGATAATATTCTACACTAATTGTATTACAATTATCGTATTGACACCGTAGAAAAATTATGACCCTAACTGCCCCTAAATAATTAGTGAACACCGTGCGCAGTATTTATTAAATAATAAATACGGTGACCCGTATCACCTGCAGAATCAGGCCCTGCATCTGCCCAGACTCATCCCCGCACTTCCCAAAACACTTCCCCAGCATTTTCCCTCAATTCTGTAAATTTTGGTAATTTTTAGAACCAGGTGATTTTTCAGACAAATTGCATAATTGCGCAATTTCCCAATTTTTGGACTTTTATGCAAATTGTGAAAAGATTAGGGTTTTTATGCAAAAATGTATGTGAGGTGTCCTAACCTCATTGGCTAGACAACCTAACACCTACATGTGGCATTATTATCCAGAAAAATCTATTAGAAAATATCCTAAAATTCAAATTACTAAAATACCCCAACATTTCCCTTTAATTACCAAAATGCCATTGGGGTAAAACTTATATAAACCCTAGAAACACCCCCCCCTCTCTCTCATTCCCCGACTCCCCTCGGCCAGCTCCGACCACCGCCCACCGTCGGACCACCGCCAACCCGTTCGCCCCTCCCTAGGCCACCCTCCGGCCAACTGCCTCCCTCCCTGGCCGCCTGCTCCGCCGTGGCAAGCCCCCGCAGCGACCTCCCCTTCACTGCACCACAGCAGCTCCCCGACCTCCGACCGCCCACCACCGCCTCCCTAGCCCTCGCCGACCACCGCCACCACCTCCACTCGCTCCGCCTCGACCTCCCCTACCAATCCACCACCATCCCGCGGCCCCACGACGGCCTCCGCCGCCGGCAACTCCCCCGCAACCCCCACCGCCTCACCGCACAGCAACTCCCCTCCCCCACTCCGACAGACCCCCACCGCCACTCCGGCCACCCCCGACCTCCGCCACCATCACCAACCTCACCGCCACACCACCCTCCACCGGTTCCCCACCCTGCCCGGCCACCTCCGCCACTCCCTCGCCGCCGGCAGCCCCCGCGAGTTGCTGTTACTGCTGCTGCTGCTAGGAGCTACTGCTACTGCCGTTGCTCCTCCGGCCGGCCGCCGGCGACTCCGCCGCCGTGCTTCCGCCGACGGCAAGCCCAGTGGGCCCCCTGACAGTAGGTATACCCCCCTTGTATTTATACGTATATTGGTATTATTTTATATATGTATATATGTATATATATATGTATATATATACTTATATATATATGTTATATATATATATTAATATATACTGATATATTAATTATACTGTATAAATACAGTATAATTATACTAAATATATATTGTATTATTATATATCTAATTGAGTATTAATATATATATATTTATCTATAAATATATGTATATTTCTATACATATATATATTTTATAATTAAGTTATTTTATATTTATATATATATTGTATATTATATTTACATTAAAAATATATATACAATATATAAATATTCATTATGTATTTTCATTATTTAAAAATATACTTATTTCATTGCTATTTTTGTTATATATATATTATATATATATGTATATATATATATATATATATATATTTGCTTTGCTATTTCTGTTATTATATATTATATATATATATATATGTAATACATATAAATATATGTATATGTATATATATTCTATATGTATATTGTATATTATATCATAGTACTAGTTATACAGTACCTAAATATTATATTTATACTATATATTTATTATAATACAGTATATATACGTATTCAAAATTTCTGCATTTTTCTTTCTTTTATATATATGTAAATATATATAATTATATATAATTCCTGCACTGTCTTTTATTTTATATTTATATCAGTGGATAAAACCCTGCTATTATATATTATTATTATCAGTGGTCACATATTGACCCTAATAATATTATTATAAATACTGTACATAACAGTGGTCACATATAGACCCTGATATTGCTGAACAGTACAGCATTTATATATGTATTTAAATTCCTGCAATGTCATTTTATTTTATCTATATATATTTATATCAGTGGATACCCCCCTGATAATATTATAGTACTATATATAAACAGTGGATATACCCTGCTATTATATCATTTACATTCCTGCATTCTCTTTTCTGTATATATATATGCTATATATATACTACTACTACATACTATATCTATAAGAATATATATATATACTATATATATATATATCTGTGGTGTGTATCCTATATATACATAGGTATATATACTTTTATATTACAGCCTTGATATTCACGAACCCTGTCTATTTTAACAGAAACCAACTCCAGCACAGCCAGTGACCCCTTGTCACAAGCACCCTCAAACCTGACTGTGAGATCAGGTTACCAAACACTATCAGGGAGTAGGCAAGTATACCTTGCCAAGTTTTATTGCTTAAATATTAAACTGTTAAATGTTCTTATTTAAATTCAATTGTTGTCATATGAAACTGCTCCTGAAATTATATATAACAGTATGTATCTGAGATTGCCTTGGGTACAGTCAACAGATACGTTGACTTAGGGTTAATCAACGTAGTAGTTACAGACTTACCAACAACTGTGAGAATATCCTGATATTCTCCTAGACCCTATCACGGGAACACGCAACATGGTTGCAATGCATATTGGGATGCGAGCTGCGTAGTTGACTAGCTACCAGTACGTGTGACCGCATCACGGATTAGAATAATTCAGGAAATATACGACTTGACATTTAGTTACATTGGGAGGGGAGAACAACTAAAATACGTATGGGACACCCACCTCTTTACCATGTGCCGCACTCGACGGAGTGATACGGATGATATAGATATGTATTCATGTGACCATTCTCATCGTAGATGGAAAATTGTATAGTGCCCTTGAACGGGGGCATATGTGGCATATACTAGCCTGTCACTACAGATTGGTGAATTACGTCAGCATATGTCTAGCAACACATTTCCCATACGTATTAGGTTGTCTCAATTTGCATTCACTTAGATGGTTAGCACCCTGTATTTATTTTATTCAGTAGTTTAATTCAGTATTTACATACTTGGCATGTTATTTTCTTGTATCTTGTTACGTCCCTCTGAGGACCTGGTTCCCTGCCAGGTTTAGTTGAGACACTCTACCCCACAGTATCTGGACCTGGACTGGAGACTGGATATGCCCTGAGACGGAGCTAGAGGAGATGCCGTCAGAGTCTACCTGAGTACACTGGAGTTGGAGCAACATATTTTGAGGATGTTGCGCTAGTTTATCTTATTTCACTTCTGTTTACTTTTGTAGTGGGATTGTTCCCACCTGACTATATCTGGGTTGTATATGTGACATTTCAGTTTTAGCATCTATATATACTCAGCACTTTCCCTGTTATTCTTGTGGATGAGATAGATTTACCTGAATTTAGACTTGTAGTATTTAGGACAGCGTAGCACATCACTTTGGGTCCATTAAATTGGGTATTCCCTTAGTGACGTGTCAGCTGGCCAATGCCACGTGGCCTAGTTCCGTATATTTTTGGGACTGGGGCGTGACAATTGTTGTGGGTAAAAACTACTACTTTCATAATCTAAAAAAAAACAGGAATTTATTGCATCTTTCCAAAAATTACATCATACATGATTTAGCATGCAAGAAGAAAGGAGGATTGTTGTGGAAATAAAAATATTCAACTTTCATAATCTAAAAAAATTTAGGGATTTATAGCAACTTTCCAAAAAGTTAGTTGCATCATACATAATTTAGCATGCAATGTGTGCAGGTGAGTTGGTGGTGGTTAGCGTGTTTTGGAGTATCCTTTGGATATCACATGAAAAAACTTAGGAGCGAAAAATACAACATTCAAAGAGATAATAGGGCATTTCACTGATGTCATGAAAGTAAGAGGGACTTTGTATCATAGTTTGAAGTATCGGCCAATTCCGATTCGATACGGTCGATACCGATACAATCTGGCATGTCCCAATCTGATACCGACCGATACCGACATTAGATGTCTCTTTTTCGATCAATTTGACAAAAAAAATTGAATTAAAAGACAATTTAGCAAGGGTGTATAGTAAGGATGTAAAAGTATGTAAAAGAGAAAAACTTATCTATCGCATATAAATCAATCGATAAGGGTGACTACTATTTCATTCAATTTCAAAAATACTAAGAAACAACACTGAAAATACTTTAAATTATGCATAAATGTATAAAATATATTTTCGAAAATGTTAATAATTTACTTAATAGTTATTTGCTTTCCGATACAAAAAAATCCGATACTCCGATCCGAAACTGCCGATACTACCAATACCGCCGATCCCGGTACTCATAGGAACGGTCCGATACCGATACATTGAACCTTGCTTTGTACAAGTTACACAAAAGATTGTTGTTAAATATTTTAATTTTAAATATTCCTATTGTGTTATACACGCAGGATATGTGTAAATACGTGAGTCTTGAGCCTCTACGTAGAGATAAGCCTCTACATATATTTGTTAGAGGTACCTTTCCCTAACCCAAAGGTGAAAGGGGGTGAATGGAGGGTTCACAACAATTTACAGAAATTAAGTTGCAAACATACAAGACCCATGTTTAATATTGCAAGCATCCACATAACTAACATTCAGTACACCTTATTGGTAAAAGAGCAACTCTATATAACGTAAGTAAAGCAAGAAAGTGAGGAATAAAGTTCTAAACAAGTGAGAACTATTGAGACAGAATACAAGCTATGCTAACTAAGAACCTACTAAAATTTCTGTAAACCCCCTACCAAAAATTTATATGGAAAGTTAATATATGAAAGATCCAATCATAAATATATAATTAAAGTCAAAGATGAAAATCCAATATAATATTTGCTTACCATTAATGTTCCAATACACGGCACTCGATGCACTTTCCGAGCTTTTCCGACACACGGATGACGTTCGTCGCACTCCAGGGTACTCTCCACAGGTTGGGAACCCCACCCACTCCAACACTTTTTTGGTGTTGTCTAGAGGGGGTGTCATAGAAAGTTTTTAACTTTGAATGACACTCTTTAAGTGTCATATAATATCTTTACGATGAGATTTTCTGAATGTCATGTAATATCATACAATATCTTTACGATGATAAATATTTAATTACAACGACATGTTTTAATAGAATGTGATTACTAAAAATATATATATGTGCAGAAGTTTCTCGGAAGCTCCTAGTGGTAAAACCCCCTGACTATCGGGTTCTCTTCGTTGCACACAACTCGGAGAGAGAGACCGAACCTACCTCTGCCCAGAGCAAGGATTTAGAGAATAGAATATAGTTTGAGAAAAAGGTTTCACGTAGGAGGATTTTCTGTAAAATATGAAGAAGGAGGAGATCACAATATATAGGCAGTCCCAAGACACAGCTACTGGATATGACAGTAAATGGCTCATAAACAGGTCATTAAGGAGCAATTACAAAAGAAAAGAAACGTGGAAGAAAGCTGTCAAATGAGCTGTTACAGAAGCTATCACAAGTGTTCAATGAACCTGGACATAGAGCCTCAACGTTCAAAATTTGAATGAGTCAAATTGGTTCAAAAATAAAGAGGAGCAAAAATATTTTGGATCCAGCCCGAACCCGAAGAGTAAATTGGATCGGCATTCGGCGCCCGCAGGTGTGGGCACATACCCACACCCGTTACGTGCGCCGAACCGAACCGAACCGAACCGAGCCGAGCTGGGCCGGACGGCGGCGCGCGCGTGTGGCCCAAGGGGTTCCCCACACAACATCTTTAAGAAAGTAATGAAGAAGAACTAATATATACATACAAGGAGGGGGTGGTCCAACCGATGTGGGACTAAAGAAAAAAGGAAAGTTGGACTTTTGCTCAAGTACAGCTAACAATCCCCCCCCCCCCCCAAAGGTCAAGTTCCGAAATAGAAGTGACAAAGAAATTAAAAGGAAGAGTTTCTGGACAGGTATATACTATGCATAGATGAGATGAACTACAACCTAGAATCTCACTTAGTGACTATTGTCTTTGTTTGAAGAAGTGCTTGATGGACTATGCCTTGAATTAGACTTCGTTTATCAGATTCAGAAAAATAGCACACATAGTACGCTAGATGTTCTGGGTCTAACGGGTGGCACTTTTGGTTGGCCATGCGCACTAATCCCAATTCATGAGAGTTGTCTGAGATCTTAAGGGTTGGTGATATGTTTCAACCCCGCATATCAGCTTGGACCTATTAAGAGTTTTAAAAACTCATCCTAACCATATCCACTACCAGAAAAAGTCAAATTAGCGACGTCTAAAAACGTCGCTAAATAACCAAAAATCGTCGCTAATTAGGTTTAGCGACGTAATTAGCGACGTTTCAAAGCAGTCGGAAAACACCAAGTCGCTAAAACAAAAAACGTCGCTAAACGTCGCTATGCCGACGTTTTTTAGCGACTTTAATGTGTCGCTAAATTTAGCGACGTTTTGCGACGCCAAGTCACTAAAAAGCAACGTTTAGAAATGTAAAACCCCCTTCCTAGAAAATTGTATATACCTTTTATTTAATAATTATTAATTAAATTGTGGTAATTATGTCCAAATAGGAGAAATAGATTTTTAATAATTTTTATGTTAGGTGTTCGGGCACTTAGATGAGTTATAGGACCATCAGGAATTTTTCGAATTTTATTCCATGTAGGAGACCCCTTGAGCAGTTGCTAACCTAACGATGTGCAATACCCTATCCTATAAATTTTCTTATGAGTATATATATATATATATATATACAAATATATATATGTATATATATATTATATTTAAAGAAAGGAAAGGAAAAGAAGAGTTAATAGAATAATAATAATAACTTATACTAATATAATAATAGTAATATTAAACCTTCCACTAGGAAGGTGCGGCCAAGAGGCCATGCTACTTAGCATATCACCGAATACATCAATCAGCAGCCAAAGGAGGACCCGCCCCTTTATTATTTCCGTGAACCCCCTTTGCTTCAAAACCCGAACCTATATTTCCCCCCCCCCCTCTCTCCTAATTATATATAACATATATATATATATATAGTTAGCTCTCCCAAAACCCTAACCTAAACTCCAGACTTCCCCTTCCCATCTAGAGCCGTCACCGCAGCCAGAGAAGCCTCCCCAAGCCATCCAACCATCCCGTCGACGCCGACATCGCGAACTGCAGTTTTCCACTCGAGGCACCTTCACTCCGGCGTGTTTTTTCGTTGACTCGCTCATCCAAACGATGTTCCGTTTTCATAGGTATGATCTTCCCTCAACCCTCTCCAATATTTATTTTATAGTCAACCTCGGATAACGTGTGCCCCTAGGTCAAAAACAGTGCCCAAGTCAGCGCGAGCAGACAGAATTCTGCAATCGCAGAATTCCAGAATGATCACCCGTATTGCCGAGTTCGTATCTCCCACCACAGAGATCCGAATTCGGTGATTCTTTTTGATACCTGTAGATTACATGACCTAGTTTATTTTCTGTATAATAACTTTGTGCTATTAGTTGCTGTGGACAAAATTGTAGTCGTCACAAAACTGCGCGCACCCACTTTTTTCGGTTTTCCAAAAGTTGGAGATCGGAGCGCGCCCCGCCAAACGGGACCGCTCCGTCGTGTGCCAAGTGTACCGAATGGTGCACGCAGCATAACGGGACACGTGAAAATTCGTGGGGACTGATTTGGACGCGTGTGCGCACCGGAATCAGGCCGTATCCGCAAACACATTCCGTGTCGCCACTTTTGTGGAACTCGCGAGTATTTTGTGCACGCTTGTCAGATTGCGACGAAACTTGCACCACTGGACTCGTGGTAACACGCTGGTCCTGTGACCCAATTTTCACGCATTTCTGGGACGGTTGACCAGATCGCCAATTGGCGGGCCCACAGTTGACTTTTTGGACCAAATTATGTTCGGCTCATCGGAATCCAAATTTGGACATACCGTTGGGATCGTATTGACATTTAGAGTTGTTTGACCCATAGTTTGTCCCATTTAGAGACTGTTACCCTCGGCACGCTTTTCGGTGCAAAGTGGGCCCATCTATGGAACCCGCTTTGGCCGAAAATGACCTTTTTGCCCCTGTGTCCAAATTGGACGTAAGGACTGGCATTTCTAGCAGTTTGACACCTTCTGAGACTATTGGTGATGTTTATTACAGCTTTTGGAGTAGTACCTACCGGATCCACTGATACGGGGACAGTTGTTGGTATTCGGACATCAGGCAAGTGTACCTTGCCAAACTCTGCAGCTTAGTTATCTATTTTCCTTGCTTTATATATACTGCTATGCATGCTCAACCTAGGACCGTGTGACGTACTTAGCGTTCGATTATCAGTCGGGTGCCGACACTGTACGCAGTGTTGGGTACGGTCATCTAGAGATGGACATCCGTGACACTTTATATTCTCGTACTTGTCTTATCAAGTACCATATGACCCAGGACACTTGACACTATTCATGAGACAGGATTTTCTCGAGATATTCGTGGTGATTCTGTATAGGATATAGGACTTGACATAGATTTTATATTCTATATACATTATGACTTGTTGCATTTAGCTATGATCGCGCTTGACATGGACATGAGACGTTATGGACATGATATGCGTGGTTACATTGGGTGGGGAGAGACACACAGGCTACAGGCTGATTATATATATATAAAACATAGTAAACACATAGTAAACACATAGTTATTGCTGCTACCGGCTCCCAGACACAGAGCTTGTAGTGGTCTCAGCCTGAGTATTCGTGCTGCTCTCACTTGCATTTCACTTAGATGGTTACATATTTACCCCATTGTTTCATTTAGTTATTTATTTGCTGCACTATTTATTTATTTATTAGCATGAGCTTTCTTGTACCTTGCTATGTCCCCTGAGGACCTGGATCCGGATTGTGTTCCCAGATTTTGCAGACGAGGTTTATCCCGAGGTTTACGGGACCGGAGCAGGAGCTGATCCAGGAGTTGTACCTTCATCCGAGGACGAGATCTTAGCTGAAGATTTCTCTTGAGCATCCATGTTCATGCTCAGTTTTTATTATTATTTCAGTCTTTTATTTTCTGGTCGGTGGAACCATTGTACTAGATATTTATCGGGTTGTTTCCCGAAGTACTTTGTGAGACTTGCTGATGATTTACATTCCTTATTATTCTGTGGATCATATTTTATATCTTGTGTGGATGAGATTAGTTGTGCCATGATTGTCGTAGACTTGTTTTACAGCTTAAGTATGCCCTGATGGATCCATTATATTGAGCTGGTCCATCGGTGCGTACTGCTGACCATTGCCACGTGTCTAGTCCCACGGTATTTTGGGACTGGGGCGTGACATGGTTTTTGTGGTGGCCCATGCAGGTCTACGACTAAATTGTTCGGTTTCAACTTAGGGACCGGACCAGCCTGCCCTAAGGATAGTATAAACTATAGGATCTCATCCATCATTTAACCATTTGTTGAACTCTATATCGAACTCGAAATTTGTTACTTGAACTGCATCCTGTATTGATTTCTCTGAGCGTTCTCATAGTTTATCTTTGATTTCAGAGCAATGGATTCCGGGAACAGAGATGATATCCCTTTGGATACACCACACGACGCAGTGGTTACTTATGGAGACGAAGTGACACCAGGGGATGGTGGACAAGCATCGCAGAGTGATCAAACCGGACAGCCTAATCCAAGGTTCCGGAGAGATGACATTCTACCACCACCTCAGTTCACTCCCCAGATGCCAGTATTCCCGCCAGGACAAGCCATGGACGGGCAACAAATGTTCCAGATGATGTATGCTATGATGCAAGCACAGCAACAGATTCAGCAAGAGGCCCATCGGCAGGAGGCCGAGTATCTGAGGACCAGCCTGGTATCCGCATTGGAGCATGGTAATCCAACAGCGAGGCGAACATTGACGGGATCTATCACCGACTTCCGTCATCTCAAGCCTCGCACATTTTCTGGTAAAGAAGGGCCAACGGAAGTTCATGAGTGGCTCACAAACATTCAGCATCAGCTGGAAGCCGCTGAACTTCCAAGAGAGAAGTGGATGACTGCAGTCAGAATGCAGTTAACTGATAATGCGCACCACTGGTGGTTAGCAGAAGAAAGGAGACTTGGACAGGACAGAGTCACATGGGAAGAGTTCTCCAGACTCTTCCAAGAGATGTACATCCCGGCAGTTGCACGGTCAGAGCTCAGGGACAAGTTCAACCGCCTCATCCAGGGCAGCATGACAGTGGAAGAATACAATGCAGAATTCATTCGTCTAAGTCGCTTCGCCCCAACCTTGATCCCGACAGAAGAAGAAAAGGCTGAGAAGTTCTTCGACGGACTAAACTTGGAGCTTCAGAAACTAATTGGATCCGTTGCACCTACATCCTACTCAGACGTCCTTGCAGCAGCCCGACGCATGGAACGCGTCACTAGGAGAGAGACCAGTCTGAAAAGGTCTTCCACATCAGCCAAAGTACCACAAGAAGAAGCTGCAAAGAGACCTCACCTACACCAGCCACCCAGAGCCTCTCCGTAGATATCACCCACATGTCAATACTGTGACAAGGTAGGCCATATTGAGAGGGACTGCAGACGCAAGTTAGGATTATGCTTGATCTGCGGAACCAACCAACACTTAGCCAAGGATTGTCCTCATCATCGAGAGAGAGAGCACCAATATTAAACAGACAAGCTCTCCCAGCGCCAGGAGGGTATCAACCAAGGCCACCCATGGCTCCACAGGCAGCACTCTTCCAGCAAGCCCAACAGCAACAGCAGAGGAATCCACCGCAAGGACGCGGACAAGCTTTTGCTATAACTTTGGAGGACGCGCAGAATAATGGAGTAGCTAATGCGCGTAAGTTTTATAGTCTTCTGCTTTTAGATTTGCTTAGTTTTTGCATGTAGATTCGTGACCTAGCCTTAACCTAGTAATTAATTTGAACTTGCTAAAAATTTATAACCTAGAATGTTTTTATAATTAATAACTGTAGAGATTGTAGAGTCTGTTATTATTATGGTTGCTTGTTTATTTTGTTTTGTGAACTTGAATAATTTGTACCTCCTTTCATCATCATCTAGCGTACTTAAATTTGCTGTACTGGACTTATGTTGCTATTCTATAGCCTAGTTTTGCAAGCTCATTCTTTATCGAGCTTGTTCATGACATATGTATTAGTGGACATGTACACTAATACGTTTCAGAATCAGTGTATTAAGGTCTAGCTAACCTTGGTGCGCTTGGTTCGCCCTTCGCATGATTACTTGACGTGGATTGAGATATATAGCTGACTAGTATACCTACCTCTAGACACATCAGAGCATATCATATCGGGCACATAACCGTTCCAATATGAACATGCGAATAGGAATTTACCAATAGGATTTCAATCCATAAACTGCCCGGACAACTCTTCTATTTTGAATTCTTTAATCTCCTTGAACCTCGTACTTGTCTTATGTTACCATTCCTTTGAACTCTTTACTAATGATCTCTGTCTTCCCTTATTTCGGAAAGACGAACCTCGTGCCTAGTATAAGGTTGACACGCAGAGAGTACTAGATATACACCATAGGCCAATCATACTACTAGATGACTGCCTTTATAGCTGATTGAGGACATATCATAGATGATATGTTGGTGTTAAAAATTTTGAGGATTCAACAACATAATTTGGGGCATAGCTTTCTTAGATGTATAGCCTTAGATGATAGATGGGTAAAATCTAAGTTGGGTAGAGACCGCAATGTTCACTTGAGAGGAACCCTTTAGACTGTAACCAAATGAGATTTGATAGAGTGAGCCCTACCCTAATTTAATTTCGAGGACGAAATTTTTTATAAGTTGGGTAGAATGTAAAACCCCCTTCCTAGAAAATCGTATATACCTTTTATTTATTAATTATTAATTAAATTGTGGTAATTAGGTCCAAATAGGAGAAATAGATTTTTAATAATTTTTATGTTAGGTGTTCGAGCACTTAGATGAGTTATAGGACCATCAGGAATTTTTCGGATTTTATTCCATGTAGGAGATCCCTTGAGCAGTTGCTAGCCTAACGATGTGCAATACCCTATCCTATAAATTTTCTTATGAGTATATATATATATATATATATATATATATATATATATATATATATATATATATATATATATACAAATATATATATGTATATATATATTATATTTAAAGAAAGGAAAGGAAAAGAAGAGTTAATAGAATAATAATAATAACTTATACTAATATAATAATAGTAATATTAAACCTTCCACTAGGAAGGTGCGGCCAAGAGGCCATGCTACTTAGCATATCACCGAATACATTCAATCAGCAGCCAAAGGAGGACCCGCCCCTTTATTATTTCCGTGAACCCCCTTTGCTTCAAAACCCGAACCTATATTTCCCCCCCCCCCTCTCTCCTAATTATATATAACATATATATATATAGTTAGCTCTCCCAAAACCCTAACCTAAACTCCAGACTTCCCCTTCCCATCTAGAGCCATCACCGCAGCCAGAGAAGCCTCCCCAAGCCATCCAACCATCCCGTCGACGCCGACATCGCGAACTGCAGTTTCCCACTTGAGGCACCTTCGCTCCGGCGTGTTTTTCCGTTGACTCGCTCATCCAAACGCTGTTCCGTTTTCATAGGTATGATCTTCCCTCAACCCTCTCCAATATTTATTTTATAGTCAACCTCGGATAACGTGTGCCCCTAGGTCAAAAATAGCGCCCAAGTCAGCGCGAGCAGACAGAATTCTGCAATCGCAGAATTCCAGAATGACCACCCGTATTGCCGAGTTCGTATCTCCCACCACAGAGATCCGAATTCGGTGATTCTTTTTGATACCTGTAGATTACATGACCTAGTTTATTTTCTGTATAATAACTTTGTGCTATTAGTTGCTGTGGACAAAATTGTAGTCGTCACAAAACTGCGCGCACCCACTTTTTTCGGTTTTCCAAAAGTTGGAGATCGGAGCGCGTCCCGCCAAACGGGACCGCCCCGCCGTGTGCCAAGTGTACCGAATGGTGCACGCAGCATAACGGGACACGTGAAAATTTGTGGGGACTGATTTGGACGCGTGTGCGCACCGGAATCAGGCCGTATCCGCGAACACATTCCGTGTCGCCACTTTTGTGGAACTAGCGAGTATTTTGTGCACGCTTGTCAGATTGCGACGAAACTTGCGCCACTGGACTCGTGGTAACACGCTGGTCCTGTGACCCAATTTTCACGCATTTCTGAGACGGTTGACCAGATCGCCAATTGGTCCCACAGTTGACTTTTTGGACCAAATTATGTTCGGCTCATCGGAATCCAAATTTGGATATACCGTTGGGATCGTATTGATATTTAGAGTTGTTTGACCCATAGTTTGTCCCATTTAGAGACTGTTACCCTCGGCACGCTTTTCGGTGCAAAGTGGGCCCATCTATGGAATCCGCTTTGGCCGAAAATGACCTTTTTGCCCCTGTGTCCAAATTGGACGTAAGGACTGGTATTTCTAGCAGTTTGACACCTTCTGAGACTATTGGTGATGTTTATTACAGATTTTGGAGTAGTACCTACCGGATTCACTGATACGGGGACAGTTGTTGGTATTCGGACATCAGGCAAGTGTACCTTGCCAAACTCTGCAGCTTAGTTATCTATTTTCCTTGCTTTATATATACTGCTATGTATGCTCAACCTAGGACCGTGTGACGTACTTAGCGTCCGATTATCAGTCGGGTGCCGACACTGTACGCAGTGTTGGGTACGGTCATCTAGAGATGGACATCCGTGACACTTTATATTCTCGTACTTGTCTTATCAAGTACCATATGACCCAGGACACTTGACACTATTCATGAGACAGGATTTTCTCGAGATATTCGTGGTGATTCTGTATAGGATATAGGACTTGACATAGATTTTATATTCTATATACATTATGACTTGTTGCATTTAGCTATGATCGCGCTTGACATGGACATGAGACGTTATGGACATGATATGCGTGGTTACATTGGGTGGGGAGAGACACACAGGCTACAGGCTGATTATATATATATAAAACATAGTAAACACATAGTAAACACATAGTTATTGCTGCTACCGGCTCCCAGACACAGAGCTTGTAGTGGTCTCAGCCTGAGTATTCGTGCTGCTCTCACTTGCATTTCACTTAGATGGTTACATATTTACCCCATTGTTTCATTTAGTTATTTATTTGCTGCACTATTTATTTATTTATTAGCATGAGCTTTCTTGTACCTTGCTATGTCCCCTGAGGACCTGGATCCGGATTGTGTCCCCAGATTTTGCAGACGAGGTTTATCCCGAGGTTTACGGGACCGGAGCAGGAGCTGATCCAGGAGTTGTACCTTCATCCGAGGACGAGATCTTAGCTGAAGATTTCTCTTGAGCATCCATGTTCATGCTCAGTTTTTATTATTATTTCAGTCTTTTATTTTCTGGTCGGTGGAACCATTGTACTAGATATTTATCGGGTTGTTTCCCGAAGTACTTTGTGAGACTTGCTGATGATTTACATTCCTTATTATTCTGTGGATCATATTTTATATCTTGTGTGGATGAGATTAGTTGTGCCATGATTGTCGTAGACTTATTTTACAGCTTAAGTATGCCCTGATGGATCCATTATATTGAGCTGGTCCATCAGTGCGTACTGCTGGCCATTGCCACGTGTCTAGTCCCACGGTATTTTGGGACTGGGGCGTGACAAGAAAAGTCGCTAAACATCGCTGATTAGCGACATCTATCGCGACGTTACACCGACGTCTTTAATGACCTGGCTATACTGCCATGTCAGCAATTGGCGACGTTTAGCGACGTAATTAGCGACGTCATTAGCGACGTCCGTAGCAACGTTTTACAGCGTCGCTAAGTAGCGACGTAATTAGCGACATAAATTAACGTCGCTACACGTCGCTAAACGTCGCTAATAACGTCGCTAATTTTTAAAAAAAAATAAAAAAAAATAATGTGCAGAAGCAAACATTGGTGATTCCCTGCAGTTTTACATCATCTTCATCATACACACCAACATGATTCAATCTAGTTAACTATATAATCCAATTAAATTAAAGACCACAAGAAGTAACAATCCAATTAAATGTGGATAACTATATAATCCAATTAAATTAACTAAAAAATTAAAGACCACAAGAAGCATCATACATCATGTCTATTGTTGAAGTATCAATAATTCATAAATAATAATAAAAATAACTATACTACTACGGATCTGCAAGAGGCTGACCAGCGGCGCGCTTGAAGGATAACAACTCCTCATACTCGTCCCGTAGAATCGACACCGATGTCGATGGAGAAGGTAGTGACGTCGGTGGAGGCCGTGCCCGCTCCAAGTATGCGAGTCGCTGGTTGTAAGAATCCAGGGTAGATAACAGCCTCGTACTGCTATCACCCATTGAATCATGCATCCTCGTCAGGTTCTCGCCCATCGATAGCTGTGACGCATGCATCTTCGTCAGCTTCTCGCCCATCGATAGCTGTGACGCCTGTAGCTGCATGATGTTGCGATCATTGGAGGCTCTAATATCATTTGTCAATTCTCTTAGCTCCGTCATGCTGCGGTCGAGCATATCCAATCGTGCGATGAGCATCGGATCGTCCGCCTGCGGCTGGGACCGGGACTGGTCCTCCATACTTCGCAGCAAGTCGTCACGGAGAGACGCAATCTGACGGTCAACGGCCTCCTGGACGGCCTCCTGGACTCTGGCCGACGACTGCGAGGGCTGCGACTGCGAGGGGTGTGTGGAATGCACAGCTGTCGGGGAGGCCCTAGATGACTGCGTCGCAACCAGGGCGCCATAGGAGCCCGTACCGTAGTACGTACCCCTCTGGAGACCACTAGCTGCGGTCACCCACAGGTCGTCCGTCGACGGAGATGGACCGGGCTGCGACGAAGCACCAGCCTCTCCAGGTGTAGGTGCACTAGCAGTCGCCCGCTCACGAAGCCTAAGATACTCGGCCTAGAAAAGGTTTGGAAACTCAATAATTGCCTAAGTTATATTAAAATAAACACAAAGTAAAGTAATACTTACATAGGTCTGTGAGGCCCTCTCATCAATGAGATTTCCGTCCTTGCGATGGGTGGCCAAGAAGACGGTCACCATGTTTGCATCCTCACCCCTCTGTACCTGTTAAAAATATATTTTTTATTACTAAACTTAAATATTTTTTCCAAGTACCATTTTATGGTACTTATATTAAAATAATATATTTTAAAAGAAAAAACATACCAAACGACGGAAATGTTCCGTCATCGGAATCGAGCCACCACACCACTTGACAGCATTCTGCCTAGCCGCCTTGGCCTTCTTAGACCTTTCCTTGTAGCTCGGATCGTCGAATCTAGCCCTCATCGCAGTCCACTGCTCAGGCGTGATCCAACCATGGATCGGTTTTCCAGCACGATCACGAGCCTTCTGGTCATCCAGAGCATCTCGGATAAGCTTGGCGGCAACGGTAGGAAAGAGCCGCTCGATCAACTCGGCCCGGTGCGGAGGATAAAAATACGTTTGCTACAATAAATAATTCATTAAGTTAGCATCACGAATATGCATAAATTAGAGGATTTATTTAATATACTTTTACCTGGAAGTGCGCAAACCAGAACGCCTTCCTCTCCTCCGGAGCCTCAGAGTAGTTGATCCAAGGGCCACCGTAGTTGTTCCTCAGAAATTGGCCCAGGCGTCTCTGAACCGACGATGGACGATATCTATACAGAAATAATAATTTAGATTACTGAAAAAGTCAATATACGATGAATAAAGAGAAACACAAATATATACTAAACCATCTAATTGACTTACTTTGTACCGTCGGCCCAAATCTCTGTCCTCGTCTCCTCCGGTGGTGCGCATGGAGGATCTTGCTAATGCTGGGACAACGTCGACACGACCTCCTTTACATGCTCATCTGTCTCCATGGTTCCGTCAGCAGAAGGAACGCTGGACGAGGGAGTACTATCACGCCTGGAACTACTCGTCCCAGGAGTGATGCCACGCAACGTCGTCGCAGTCGGAGATGTGACTGATCGATATACTGGAGTACTGGGCGACGATGATCCGGAACCAACAGTAGGCAGTACCGGAGTGGCACTCTGTCTACTTCGGGACCTGCCGAATCCTCCGCGTCGTCCTGTCATATCTGATAACAACATATGATGAATATAGAGAAACACAAATATATACTACATTCTACAGTCGAAATGTGATACATATCTCAAAGCATTATACAGTCAAAATATAATACATATATTCGTTAATGTCAACATCTACTTCTACATGCAATATTTACAGTCCAAATACAGTTACATTCTACATGGAATATTTTATATTTTCAATCATCTTCAGAAAATTCATCTTGTTCGCCTTCCTCGTCCTGCTCTTCCTCTTCCTCGTCTTCACTTTCATCTACTTCGTCGTCCTCTTCGGATAATTCTACATCTTCTACATTATTACTCGTGTAATGAGTAACTTCCGTTGAGTCCACATCTATAATATTTGTTATAAGAGGTAGATCGTCCTCCTGATAAGCTATTTCGTCAATGTCAAAGGTATTTCTAGCTTTAGTCTTGCATACTGCCCACCAATCCGACCTCGCTGTCCCCCGTCTAGGATAAGTTGTGAAGTACACGAGCTGAGCCTGACTTGATAGGACAAATGGTTCGTAGCCTTGATATCTACGCTTGTAGTTTATATCCACAAGGCCATGCTTGTCAATTTTCCAACCTTGATCTTGAATCAGATCGAACCATTCACACCTGAATAGCACGATATTAGCAGGTTCTGGGCCATAATTATATGTCAACTCCACAATCTCTCGTAAGATGCCAAAAAAATCATTGCCCGGATTGACGTCTTTGTAGTTTGTAGATTTGATACACAAACCACTGTTTTTCGTGGAATCAAGATCCAGAAAGCTGTCTCTGATAGGAGCATTTGTTGACTTGAACCTGAACCCATTCACACAGAAACTTGGCCATATTTTTACGGCAGTAATTGGTCCCTTGGCTAGAGTCCTAATAGATTCAGTCTCGGGTGATATTAGACGATCGACCTAAATACCAAAGTAGCGATAGTAAGTTATTTGTTTTGCAAGTGCAGAAATAAAAAGTAATTACCAAGCATCTTACATATGCGCTCAACCAAGAAGAAAAATGGCATCTCATATCTTGTTCTACTTCTTCGTCTGTTATGTAGGGTCTAACCGACCTCAACTCATCATTATATGTGCTGAAAAACAATGAAGCAACTGCTGATTAGTAGCATAATAGTATCTTATACTATTACATTGAGATGATGTAAACGTGGACGTATTAATTACTTACCCCTCTAGCTTCTCCACTTCATCCTCGTCGCAATTGAGTAATATATACAATTGAGCAGTCCTTAGCTCATCGTCATTCAAATATCTCTTCATTTTTCCCGAGGGCTTTCCGGATGCATTGAATACTTTGAGTATTGCATCATTAGATTTCTGATATGCGTCGTCGTTTCTGGGAGCTTTCGTCCTATTAGTAGCAACATACGGTTTGAAATACGTCGAGCAAAAGTTTGTAATCTCCTCGAGAACATAAGCTTCACAAATAGAGCCTTCAACCCGTGCCTTATTTTTCACTTTTCTCTTTAGGTGATTCAGATGGCGCTCGAAGGGGTACATCCACCGATAACCGACAGGACCACCAACACGTGCCTCATAGAAAAGATGAATTGGCAAATGCTCCATAGAGTCGAAGAATCCAGGAGGAAACACCTTCTCGAGCTTACATAGTGTTACCGCAATGTCCCTCTCTTGCTTTTCTAGACGATCGACGAGCAACTTAGTACAACAAAGATCTCTGAAGAATATGCTCAGCTCTGTCAATGGGTCCCAAACGACCTGCGGTAAGAATTCCCGAAATGCAATCGAAATTAACCTCTCCATAAATACGTGACAATCGTGGCTCTTCATACCTACTAGTTTGTTCTCCTTGAGGTCGACGCATCTTTTCAAGTTCGACACGTACCCGTCTGGAAACTTTAGACCCTGAATCCACCTACAAAGTCTACCTTTATCCTCTTTATCCAGTGAGAAAACTGACTTAGGTTGCTTTAACTTTCCATTTCCCTCCTCTATCAAATACAATACAGGACGTCTACATATGTCTTCTAAGTCCAACCTGGCCTTCGGATTATCTTTCGTCTTCCCCTTTACATCTATTACAGTATTAATTATGTTATCAAACACATTCTTCTCGATATGCATGACATCAAGGTTATGTCTGATCAGATTGGTGCTCCAATATGGCAGATCCCAGAATATACTCCTCTTCGTCCAGTTATGGGTGCGACCAAATCCGTCACACTTGTACCCCTTAGCAGGCTCTTCGATAGCACT
The DNA here is from genome assembly GCA_036927795.1 of Iris macrosiphon. Lineage (NCBI taxonomy): Eukaryota > Viridiplantae > Streptophyta > Magnoliopsida > Asparagales > Iridaceae > Iris > Iris macrosiphon. The sequence continues at coordinate 59,701,959 of JAYESA010000009.1, forward strand.
TGTAAATCTTTTACCTCTTCCCATATCGTACATCCGGGCCACCTTGGCGGTGGATTGGCCTTCTGCACAACTCCTGCACAAAAAGCATTCCGATTCCTCCGGTACGGATGATCCTTCGACAAAAATTGTCGATGACAATCGAAGAAGCACGGTTTGCCTCCGTATTTTAAACGGAAAGCCTGAGAATGGTCCATGCAATACGGACATGAGAGACGACCATGGGTGCTCCATCCTGATAATATTCCATAGGCCGGAAAGTCGTTGATGGTCCACATAAGTGCTGCCCTCATCTGAAAATTCTGCTTCCTAGAAACATCGTACGTGTTGGCACCTACTTCCCACAGCTGATTCAACTCATCTATCAAAGGCTGTAAATACACATCGATGTTCCTCTTCGGATTATTCGGACCCGGGATAATAACGGTTAGGAACATATACGGAGTCTTCATGCACATCCAAGGCGGTAGATTGTACGGAGTGACGATCACAGGCCAACACGAATACTGGGAGCCCGAAAGTCCGAATGGGGTAAAACCGTCAGAGCAGAGCCCCAATCTGACATTACGTGCTTCCTCGGCAAAATATGGATACTCTCGATCAAAGTGCTTCCATGCTTCTCCATCGGATGGATGATCCAATACTCCTTCGATCTGTTTTCGCCTGTGCCAACTCATGTTTTCTGCAGTCTCCTTAACCATAAACAACCGCTGCAACCGCGACGTCAAAGGCAAGTAGTGCATCGAATCGGTAGGCTTCCTTGCACCGACAGACTTTCCTCTAACAGTGGCCTTGTAGCGATCAGCACCACAGAATCTGCACGCATCTTCATCCTTGTCGTCTTTGTAGTACAACATGCACCCGTTGCGACATGCATCGATTTTCTCGTATCCCATCCAAAGCGATCTCACCATCCTCTTAGATCGATAGAAGTCTTTAGGCAACTTTGCACCCTCGGGCAAGATCTCTATAATCAAATCGAGCAGTCGATTATAGCATTCTTGCGACATGTTAAAATCGGACTTGATGCTCAATAATCTTGTAACCACTTCCAACGGTGAATGATCCTCACAACCAGGATATAGTAGAGTCCTTGCATTCTCAAGCAACTCCATAAACTTTGCAGCATCGGCATTCGGTGCCTCCTCAGCTGCATCATAATTGTCCGGATTGAAACTCGGTCCCGCCGCATCATAATTGTCAGGATTGAAACTAGGCCCCGCCGCATCATAAACCATGTTCACCAACCCGTCGTCGTAAGCATCGTGGTCTTGGACATCCATATACGGCTCCACATAGGGCTCCGACTCCGATGCTAGAGATACAAGTTCTCCGTGCGCGGTCCACTGATAGTAATTCGGCGTAAAGCCCTTCGAGTATAAATGATACGTAACTTCCACTTCTGGATGATATTTCCTGTTGCGACATCTCACACACGGACACTTAATTTTGGTACCGTCCATGTACTGAGGGAACGCCTTGGCGAATTGCAGGAACTGCTGTACACCCTCAATGAATTCATCCCGCACACCGCACATGTCATCAGGATGACGGTTGTACATCCACGAACGATGATGCAGATAGTAATTCATATCCATTTCTAGATACTTCTGCAAAAATGATAGTATGTATCATATAAATCATTACATACAGTGGTTTATCACCTAGCTTCATAACTTAACCGTACTATAAAAATCATATCTGATATAATACATACTTTCATTTATCAAAGTCTAAAATAAGCAATATTCATGCTAACCCATCTTAAACCAACTAACCAATACCTGGACACTAAGCTAACTAAAACTAGTATACATAGCTCACTAAATGCAACTGAAAACGGATACTGATACAGTGGGACTTGTTGATACTTACTGATACATGGTTGCTGAAATGACACAGTGCTGATGGTTTTCCTCTTCGGTTGCCTGCTCACTGTTGCAGACCTCCTTCTCACTGCCCACTACAAGGCTCGAGCATGCCATCCCGCTTATTCTAGATACCATCTTAGTACACTCCTATCTAACATCTCTAAACATCACTAACCTACATATCTATATATACCCTATTAACACTTGACTTTATACCTTGCCTGCATCAACTCCTACAATTGCCTGTACTGATACCTCACACAGTCCCTGATACGTATCAGTGTATAAGTACTGATGACTGATACCAAACTGAAACTGAGATGCACTAAGGCATGCCTCTGTAGTGCCTAGGGACTGCCCCAAGCCTAACTGACAGGCACCATTTGGGTGCACTGCTGCAGTGCCCCATGCCAGAGCCCCAAGTCTGTATCCATGTGATATTAGTGTCTGTGTCCATGTAAAAAAACTTAATCCTAACCCTAGGTCCTTATCAGTGTCTGTGTCAGTGTGTGTGTGTGTCGTGTCGTGTATGTGTCACCATCTGTGTGTGTGTGTGTCGTGTCTGTGTCAGTATCACATGTGTTCTGAGAGAGAGAGAGAGAGAGAGAGAGAGAGAGAGAGGGAGAGTTAGGCTTTATCTAGAGCTCGAGGAAGAGGAGGGGGATGCCGGAGTAGCCGCGGGGGAGGTCGACGGAACAGGCGGTCGACGGAGCGGGGGGGGCGGGGGAAATTTTTTTCGTTTCGAAATTTCAACAGATGGAGAAAAACGAAACCGAGCCCTAATTAACCAAATTTTAGCGACGTTTAGCGACGTCAAATAAGGACGTCTCTAAATTAAATTATAGCGACGTTACGGTCGTCGCTAAACACGTTGCTAAATATTTCTAATATAAACGTTGCTATTTGCGTCGCTAAACGTCGCTAACATAGATATATTAGCGACGTTTAGCGACCAAAATTGAACTTATAGCGACTAATCTTATAAAAACTGAACATAAGTCGCTAAACGTCGTTAAATGTCGCCGATTAGCGACGTCTACCGACGTTTTACATGGAGTCGCTAAATTAGCGACGTTTTTACCTGGAGTCGCTAAAAAACGTCGCTAATCCCGCTTATTCTAGTAGTGATCACTCAAGAACACTGTCACTATAGGGATGGAAAATTATTATACGCATGTACAGCCACTTTGGCATTATAGAATGAGATTTTAATCTCGAATCAGTGTTCCATAAAAGTCACCTAAGTCCAGCTTGTTCCTACCAATTGAACCGGCTTCTTAGGATCTCCAGTCAAACTCGGTTGGGTTGCCACTGCTGGTGACTTTACTTATGAGCTTAACCCCATCCCCCTCGATGATTCTAGGATCAAAGTCCTAGACAGACCCTTCGTCAAGTAGTCTGCAAGGTTCTTTTCTGACTTTATATAGTCAAGAACCACATATTTGTCCAATAGGCTCTTTATAGACTTGAAGTGCAGCTGCATGTGCCTGTTTATCTTAGCATTCACAGAATCATGCTTTAGTAGTTCCATAACAGATTTATTATCATAGTTTATAGAAATTGCAGGAGCAGGACTAATAGAAACAGGTATATGCATAATAAGGTTTCTTAGCCATTCGGCTTCTGTGCATGTAGTGTCCAAGGCTATCATTTCGGAGTCCATTGTACTCCTAGCTATGATAGTTTGTTTGCATGAGCCCCAGGAGATTGTAGCTCCTCCTAGAGTAAAAATATATCCAGTAGTGGATTTTACATTATGTGAGTCAGTTACCCAGTTTGTATCTGAATAACCTTCTATGATATCAGGGTGTCTAGTATAATGCAACATATAATTTAGAGTACCCCTAAGATATCTAAATACTCTTTCTAATGTTGTCCAATGTAACTGATTTTGGTTACTAGTATATCTACTTAGTCTCCCTATAGCAAATGCAATATCAGGTCTGGTCATGTTTGATATATACATGAGAGAACCTATCATCTGAGAATATTTGTGTTGCTCCATAGGAGAACCCTCATCCTTCTTGAGAACAACACTACTGTCATAAGGAGTAAGGAGAGGTTTCTTATCAAAATAATCAAATTTTCTTAGCATTTTCTCGATAGAGTGTGCTAAGGATAGAGTATAGCCCTCATTGTATTTGGACAGTTGCATGCCTAGAATCAAGTTGGTTTCACCTAGATCTTTCATATCAAACTGGCTGGATAAATAGTCATTGGTATTAGTTATCAATTCTAGTGATGATCCAAAAATAAGGATGTCATCTACATACAAACATAAGATGACATAACTTTCATATAAAATTTTGGAGTATATACATTTGTCATACTCATTTGGCACGAAACCATATTCTGAGATGACTATGTCAAATTTGTTGTACCATTGCTTGGGAGCTTGTTTTAGGCCATAAAGAGATTTAACTAATCTGCAAACTTTCTTTTCTTGGCCTTTAGTAATGAAACCTTCATATTGCTCCATGTAGATTTCTTTCTCTAGGTCTCCATTTAGAAATACTATCTTTACATCCATTTGATGGATTAACATATTATGAATGGATGCTAAGGCTAGAAGGGTTCTAATAGAGGTGACCCTAGCTACAGGAGAGTATGTATCAAAATAATCTAGTCCATTTTTTTGGGTAAAACCTTTGGCTACTAATCTAGCCTTGTATTTCTTTATGGTACCATCGGCTCTAAGTTTCTTTTTGAATATCTACTTACAACCTATGGTTTTACTACCTAAAGGTAGGTCTACTAGAAACCAAGTGTTATTCTCCATGATGGAGTTATACTCACTGTTAATGGCTTCTTTCCAAAAAGGGGCATCAAGAGAAGATATTGCTTCTTCATAAGTTGAGGGATCACCCTCTATCAAAAAAGTGAAGAAACCTTCTCCTAAATTCTTTTCAATTCTTTCTCTTTTACTCCTTCTAGGTTCTATATTTTGTTCGGGTTGTGAACTAGATATTTGAACATGAGAGCTAGTGGACGGAGCAAGAGAGGAGTTGGAGGGAGAGGAAGAAATCATATCTTTGAAGGATATATATTCTCAAAGTAAACTGCATCTCTTGCTTCTATAATAGTATTGTTAGAGATTTCATTTACTTCTGAGTGAGTAACAAGAAATCTATTGGCATTGCTATCTGGGGCATATCTATGAATACAGCATCTACAGTCTTAGGTCCAATCTTCCTCTTTTTAGGTTCAAGAATTTCTACTTTAGCCAGACATCCCCAAACTTTGAGATAATGGATCCTATGAGCTCCACCTTTCCATAATTCATAGAAAATCTTATCATTAGATTTACTAGGAATCCTATTAAGGATGTAACAGACCGATAATAATGCTTCTTTTTATAAATTATTGGGAGCACCTGAGCTTAGGAGCATGACATTCATCATGTCAAACAGAGTACGATTCTTCTTTTTAGCAACTTCGTTGGACTGTGGTGAATATGGATCAGTTACCTCATGGATTATTCTATGTTCTTTACAGAAATTGGTCATATCATTTGATGTATACTCTCCACCACGATCTGATCTAAGAATCTTAATCTTTCTCTCTAACTGGTTCTCAGCTTCAGATTTATATACCTTAAATCTGTCTAAAACTTCATCCTTGGTTTTGAGAAGATATGTATAACAATACTTTGAATGATCATCTATAAAGGTAACAAAGTATTTTCTACTGCCTCGGATCAAATTCATATTTGAGTCACACACATCACTATGAACTAGCTCTAGAAGGTCAGAGTTTCTTTCAACAGATTTGAAATGTTGTCTAGTGTGTTTGGCTTGAACACGGATCTCACACTTGTGTTTATCATCTATTGGAGTCTTAGGAATAAGATCTAAGTTCATCATCCTTCTTAGGGAACCTAGATTTATATAACCTAATCTACTGTGCCACACATTTGAAGATTCTACATTGGAAACAACAAAGGAAGGATATAAAATTTTATTCACGGTACTCAAAATAAAAAGACCATATCTTACAAATCATTTTCCAATAAAAGGGTCATTCTTAGAAAATACTACTTTATTTGCTTCCATAATAATCTTGTACCCTAAAGCTAAAAGAAGAGACCCACTAACTAAATTTTTTTTGATAGACGACACATGTAACACATTATGAAGAGTCAGAGTTTTTTCTGATGTCATCTTTAGATCTATTCTTCCTCTTCCTATAATCTGTGCCGCTGAGCCATCTCCTAGAGTTATACCTCCTCCACTTGATTCCTGATAGTTTGAAAAACTGGAGCGATCAAAGGAAACATGAACATTAACTCCAGAATCTAACCACCAATCGTCAGAATGGTAAGAAATGTTGACTAAGGGTTGATATCTTACAGACCTGAAGGAACTAGAAGAGCCGTTGAGAAGCATGTTTTTTTCTGGTTTGGCTGGACGTTTCTCTTTGTAAGAAGTCTGGACAACATTCTTCTTCCTATAAAAATAGTTGGTGACTATATGGTTTGTTTTATCACACACAAAGCAAAATCTTTTCTGATCCTGAGTTTGACCGAAGTTTCTTGGTTTATAGTGATGATGGTTTTGGTGGTGAGGCAGAGGGTTCTGTTTCTTCTTGAAGAGGTTCCTTTTGGGTTTGTGGTGATGATGAGGCTTGGGTTTGCCTTAGAATTCTACTAGGTTTACCTTAGCTTTAGACTCAGAATTAAGGTTAGACCTTAGCCTAATTTGTTCTTCTTAAGGCTGAGGGTTCTGTTCTAATTTTCTTTAGGACTTGAGCAAAGGTAAGGTCACCTTGAGTATGAATAAGGTCTTTCTTGACATCAGACCAAGAAGGAGGAAGCTTGTCTATTAAGCAGGCTATTTTATATTCAGTAGTGAAGAAAGTGCCTTTGGCTTGAATATGCCTAAGGTATTCTTGAAATTCATGTATTTGGTCATTTATAGTTTATTATCTACCATAAAGTATCTGTTGAATGAGGAGGAATTGAATCTTTCAATTCCAGCATCATCACAGCTATATTCATCTTCCAGGGCATTCCATAGTTCTTTAGCACTTTTGTATTTAAAGAATATGTCATATAGTGATTCAGACAAAGCGCTTAGAATTCTATGGAAGCAATGGTAGTCTATTTTCTTAGGGATCTAGGGACTAGTGGGGCCAGAGAACTTGGAAACACCTATGTCAGACTCAGTGTCATCAGAGTCATTTGTGATTAGTGTGGAACCATCAATGATTGAGATCAATCCTAAGGTAGTGAGCCAAAATTTTATTTGACTTTGCCATCTCTTAAAGAAGGTCCCGTTGAACTTTGTAGGTTTAGCAATGAATGTCTCATCCTTACCAGTCATGATTGCTAATGAGAAAAATCTGAAACTGAAATATATGTAATTACTCAATAACAATGTCTAATGATTTAGAATAATAGTTCAATTAATTTTGCTAATCAATCTTAAAATCTTTAGTCTATCAAGTGTAGATTAACTTGGGTTAGCTGTAGGGGCCGGTTCCTAGCTAGCGGTGGTCCGAAGACACTTAAATACCGTGTCGCTTAGGGCTATTTACACCCGGTTGACAGAAGGACCCTTTCGGCTTGTACCCAAATTAATCTCTACTTTTAAAAACTTTAGATTCAAAAGGGATTTGCAATTTCACTAGACTATTTATTTGACCTGATTTCTTTAAAGGTATTGAAATTAACAATATATTAATTTATTGATTGAATAATAAAAAATTATACTATAGTAATTGAATTACCAAATTGGTATATAGCAAAATTGGATAATACAAATTGGTATGTAACAAATACTGTTAATAACTTAACGTTTGTTAACAATATTAATTCTTAATCAATATAAGTTAATCAAAAAATAAACAATAAACAGTACCCACAAAATTTAAGTTCAACAATATTAATTTTCTTCTAATTAGTCAAACAATGAACAGTACCAAAAATTGTTCTAATAGAAATGAACAGTGCTTTCAAGTATACAATTGTATTCGATGGAAATTGCTTATGCTATAATATTTATTTTTGGGTAAAAGAAATATGTATAGGTAGTCTGTATACTTGACAGCAAGTGAGAAACTAAAAATTTTACAGTAAGAGAAAAATTATTTCCGTTAACATAAAAAAAAACTTGATCAACTCTTAGATTGTTGATAATATATATATATATATATATATATATATATATATATATATATATATATATATATATATATATATATATATATTTCAGATATTGATAAGAGAACAAAGAAACAAAAAAATTGTTACCGGCCTCCGGGGAAGTCGTGCACGAAACACTGCACTAAGAGTTGATCCAAGGTCTACCTGGTTCTCTTCGTTGCACACAACTCGGAGAGAGAGACCGAACTTAGTTCTGCCCAGAGCAAGAATTTAGAGAACATAATATGTTTTGAGAGAGATTTCACGTAGGAGGATTTTCTGTAAAATATGAAGAAGGAGGATACCACAATATATAGGCAGTCCCAAGGCACAGCCACTAGACAGGACAGTAAATGGCTGATAAACAGGTCATTAAGGAGCAATTACAAAAGAAAAAAAAACGTGGAGGAAAGCTGTCAAATGAGCTGTCAACGTTAAAAATGAGTCAAATTGGCTCAAAATAAAGATGAGCAAAAAGATTTTTTGGATCCCAGTCCGAACCCGAAGAGTAAATTGGATCGGCATTCGGCGCCTGCAGGTGTGGGCACGTACCCGCACCCGTTACACGCGTCAAACCGAACCGAGCTGGGCGGCGACGCGCGTGTGTGGCCCAAGGGGTTCCCCACACAACATCTTTAAGAAAGCAATGAAGAAGAACTAATGTATACATACAAGAAGGGGGTGGTCCAACCGATGTGGGACTAAAGGAAAAAAGGAAAGTTGAGCTTTTGCTCAAGCACAGCTAACAAAATATGTGTGATTTGTTAGTGGGATATAGTTACCAAGAAGTCATTTATATTTGGATCAACATAATGTGGAGTTACCTACATGAAATGTACATGTAAAGTCTGATACCGATATTGGGAACTCCCAATTAAGAAAACTACGATATTAATTGATACTGCAAACAATTATAAAATCATATATCAAAAGAGGAAGAAGATTACAACTGAGCATTCACAACCCATATCGTTTATGAAATTGTTTCTTCTTCTTATTAGCCTGATTATGTCCTAAGGGGTTCTTTAAAATATTGAAAAAGTAAGAAGATGTAACCGATACATGTCTTTGAAGTACCGGAGAATATACACTCCAATCTCACATGAGTTCGTCATATTTGCTAAATTAATAATTGGAACTTATAACGTACTCATGGTTTATATTTCTAATATGTGCTTGTATATTAGTTATATTGTGGCCGGTGTCTTTGATTATCAAAAAATTCCGGAATCTTGATTTATTTTACCTCTTCCTTTCTTTTCTACTTGGGGGTATTTGTGTCATCATATCTCATGAAATATTATTTACGTGTTACATTGGTATGATTGGTAATTTGGTTATTAGAATAACTTAACTTAGAGAGGAGTGATTGTTCTAAGTTGTGCATAGGTAATACGTTATTTTTCATTAACTTACCCTGTGTACCTATCAGGCTTGTTGTGTTGTTCTTCAGAGCTGGATATCGAAAAAGTCTTTGACTGGATGCATGGAACAACCTTACCATTTCCTAAGCAGTTTGCTATAACTTTTTTCTCTATATATGGTAACTTTGATATTATAATCAATATTGAAGTGTAGTCCTCTTTCCTGTTGCAGTCACATGGTGGTTTATTCAATTTGTTAATGGGTCCACTTTATATCACGCTTGGTGTTGACATATTTGTTGAGGATTTGTTCCAAAATTTTATAACCAGTGGTTGTTTGAATTATTGCCACTTTGCTTAGAGAACTCTATTTGTCATTAAAGTTTCAACCTATGGCCTTTGCATCAGCCAACACCATTAAAACCTAATCTTGGTTACCACAGTAAATCATACCGGCAAACTTGATTATTGCATTAGCCATGCTAAAAATGGCTATAAAGGCAAAATTTTATTTCTATATGCCATATATAATCCGTTTGTCCATGATTGTCATTTATAAACAAATTACTCTTGGAATTACCTAATGTAACAATATATATGTAACATTAATAAAAAAAAACATTAATAATCCTATTTGATTAGTGTCTGAGAATATCCGTCATGCAACCATTGAGTTTAGTGCATTACTTCACTTATTTAATGCTTGATTCAATATTTCATCCACTTCTGAGGCTTTTACTTCTTGACACCAACATATATGTCAAATTTTATTTAATAGATTTACACTAATTTAGTTAGTTGTTCATTTTTTGAATTTGCACATCATGGGATGTTCATATAACTCATATATAGTTGTTCCTATTTGCTTAATATTTAAATGGCAGCAATTAAGTGTACAATCTTTAATGAACACTGGTTCAGAATGTTCTCAACTAAACCTTCCTATGTTTTATTACGGATACATGCAAGTTCTACTGCTGATCAAGATGGATAAAGCTCTCTAAGGCGACGCAGTATGTGGATGTTGTTGCTGAAAACAGCACTAAGGGAATTTTATACCTACTACTCTTCTGCTGGTAGTTTTTTTTCTTCTGTTCTTGGAGTTGATCTAAAGTTTGATGATGAACTAAACTAGTTATGTTCACTTACTATTTTGGTGTGTATATAGGTGTGCTTTCGTTCCTAACATTTTGGTATTTGATGATATCCTAGGTTGTGGTCAGCTGAAGAATAATGTTGTGACACGCATGACATGCGAAGAACTGCTGCCAATTAACTTTTACCATGATGACTCAAGACTGAACTTTCTATCGATCCGAGTGGATTTTGCTAAAGAGAATTGAATTTGTGAACTTTTTAGTTTAGTTATATTTGAGATCAAAATATATACGTGGACAACTACTTTCAACATTTCAGTTGTTTATGTATTTGGATGGTTGTATAGACACAATAAACTATAGTATACAGAAAATATATACTTGTGAATGATCATTTGTGTATTAATTTCTGAAATTGCATGCTACTCTGCTTATTTGGTATGGTATTGTCTCACATTTGGGTGTGTTACACCATATATATATATATATATATAATTTTATATATATATATATATATATATATATATAAAATGTGATGAGAGATCTAAAGATAGCCCTCTTATTAAAAGTTAATAACTTTTTTGACTTTTCTTAACCCGTCTCTAGAACATTTTTTTTTTTTGATGTAACAAACAATTTTATTCATGAATCACTGATGAAACATTGTACATTGTTACAAGAGGAAACATCACACAACAGAGATCGATGAATACATATTCATTAGAATTTTAATAGCTTAATTGGCAAGTTTATCTGCCATATAATTGTCATCTCTTTGACTAACCATTTAAAACAATTAGGTTTAATTAAATTGTTGTCACGGCCACCTAGGAATACACGTTTATCAGAACAATTTTTAACTGTCCCATCTAGTAGTTTTCAATCTTCACTATATAAAACTTATTTAGTTTACTCAAATATCTCAATATATTATTTAATGCAATCAATTTGGAAAATTGAAATTTTTTAATGAATCTAACAAATAAAAGTTCACTAGCAACAATACTTTCCTTATTTAGTGAAGCAATATGACATCTTTGCTTCGCACAAATTTATCTTGCACAACGTAGACAATACAATTTTGAATGATATCCAAATCATGTTAATTTTGTGAGAAGTATGACTGAACTGCATGACTGAGGTCACAGGAGAGTGATTTGCAAAACATAGATTAGACATGAATTTGAAATGCTTAAGTTGAGAGTAGAACTTTGAACAATTTCCAACACAAACTAATTTCATGACCAATATATTCCGATATACATGACAAGAAAGATAAATTTGGCGAATAAAAAATTTTAGGAGTGCAACTCGGACGGACTATATCCGAGCCCGATCGGGTAAATCCGTTAATGAGTTGGGTTAAGGTTAAAGATATTCGGACTCGGACTCGGATTCGGATTTGGGATAAAATATTTGAACTTGATCAAAAATCGGGTTGGGTTCGGGTTCATGTGTCAGGTTACCCAAAGAAGCCAAAACCCGACATACATACACCAAACTCTTCAACCCATTATCCTACATGTCAATTATGTTTGTAATTTGTAATAATTGAGACTTAACTGCTACTATTTTATTATGTGTTTAATATGAATCTAGTTTAAAATTATTTCGAATATCATATTAGAGCCCGATAAACCCGACCCACCAATCCAAGCCTAATCTGAGAAACCTGGGTTCCTTTTCTATTCCTCCATATGTTGAACCACGTAGAATTGGACTTGGACATGGACTCGGTCTAGCCTTATGATTTATCGGGTTGATTTCAAGTCCGATCCAACCCACCTGAGTTACACCCCTAAAATATTTTGTGTCAAGCATGCATCATCCCCTTAGAAATTCTAACTCCTTGTTCTGAAAATAGGCAAATCTTGAACCTTTGTGATATTCAGACTTAAACATTGTGTTTGGTTATTATGAAAATCTAGGGGATAGAAATAAAAATAAAATTTTGATCGAGATCAATTTCCACCAAACCACACACACCTTGAATTAATAGACACTAATGTTCATGTTGCTCTAACTAATATAGTTGCCAAATAAGTTTTCCGCGGTAATACAAAACTGAAAATTTTCATGTTGATTTTGACATGTGCAATTATTGGTTTGTTGGGATTTGATCCTAATCTAAGTCCAACCAAGTCACACTTTGACAAATCCTTAATTTGTCAAGTTCAAGAAGTTTATTTATATCAAAAATATAAAAGATTGGGGTGGTAATTAGTATTGGATAGGTGAGGAGGTTCAATTCCCCACATTTAGCATAATTTTTTAACGCTATTTTCTAAAGCTCCTATATGCGAGCTAAAGGACGATTCCATTTGGTTCGATTTGTTAGTGCACTTTGTATATAAGTATCGGACGCTGAGTAGGCGTCTCGTTGCTGTCACATTGGGTGCCGCACAGTCACGTTACGATTACATGACATTACAAATTTTGTCACTTTTGAGTCTGATTGTATTCTAAAATGATAGAATTAACTGTACATATATGTGGACATAAAAACGCGCCTTTCGTCTCGTCTTCTGGTGCAAATAGCAGATGAGAGAGCCCTTTCTCCTCTGTAATCTTATTGAATTCTCCGTGAAGATGCGGAGTACCAACGGCTAGACGGTAAGACCCCGTGCACCTTGACTATAGCTTCGCAGTGACAACCCTGATCGAATGTGTAGGATAGGTGGGAGGTGGTGACACACAACGACCAATCCTGAAAGACAAACCCGATCGGATTTGTCAAGAACGGGGAAGCGGCTTTATAATCAATTCTGACCTCGAAACTGCCAATTGAGGCGAGCGACAGTGAGGTGACCACAATACGTATGTCAGTCTTTGGAACGAAGGAACTGAGTCACAACCCCCTTCGCCCCTTGATGAGTAAGCTCCGTAAGCCTGCTCTTCGTTGGTTGACCTGCCCCCCGGTTAAATGAATGAGAATTCTGCTTATCCCAATTACTCCATCTCCATAATTCCATAAAGCAATATAAAATGTAAAAAAGAAGAGGCATAACCAGAAGAATTTTGTAAAATAAGTGAATTTATCAAGTTGAGGCATGATTTTGCGCTTCTTTTGAATTACATACTTCACAGCCAAATCTTCTTTAGTTCCATCCAAGCTCGCTTTTGTCGAGACGAGTTTGATTAATAGCCAGCCTACCGCTACTAGAATTGATTTCACTCCCTTCTATTACCTCCCGGCACGACCCTTCGGTCGCCTCACGACATCCACCAATCCGACTCCTTTTCCAGTCCGAAAAAATAGAATTCGTGGGTTCTTAGTTAGGCTACTAACAGATGCCAGCTTTATAATCATTCTCTCATAATTAGAGCGCTGAATCTTTTTAAATAAACTTTGTAATAATTCGCTAAAGCCGGCAAGCCGATCGCCGTCGAAGAGTGCACTGGAGAGATATTGAGAGCAAAAAGAAGAAAACTGTGGGTCTGTTGAATTTCAAGTTTTAGGGTTTAGCAATAAGATACAGAGACTCACTTTACATTTAAAATTACATCTTCTGCGGGTAGACAAGCTCCGGTACGCTGGGGATAGATCGATTGACCTGGTGGGGAACTCGTGGGCAAGGTCCGTTCCTCCTTTAAGTGATAGGGGGGAGGGGAATGAATGAAGCTACGGAAACAGTTGAGGAAGGAGAGATCTCATACAACAACAGGGGGAGCTCCTTCATCAGCTTCGCTACAGCGCCACGCATGCGTGTTCTATTATCGCGCCCAGGGGCGCATACACGGCTAGTGCGCGAGGCACGCCCGCATCTTTCGCACGTAGGAGATCGAGACACAGCCTCAGAAGAAAATCGACTTAACCAAGTTTTATGTCGACACCAGAGTGAAGGTGATCGCATCTTGACAGTTCAAAGATCTCGGAGTCCTGGAGAGGAAGATGCAGTTTGGGTTTTATATATAGTAGGGCTTGGGGAAAAAAATTATATATAGTAGAGCATGGGCTTTGAATGAAAAATATGCTTACATGTGGTATCCAATCCACCCAACTAGGATGTTTATATCTCTACCTCCTTGCCATTTGATACTTTGAATATATATATATATATATATATATATATATATTCAAAATTTATGTTCAACTTATATTTAAGTATAGCCTTATATACATACATAGTTAGTTGATTAAGTATTTAAACGGATTTTTTACACACATTTGAACTCTCTTTTTCTAAGTCCTCACTCTCTTTTTTCAAACTCTCGTTCAGTAAACTTTCTGAATCCATTGGAAAATTTGTCTACAAATTTCTTGCAATGACTGCACATTAGTGCAAAATCAACTTCGACTTTTTAGTATCTTCGTTTCAACTTTATGTATACTTTATGGTGGATGTTCATCATTTTATTCAAATATTGTCACGTACAAATTAGTGGTAAAAACTAGTGTGGATGTTCACCAAACCACTAGTGATTTTTGGTTAGATAAAAAAATGACACGTAGCAACCTCTAAGTGGAATGGTGAACATCCATTCTAATTTTGGTAGGTGAACAAAAATGGACTCTTTTAAAGAAAGGATTTAATTGTTCTCATTTATTAAGAGAATCAATTACTAATATTAAAACAGGAAGTATCTACTTAGGTTCGGGGACTCATTTGTAAAACCTAAAAAAAAAAAATTATATAAAGGATTAAAAACAAAAAATTTAAAGGAATATTGAATCCTAAATTATAATTTGTCAAAGATATAAGTAAATGAAATATTGTGAAATATCCATTTTTTAGCCTATCCTATTTCTCATTTGCGAGAAAGACCGATACAATACTCTCTCTCTCTCTCTCTCTGTCACGACCCGCACCCGGTATAAGGGCACGAGAGCGTGGGTACGTCCAGCCTACGCCGCAGCATCGGCGGTAGAACGCTGTCTAGGTCAAGTGCTATCTAGATAATCTCACACTAGTATCCAACTCCATAAGGAGACACGGATAACACTAAAATAAATCTAGAAATACTCAATCACAACTACAGCACGATAGGAAATGAAGAAATAAAAGAATACAGCACAAGTCTAATGATAACATAACATACCTGCAATCCTTAACTTCCAATCCCCAAGTGTCAGAAACCAGTCTACTAATGTCACAGTCTGGAAAAATATTTTCCAGTCAGGAAGGAGCAAAGTACATCTCTAAATAGCAGTTCTATATAAATGACATAAACTATGTAGCAGTTCTAGATGAAAACATACCAGATGCATGTATAAGTACGAGAAATGTACAATGAGAGAAGTACTGGAAATGCTGTAAGTAAATGCAGGAAAAGAAACAATATGTCCATGAGCAAGAATTCTATGACTAAGTGTGTGAGTACTAGCTTTAACATGTGATCGGCTTGGGAACATGATCAGGCTGGTTACATGTGATTAGCTATGATTCATGGAAGGTCAGGCTAACCGTTGGTTAGCTATGATGCAGGGAGAGGTCAGGCTAATCACACGTAACAGCTATGAGGCATGGAGATGGTCAGGCCGCACCCGACGTGAGATGTGGGGTGAGCTATGATGCATGGATAGTTGGGTATGATCACATATCTACACTAAAATACTCCCCAAACCCCCGACTGGTATAGTAGATCCAATCATGGTACGCTATGGCACAGGATTCCCTAGGAAGGTAGCAAATCTCCCCGGGAATTAGTGTCTGTACATGCACAAGATATCAAGGAAACAAGTCTCGTACAAGCTACACCATGAATAAGGAATAACATCTCATGACGAGATCCGTGTATACCAATCCGTGTAACCATCGTGTCAAGATCATGGATATTTACACTAGATACAGTGAACATAGGAGATATCATAAATTAGAAACTAATCAGAGAATGTACTCGCCTTGGGTCCTTAGCTGGTAAAACCAATGTCCTGTTCCAGAGTATCCCCTGGGTAAACCAACAGTCCTATAAACATAACACAAGCAAACCACATTTGCATCAGATGCTACACTAACACAGTCAAAAATACTGGTCTCAGGGGCTCTGCCAGACATGGCTCTAGTCGACTAGGGTCATCTAGTAGGGCTACGAATATAATACACATTACACTTATTATACTTACAATATTTATGCATGCACCAATTTAATGTATTTACAATATATATATATGCCCTTTAAATACATATCTGATTTATACTAGTTGAACCATACGTATACTCATATATATGCAAAAACACTGTTTAAATATACATATATTTTGTTAACATCATTTTAGAATATACTATATTAATTTACCAATTCAAATTTATACTATATATATATGTACAGATGCCAATTAATTCATATATAAAAATACGTTTTATTACACTTATACTACATGAAATTATACCGATTAAACATATGTATCATTATACCAAAATAGACATATATACATATATATATATACCAAAATAATTATATACATATACTAAAATATATATACATATATACCAAATCAATTACATACACTGGAATGCGTATTTACGTATATAAATCGTTTCGAAATTATTTTGAACAATAATTTCAAATAAAGGTTTATTTATAAAAACTAGAATTTATGTAAAAGCTAATATTTTCATTTATGGTAAAATCGGTCACCGATCCAATAAACTAATTTTTGAACTCATTTAGATTATTGAAACTATATTTTTAATTTAATAATGTAACCAAAAATTATTCTTATTTTTACATATCAAAACCCTTTTAATTTGTTACATAAAAATAACTAATTACATAAACTAGCTAATTACATATTAATATAACCAAATTATATAAAATAACCAAATTATATATACTAATTTCATGAATTAAACTAATTATATAAAATACTAATTATATATACTAAACTGATTATGAGAAAACACCAAACTAATTAATTGATATTTACTAACTGGTTAATAACAAATTACTGTTTATTAAGAATTAGCTAATCAAATCATTAACTTAAACTAACTATAATTAATTAATTAACTAATAAATCATACTAAACTAATTAATAACAAGTTACATTAATTAAACTAGTTATATAAATAACTAATTATATACACTAAACTAATGTTGTAATTTAATAAACTAATTGTTTAATAATTTAACTACTGATTAATTAGTACTTACTGATTGATGAATTAATTTACTGATAAAACTAACTGATTAAGATTAATTAACGGATTAGTCAGACTAATTAACTAATCTAATTTTACTAACTAATCTAATATATACTAAACTGATTTTATAATTTAATTGAAAAGAAAATAATTAACCAATATAAATAACTAATAGTTATTTAATTAATTACTAATTACAATTAATATAACTTAAACTAATAACTATATTAATCTAATAACTATATTAATTAATTAGTTAATCTAATTAACTATTAACTATATTAATTACTATTTACTCTCAGTTCACAGAACTGAAAAAAAAAGGAAAGGGGAGAAAGGGGCTCACTGCGGGGTTTCAGGCTGGGGTTTTCCGGCGAGGTCGGCCGGCCAGGGTGTCGGCGTCGGCGGTCAGCGGAGGAGAAGCTCGAGGCGGCAGCGGCATTCGAGGAGCGGCGGCGCGGGATCTCGACGACGGCGGCGTCTGGTCGAGGAGGCGGCTCGACTCGAGTGCGGCGGAATCTTCAGCGGCGGCTCGACTCGAGTGCGGCGGCGGGCTGCTCGAGGGCGGCGTTCGACGGATCTGGCGGCCACCGGCGGCGTCTTCGACGCAGGGCAGCGACAGGGCGGCGACGGCTTCGTTCCAGCGGCGGCTTCGAGTCTAGGGTTAGGGTTCTGGGTTTTGTGCGTCGGGGTCGTGTCCGGGCTGGACACGGCGGTCTGGTGTCTGCGGATCGTGTCCGGGGCAGGACACGATGGGTGCTTTACTGTGGACGTGTCCGGTTTTGCCGGACACGGAGATGCTGTTGTAAACTGGAGGATGTGGATGTGTCCGGGTGTGTCGGACACGGAAAAATCTGTTTGTAAAATGTAAATCTGGACACAGGAAAAGAAATGGATATGGTGGGACACCCGGGGTCGGACCCGAGGCCATCACGGCTGACACGGATGCTGGACACACGGACACGAGCACACAAAATGGTGGTGGCTGTTGGCTGGTGGGAAAAATGTGGGGGCGAGCTAATAAATGAAAATTAGGGTTTCTAGGGAGGTGATGATGAGAACTTAAATAGGGAGAAAGGGTGTGGGATAAAGGGTTGCGGGTTGGCCCAATGATGAATGGCCCAGAATTTATTTAAACGGGTTTTACATGTGGAAAAAATGAGGGTGCAAAAAGGGGAGACAGTAAACTGGTAAATTTAAATAGAGAAGAAATTTAAGAAAATGTTTTTAAGAGGCTTTCAAAGGCTGACTGATTAAATTAGCTACGAATTAACTTCATTTTGGCAAAACCTTAGAAAATATGTAATTTGTTTATTTATTATTCCAAAATGGATATGATATCTTATTATGAAAACAACTAGTCCTATAATAATTTCATCAATAAAAATTTTATTATTTCAAGCCAATAAACATTTGAAACTAAAATATATATTATTATTTATTTATTTATTTTGTAATACATCGACATTTAGAAAAATGACTTTTATAAAAGATTTTTAAATTACCTTCTATAATCAAACATCGTTCAAAATAAAATAAGAATTTTAACGAGAATTATTTTATAACTTGATATTTTAAAATAAATAAAAATCTAATTATTTTGGAAATTGGAATTGGAGGTTACACTCTCTCTCTCTCTCTCTCTCTCTCTCTCTCTCTCTCTCTCTATATATATATATATATATATATATATATATATATATATATATATATATATATATCCAATCAACATCAAAGTAGCTCTGGTTTAGGACAAGATAGATAACAATTCAGAATCCAAAGACTAAAAGGAACACCAATATAGACATTTCTAATCATAATATACTATAGACCACTCTTAACTCAAAAAAAATGTAATATATTTGTTATTATGTTAGACTTACATATTAAATGTTCTTAGTTCAATTTTGGATGGTAATATATTTTTTTGTTATATTTACTAGTTACTTAAAAAAAATCCACATTATGTATGAGCCCATTTCTCGAGCTCGTCTCGGTTCCATGAGCTCAGGGCCGGTCGTGATCAACACGAGCTACTTGCGTGACTAGTTGGGTCTGACCTCGAACAAAGTTTTCGAGTTGGAGCAATTGGAGCTATAGCTTAGAACATCATTAGTAAGGTCCATCCCACATTCTAGATTCTAGATTTAAAATGTATGAGCTCATTTTGTAGAATAGTAAGTTTTATCCATAGTTTCAATTTCTAGATTTTGGGTCGCATCCTATCCATGGGAGCTATAGGTTGGACCTCCCAATTTCTAGATTCAAGATTGTATGAACTCATTTTGTACAATAGTAAGTCCCAATTTGGAGCCCAACTTTCTAGATTCTAAATTTTACATTATTTTTTTTTCATATCAATTTTTGACGACACAATCTTTGGGACCAAAGCTTACTTTATCATTTCCTATTATTTACCTTTTTTTTTTAAAAATTGAACCCAAAATTGCATTGGAGAGTCCCAGCTCCTAATGATGCTCTTAGAACTGGACATAATAATTATTCAAGCATGAGGTTGACTAAAAGAATCTGGTCAACTCGACGGATTTAAAGAATTGATTGACAATGCTTAAATAAGAAAACAAAAGCGCATCTGGTGTAGTGGTATCATAGTACCCTCCCACGGTACTGACCAGGGTTCGATTCCCTGGATGCGCACAATAATAGTTGTTACTTTTTTATTTACATTTCAAGATAATTATAAATTTTGAAAGGGAAATGTGATTAGAGTTTTTTTTGTTTTTGTCAACGTTCCATCTTCAAAATTTTGTTGCAGAATATTCCATAAATTTAGTGTCGCGTGTCCTCGACTCTTGATGGATGTATATTATGTAGAAATAAAAATGATGAATATGTTTTGCATATGACTTTTGAGGGAGATTTGCAAATAGTTCAAAAGCTTATATACGAGCAACCGTCGTTTTACAACCTCCCTTTTTATATTCAACGTTGGTTTGTCAAATAGGATTGGTCACGACCAACGGTTCATGAATGGAGCATTGTCTCCGTCTTGTCTTTGACTCCCGAAAAAAGTGGCTTATTATAAGACCTTAGCCCGATATCCTACCCAGAAAAGTCACAGGACAACCTTTCCGAGTTCTAACTTCCAAACGTTTGCTTGCCTGCTTCCTATCTGACCTATCAATCAAAGAAATGTTCTAGTTCCGCGATACGAGCTTGACTGTCGTTCTGAGACAATATCTTTCTTGGTTGGGGCTCCCTTCCCTACTGATCATACGACAAATGAACGTGGTTAGAAAGATGGTATGTCGATCTTCTGTATCGAAAGGCCTGGACCATGTTTGTGCTGCGGAACGAAAAAAATCTGCCTTCCTTGGAAAAATTATTTCTGACTCCAAAGTTTCAAAGGAGACTTGGTTGGCGCCTTTTTGCTTGACCTTCTTTTGTTTAGTGACCAGACTCCATCTTGTTGTGCCCTTTCCCTCTGTCGGAATCGCACTTGAGCTTGATCTTTATTATTCAACCTTTGTAAATGTTAAAAAGAAAGCGCTTCCATTAATCAAAGGGGGCATATTCCTTCTTTCATACGGGATGGTTCTTTTCGCTTGGTTCATAAGGTATTCTTCTATAAGGGTGGTCAAGCAAGAAAGGATAATTGATCATTTTTTGCAGATCGTTGAGTAATACTATAGTGGAGGGTGAGTTCTTGTTGATAAAGATGCTAATGAAGCCTGACTTAATGAACGGTTTCTTTCAACCGTCATTGCGTTGTTCTTCCCTTTTCTATGAAGATTCCCTAATGGCTCTTCTTTCCATGTGGGGACTTCCCAGCCAAGCATTCCTTCCCGTGGAAGCAGAACCTTATCTGAATCCACAAAACGAGTTTGCTTCTTGGACGCACGTCGTCCTCTTTCTTTACTTGATGGGGAAAGAACAGCTGAACAATGAGTCTTTGACTTTCCCACTGAAGTAGAGGACCTCGCCCTATAGTATAGAAGACAATACTTTTGAGTCAGAGATTTCCGAGTTTGTTGTTGGATCAGTCGCAGTTGAGTCTTGTTCACAACCGTCTCCGACTAAGTCACCATTTTCCCTACCGACAATGACTTTCCCCGAAGTCTACCTCTGCGCTGAATACGAGAATTTAAAGAATAAGTGTTCACTCCCTACAGTCGCCTCGGCTGACTAAGATAGAACGGGGATTTGCATGCCCCTTCTTTACCTTATGAGTTTGTAGTTTTTCAAGGATCGCATCCCACGCACAAAAGGAATGCTTAGGAATGACATTCTTATCCCAAACTATTTTGGTACCAGTTCACCTTTCCGTTTTCATGCCGAATCAGGTTCCAAGCTTATTTGACACTAAATTGCTCATTAGCTTAAGGTTTTCACACAACCAAATCGCTATTATTGACCAGAATCTTCGTTTGATTGATGAGGGCATGTCTGCTGAAGTTGGAAGGGGGACACTTTCCATTATTAATAAGTTGACTGACCTTAGTATCCTTAGACCCAGGTTGTAACGTATTCTATCTCCTACCAGATCACGCGGCCTTGTTTAAGCCAAGGGATCAGACGGCAGATTAGTTGCCTGCATCTGAGAGCGAAGTAGTTGAAAGTGAACGTAGTCTAGCTTAAAAGATGATCTAGAAACCATGACTACAAGGCTTAATTGTTTGAACAACTCATATATCTGAAGCAAGGCGACCGGAGGGAGGTGAGGCGAGATATATCGAAGTGAGGCGACCGAATGCGCCCTACGGAAAAGAGAGCTAATAGGAAGTGAGAAGGGAGTAGTGAGGGAAGAAGATCCGCCATTTTTTGGTGCAATAAGCGATGCACACATAGGAGCGGAGACAGAAGAAAGATAAAGATCAACTCTACCCTGCTGGATGCGAAAACGCTTTGTGAACTCGCCCACTATCACTAACTAAAGACAGCACGGGTTTGTACTTTTTTTTTTCTTATAGCATGCATAAATTTTGTTTCAGCTCTCTTTCGTCCAATTCGGCCCTAAAGAAATTTTGGGCCGGGCCGGGTTTAATTATTATTATGAAGCCCAAGTCCACCCAAAAGAGTCGGACTTTTGGGGCCAAGTCGGATCATAACGGGCTAGCTCTATAATTTTTTTTTAAATAGGCCTTCTCGGACCTAATCGTTAAAGTCGTCTTTGAAAGATTATTTCAATACTATATTCTTAAATTCTATACTTCATGGCTAATGTTAATTCAATCTTTTAGCTAAAGACAATAAGAATAATATGGAAATATTAAATATTGAAGGTGCCCACACTACTTCTTTTAACGAAAAGATTGTATTGGACGGACCTCGAACCGGGCTCGGGCCGACGGATGCATAGTCCAAGTCTGGCCCTATACTAATATGGACCAGACCGGACTACCCTAAGACCGGGCTCTATCGAACTTTGGCCTATCGGACCGGATGGACTTTTCGGACGCCCATAGACTTCGGACCAAATGATGATCCCTACGCATTAGTGCCAAATCAAGTTGGAGACTTGAACCGGTGCTCGTCGACTCTTTTTAGTATCATCATTTCAACTTTATGCATACTTTTTAAAGAAAGGATTTAAGTGGTTCTCATTTATTAAGAGAATTGAAGGATAATATATTTGACCATATCTTTAAAGGAGATTGACTAATATATTTGACCGTATCTTTGAAGATGATTGACTTTGACCTTTAACCATATCTTTGAAGAATAAGATTTGATTCATATTCCTACATAATGTTGGATTTTACCATATATTTGAAGAATAAGATTGGATTCATATTCCTATATAATGTTGAATTTTCATGTATAGACATATGGTATGCTATAAAGGGTTAAAGGTTTCTCCCTGGGATATCTCAAATTGTGCCCAACAAGAATCAATTACTAATGCTAACAATAAAGTATCTACTGGGGTCGGGACTCATTTGTAAAACCTAAAAAAATAATTTATATAGAGAATTAAAAACAAAAATTAAAAAGAAATATTGGAACATAAATTATAATTTGTCAAACATACAAGACGTGAAAAACCTTTTACCCATTTTTAGCCTCTCATACTTCCCATTTGCGAGAAAGATCGATACAATACCTTAAGTTTGGCTTGAACTCAAGCCGAATAACTCCAAAGACTAAAGTGACACCAACATAAACGCATAGGCGGCTCCAGGGGAGGCGGACTAGACAGCTGCCTAGGGCCTCCTCCCCCGAGGGACCTCAATGTTTTTAAACATAGACCATAGAAGTCAATGTCCTATTAAGATTGTAAGTCCATGAAAGGAGCATTTTCTTGTTCATTGAATCTAAATTTGTTATTCTCTTTTCTTTTAGAAGTTGGAGTTACTTAATTTATTAGATCTTGGTAAATTTACGTGTATTCAAAAACTAATTATATTTTTTTTTGGATTTATTGTATTTTTTAGATTTTAGATTTATTAAAAAATTATATAGAAGAATGAGGGCCTCATTTTAAGGACTTGTCTAGGGCCACCAAAATACTGGAGCCGATCCTGCATAAACGTATCTAATCATGATGTACTATAGGCTATCATTAACTCAAAAAAGTGGTAGTATAATGATTAGCATATCATGTTAGACTTTCGTATTAGAGGTCCTTAGTTTGATTTAGAGTGGTAATAAAAAAAAATTATATTTACTTTAATTTTAGTTATTTTTTTCATATTATATATGGAACCATTTTGGAAGCACGCCTATGCCTCCCCCATAAGCTTAGTACGGACCCTGATCAACACGATCTACTTGTGTGACTAGTTGAATTTGAATTTGACCTTGTGAAAAGTTTTCAAGTTGGAGCAATTGGAGCTATAGCTTGAGTTCGGGTTAGTACTATTAAAGAACTGAACCAGTGCTAGCTCGTTGACTCTTTAGTATCATCATTTCAACTTTGTGCATGCTTTTTAAAGAAAGGATTTAAGTGTTATCATTTATTAAGAGAATCTTTACTACTGTATAGTAGAAAAAAATTAGACTTCACAGTAAATTTTTTTTCAAATAATATTCTTACATATATTTACTAATTAAAATAATTTATTAAAATAAATAAAGACGGTTAGGTAATTACATGAACTATCTTTTGATCTTTCTAATTAATGGTCTTTGACTTGCATGCATATATAAAATAATATTAATATAATAATAAATTTAATATTTTTTAGTCTTTTTAAACATTCTTAATAAAAATTACATTAACTATCTTTTAGTATATCTAATAATATTCTATGAAATACGTACAATGCATGTACTAGTTAATTACTAATGCTAAAAAAGAAGAAACAACTGGGTCGGGGACTCATTTGTAAAACCTAAAATATTAATTTATAGAGAGGGTTAAAAAAAATTAAAAAGAAATATTGGATTATAAATTATAATTTGTCAAACAAACAAGACGTGAAAAACCTTTTACCCACCGAACTCGAGTGACTCTTGTGGTTACCGAGGAGAGATATAAGACCCCGGTTAGGTGACAAAAGGTCTGTGGATTGAGCCATGTGGGTGCTGGTAATGCGGTGTGACCCAAATCGGAGTTGGCCCATGAGATGCGATATTAGACTGGGCTCATATGCCTTAAAAGAGAATTCCCATGTAAGGCCTGACCAATCCCAATTATCTACACCTCATGATCCCACCTCCTATCTGATATGAGATTAAATTACCAAACTCCATTGTCACCTCCTTTGAGCGCTCAACCGGAAACCAGATACAATCCAACAATCTCCACCTTAGCTCGTTTTCGCTAGCCGAATAATCTTAGCACATTCCTGCTACCTTTGTTCGTTCCCGCTAGCCAAGTACCCTTAGCACACCCAGGCTATTTTTGTTCGTTTCCGCTAACCGAACAACCTTAGCATACTCCAGCTACCTTTGTTCGCTCCCGCTAACCGAGCACCCAGGAGATCCAACATATTGTCATCTCGATCCGTTCGACCATAGAACCAAACCTGACACGTTCATCCACACCACCATTGTGTGCCAACCACAATGTCTTGCTTCACCTAGGACTCGTCAGATTCACCTTTTAAAGTCAATTCGTGTAATTGATGCTCCTACTCCACCTTAAGAAGAGGCTGTATAATCCATGAACGTTCAGCACCATCTGTCTCGAACCAATTAGAGCCGCTCAAATCAGTACCGTAATCTTGGGCTCTGATACCACTTGTTGGTAACGCGGTGTGACCCAAACCGGAGTTGGCCCATGAGATGCGATATTAGACTGGGCCCATATGCCTTAAAAGGGAATTCCCATATAAGGCCTGAACCAATCCCAATTATCTACACCTCATGATCCCACTTCATATCTGATGTGGGACTAAATTACCAAACTCCATTGTCACCTACTTTGAGCGCTCAACCGGAAACGAGATACAATCCAACAATGGGCGTATTATTCTTTCTATTTATAAATGGTGGGAGTTGGGGGATAGTGGGCCCAAATATATGCAGTGCAGTGTGCACAAAAGTCTCGAATGTTACGTCGGACCCTGTGCGTTATGTCGTGAAGTCAAGAAAAAAAAAAACTTGTACCCGTTTAGAGCGTCTCCTACTTGCGAGAAAGACCGATAGAATACACTTACCTTGGACGAACGGTCTCTCTCTCTCTCTCTCTCTCTCTCTCCTCAACACCAGAGAAAATCTTGGTCCAGAACAGACTAGGTGACGACCCAGGATTCAAATACTAAAGAAACACCAACATAAATATATCTAATTATATATGATGTAATATAGGCCATTATAAACTCAAAAGAGTTGTATTATAGTGGTTATTATATCCTTTTTCATTCCCAAGTCAAGGGTTGCTTTTGTGGATCGATATCTCACGCACTAATTTCTACATGTACCCATAGTAGGTCGGTCGTGTTAGACTTAGCATATAAGATACCTTAGTTCAATTTCGGATGGTAATAATATTTTTATTATATTTACTTTTATTTTAATTAATTTTTTTTACATTATGTATAGAGTCTATTTCGGAAGCTCAACTCTAACTCTCATGAGCTTAGCATTGGCCCTGATCAACACAGGCTACTTGTATGACTAGTTGACTTTCACCTTGAACAAAGTTTTAAGTTAGAGCAATTGGGGCTATAGGTCGAGTTCGGCTTAATAATTATTTCAAACTTTAGCTTGACTAGGAAATTCTTGTCCACGCTATTAATGGAGTTAAGATGATAAATTCTTCAAAAGCGCATCTGGTGTAGTGGTATCATAGTACCCTCCCACGGTACTGACCATGGTTCGATTCCCTGGATGCGCACTAATATTTGTTGTTATTTTTATTTACATTTCATTATAATTATAAATTTTGAAAGGGAAATGTGATTAGAGTTTTTTGTTTTTGTCAACGTTTCATCTTCAAAATTTTGTTGCTGAATATTTCATAAATTTTGGCAACTTATAAGGGCACTACATATTTTACTTGGGGCTAGTCCATTAAAAATTTACCAAAAATTACAAGTTTGCCATCCTAAAAGTTACTTGGGACTAGGCCAAATTTTTATCATTGATAATTACAAGTTTGTCACTCCTAAAATTCACTCGGGACTGTTATAATCAGGACTGTCAAAATTTTGACAGTCCTACCACTTGGAAGGACTGTCAAAATTTTGACAGTCCTACAAATTGTTAGGACTGTCATAATTTTGACAGTCCGACAAGATATGTGGAGTGTCAAAATTTTGACAGTCCTAATTTTAACCCACTAAATTTTTTATATAAAACTAGGGCTGTCAGGATTTTGACAGTCCCACAAGCTATGAGGACTGTCAAAATTTTGACAGTCCTAATTTTATACAAGACTGTTCAAATCAAGTTAAGTCTACAATAGTGTAGTATCTGAAAAGTAGGAAAAAATTTCATCCAAACAAGCAGCAACTTGTAGTAAAACTAGGACTGTCAGGATTTTGACAGTCCTACAAAAAATTAGGACTAAAAATTTTGACAGTCGAAATTTTAACCCACTGTCTCTGCACATTTATATGTAAAACTAGGACTGTCACGATTTTGACTGTCCCACAAGCAATGAGGACTGTCAAAATTCTGAAAGTCCTAATTTTAATCCACTGAAAATTTTATATAAAACTAGGACTGCCAGAATTTTGACAGTCCTACAAGCTATGAGGACTGTCAAAATTTTGACAGTCCTAATTTGAACCCACTGTCTCTGCAAAATTTATATGTAAAACTAGGACTGTCAAAATTTTGACAGTTCCACAATCTATGAGGACTGTCAAAATTCTGACAGTCCTAATTTATATAAAATTAGGGGGTTATGAAGGATTGTTTTGTTGGTAGAGTTGTGGCTGTAAATATGTTTTGTGTTGAAGTTATAACAAAAAAATTTGGCAATTATGCGCAGAAATTAGACTTTCTTAGAAACTGTGCTGTATATATATATATATATATATATATATATATATATATATATATATATATATATATATATTTGGCTTCAATCGCACTAAATGGGTTTTGCTCATTTTCCAAAACGAACTGCATTGTTTTCTTGGTTACTTTGTTCGTGAGATACTTGTGGTCGAAACCATTACTGACGGGTTTTGATTTTTTTTATAATCAGGACTGTCAAAATTTTGACGATCCTTATAATTGGTAATTTTGACAGTCCTAAAAATATATATATATTTTTTAGGACTGTCAAAATTTTGACAGTCCTTCCAATTGATAGGACTGTAAAAAATTTAACAGTCCTAAAAATATATGTTAAATTTTTAGGACTGTCAAAATTTTGACAGTCCTTCCAATTGGTAGGACTGTCAAAATTTTGACAGTCCTAAAAATATATGTTGATTTTTTAGAATAGCTTCTTTCATAGCTTGATTTTTTAAATTTTGACTGTCAAAATTTTGTAACTCGAACATTGATAATCTCGCAGTCACTCTGAATAGCTTCTTTCATTTTATCATGGTCAGTAAAGTTTGCTCACATTTGATTCACAAACAAGGACAAGTGATGCACAAAGAACATATATCACTGATACTCAAGATACATATATCACATTTGAAACAATTTCACTGATACTCAAGGAGAAGTTATGCACAAAGAACATATATCACCGATACTCATACTAAAAAAACTAGCGACCATTCATATTCATACTTGATACTCAAAAATATGGTGACCATTCTAATACATATTTAACTGCTATATATACAAATTTCATTGATTCATAGTTCACTGCTATATATCCAAATCAAGTCTCAAACCATTATAACTTCTCAAAATCCTAGCAATTATTCATATTGCCATATCCACTTTCCAAAATCCTCCATAAGTCAAATTTTTAGGGCTGTCAAAATTTTGACAGTCCTATCAATAGTGTATTCTTCCAATTTTGACAGTCCTGAATTTTTTTACAGTCCTCCACGACGCTGGAGTGGAGGACCTGGAGGTAGCGGCGAAGGAAGGAGGGGAGGGAGGAGCGGCGGACGCCGAGGGTGCCGAAGTAGTTGAGCTTGAGCTGGATGAGGGTGTGACAGGGATAGAGGGAGGTGGGAGTGGGTTCGGGTGGTGGATCCTGCGCGAAGGTCGAAAGGGAGGACGAGGCGGAGGAGCGGGAGGGGAAGGAGGCGGTGGGGGAGGAGGAGGAGGCGGAGGCGGCGACGGGAGGGGGCGGTGGAGGACGGGGGAGGAGGAGGAGGCGGAGGCGGAGCACTCACGCGGTGTGGCGGCGGTGGAGGACAGGGGGAGCAGGAGGAGGGAGGTGAAGAGTTTGGGCTAGTATGAGTAAACTTTTGGGCTAGTATGAGTAAACTCCATTCATTAATAGGCTAGCCCCAATCCTGGGCTAGCCCCAAGTAAATTGTGTAGTGCCCTTATAAATTGCCTAAATTTTAATACCTTGAACTATTATTGTACATTAATGACCTTATTGGTTTAACGCTTAGTGTCTCGTGTCCTCAACTCTTGATCTATGTATACTAGGTAGAAATAAAAATGATGAATATGTTTTGCATATGACTTTTGAGGGAGTTGAATAGCAAAAAGTTCACAACGAACTCGAGTGATCCTTGTGGTTACGGAGAAAAGGTATAGGATTCTGGCTGGGTGGCAGAAGATTAGTGGATCGAGCCACGGGGGCGTATTACATATCCGTTCCATTTATAAATTGTAGAAGTTGAAAAACAGTGGGCCCAAATGCATGCAATACAATGTGCACAAAAGTTCCGAACGTAATGTCGGGTCCTGGGCGTTATGCCGAAAAGTCAAAAAAAAAAAACTTGCAAAAAGTTCACATGTTTATATATTAAGTACCTCGACATTTAATTACAGAGCAGTTGAAGGTATTTAAGTGCAAATAAATCTCTTTTTTTTTTTCAATCGATATTTCAACATTTCTGTTTAATTTTGGAAAGCTTTTGGTAGATTGCAATCATTTTTTTTTTTTTGGATATTCAGGTTAATAATAAGTACCTACTTACCAATATTATTTAACAACAAAAAGAAAATATGCCTTCATTATTTGACAAAATGGTCATGTTTTAATCTCTTTCAAGGTGATTGGAAAACTGTTCATAAAGATGTTTTTATGAGACACTAAACCAATGCTAATGATCAAATTAAGAATACATTAAAACTTATTTAGTTTACTCAAATATCTGAGTATGTAAGTAAATGTTAACTCAATATTCATATGAAAACTAGACAATTTTAAGATGTAGCAACTAAACTTCACCTGAACAATGGTATTTAAAATTAACCATTTTGTCTAAATTATTTTGCTCACCATAAAATACAGGACAGAGTGGCGGAAAAAAATGATAAAAAGATATGGTGAATAAAGTAATTTGCGAGCTAGAAAAAGCCATAAATTATGCTCTATAGAAATAGAACTAAAACATTTGCTACAGAGTCATATATAATTCATTGGAGAACTGTCGAAATATTTGAAATCCTGCCAAAATTTTGATAGATCTTAAAAAAATCATGAGTGAAAATTTTAAAAATTATGGATTATGATGCCCCTAACACTTTATGCTTTGCTCTTAGTGCTGTTCTTTAGAAATTCTTGGTCCTCGTTATCAAAGTTGGCAAATGAGGAGGTTGTAGCTTTGAAATTTGTTTGGACAGTAAAAATGTTGGACCATTTTGTAACAATTTTATTTATCGCTTGGGAAATTTTAACACTTGTATTGGGTTTCCAGTGACATGGACTCTGAGATTATATTAATATCAGTATATCATTATAAATATTTAACCCTCCAAGTCTATCTAGACTTCACTGCCAATGCAGCAATTTTAACACTTGTATTGAAGTCACCCAGTCTTGAATAATGCACAATCTTTCTATTGATTTAAAAATATTACATCGTAGAGTTCAACAAAATGGAACACGTACCAAACTCGAATGACTCTTGTGGTTACCGAGAAGAGATACAAGATCTCGACTGAGTGGTAGAAGGTCAGTGGATCGAGCCACGGGGACGTATTATTCCTTATATTTATAAATGGTGGGAGTTGGGGGACAGTGGGCCGAAAGGCATGCAATGCAGCGTGCACAAAAGTCCCGAACGTTACGTCAGGTCCCGTACGTTATGTCGGAAAGTCAAAAAACAAAAACAAAAACAACAAAATAAAATAGGACACATTAAAATAATATAAATATATAATCCTCAACTTCTACAACACAATGCAATAGTTGCTCATTGGTGCCAACTTCCAAGACAATTTCTTGAACTTGTGCTCGTCTATGTGAATGAATTTTGAACTGGTGATTGGACCAGACTTAAAACAAGTTCAGCTACTATTTAGTCTCATCATAGTACCTCACTTCGATATATCTCGCCTCAGACTGATTGTTAGACTTAGAATAGGAGTGAAGTAGTTAGGGTCCCATGAGCCGTAAGAGACTATTGAATAACACTTTTATATCTCATTGTCTTGTGTGAACACAATTTTACCACATAAAAAAGATATTGTCTTGTGTCTCATGTCACGTAGGAATCACAACACAAAAACAAGACAATAGAGTTGAAGATGCTCTAAGGAAGTAGAAGGAAGGAGGATTGTTGTGAGTAAAAACTACTACTTTCATAATCTCAAAAAAAAAGGAATTTATTGCATCTTTCCAAAAATTACATCATACATGATTTAGCATGCAAGAAGAAAGGAGGATTGTTGTGGAAATAAAAATATTCAACTTTCATAATCTCAAAAAAATTTAGGGATTTATAGCAACTTTCCAAAAAGTTAGTTGCATCATACATAATTTAGCATGCAATGTGTGCAAGTAAGTTGGTGGTGGTTAGCGTGTTTTGGAGTATCCTTTGGATATCACATGAAAACTAAGGAGCGAAAAAGACAACATTCAAAGAGATAATAGGGCATTTCACTGATGTCATGAAAGTAAGAGGGACTTTGTACCATAGTTTGAAGTATCGGCCGATACCGATTCGATACGGTCGATACCGATACAATCTGGCATGTCCCGATCTGATACCGACCGATACCGACATTAGATGTCGCTTTTTCGATCAATTTGGCAAAAAAAATTGAATTAAAAAGACAAATTAGCAAGGGTGTATAGTAAGGATGTAAAAGGATGTAAAAGAGAAAAACTTATCTATCGCATATAAATCAATCAACAAGGGTGACTACTATTTCATTCAATTTCAAAAATACTAAGAAACAACACTGAAAATACTTTAAATTATGCATAAATGTATAAAATATATTTTCTAAATGTTAATAATTTACTAATAGTTGTTTGCTTTCCGATACCAAAAAATTCGATACTCCGAACCGAAACTACCGATACTACCAATATCGTCGATCCCGGTACTCATAGGAATGGTCCGATACCGATACATCGAACCTTGCTTTGTACAAGTTACACAAAAGATTGTTGTTAAATATTCCTATTGTGTTATACACGCAGGATATGTGTAAATACGTGAGTCTTGAGCCTCTACATATATACAGAGATAAGCCTCTATCATATATTTGTTAGAGGTACCTTTCCCTAACCCAAAGGTGAAAGGGGTGAATGAAGGGTTCACAATAATTTACAGAAATTAAGTTGCAAACATACAAGACCCATGGCAATCAAAGCTGCAAAAGTGTATCGCTCTATCTGTAAACCCCCTGAATTTTCAAATTATTAAATCTTGGATTTTTCCCAATTTTCTGGAATTTTCTGTGAATCTTCTGTAATTAAAATCAAGGCTTTTAATTTATAAATGATTTTTAATTGGCAATAAATAATATTAAAATGTCATGAAAATAACATTTTTGAGTGTAAAATGAAAAATTGGACTTAGGGTAATTTTTCTGGATTTTTCTGGGCCTCAGACCTATTTTTAAATACCTCAAAACCATTTTTATTAATTAATTAATTATTTAAACTAATTATATTTATTATTAATTATTTATTTTTATTTTTGTTTTTTTATTTTATTTTCGTTTCTGGGCCGGCCCGGCCCAGTGGGCCGAAACCCAGCCCAGCCCGGTCCCCAGCCCAGCCCCTTATCGGGTCGGGTCGGGTCGGGTCAGCCAACCCGACCCGCCGCAGCAACCCGACCCGCCGGCGACCCCGTCTCCCCCCACGATCCCCGACTTCCCCGGCCGCCCTCCGCGCGCAGCGCCGCCCCCCGCGCTCTGCGCCGCTCCCAGCGGCCCACGTCCCCCTCGCCCCCGCCTTGGCCGGCCCCCGCAACCGCCTACTCCCCCTATTTATACCCCCGACCCCGGCGAATAACCCCACTCCCTCGCCCTAACCCTAGCCACCGCCTCCGCCACCACGCGCCGCCTCGCCGCCTCGCCGTCGACCCCCGCCGTGCCCAGCCCCGCACCGCCAGCGCCTCCTCCTCCCGTCTCCGCCCTCCGGAGCCGCCAGCAGCCGCCCTCCGGTCGACCCCAGCAGCAGCAGCAGCTTCCACCGCCGCTGCCGGCCGCCTAGCGCCGCCGTCGCCCCGTGGACGCCGTGCCTCGCTCCGGCGACCAGTCCCCCGCCCTCGCCGGCCGTCCAGCCGCCGTCCTCCGCCGTCCACGGCCAGAAACTCGCCGAAACCCTAACCCTAAGCCGATTCTTCGTGTCGTGTCGGACACGACACGGACACGATTTCGACCCTGTTTTCGGGTCCCCTTCAGGTACGCGTAACTTTCGCCTCGTAGCTCCGTTTCCAATTCTGCAAATTGCGTTGTGAAGCCTGTATGACCCTCTCGGTGTCCGGACAAACTGTTCGGGGCACCGCGTCCTGTGGTGATCGCACACCGCGATCCAAAAACAGGAAAAACCAGACCCTGTTTCACCCCGGAACCGAGTACGTTCCGCCAAACGGGACGACTTGGTCGCGTGCGGTCTTCACAGATACGTGCGCAGCGTCGATACGGACGTGTGAGATTTCACGGAAGCTGATTCGGGTGTGCGTGCACACCGGAATCAACGCGTATCCGCGGACATCGCTCCGTATCCGCCTTTTCGGCAATTCACCCTAATTTCGTGTACACTCGTCGGATCGAGACGAAACTTGCGCCATCGGACTCGTAGCGATACGCTGGTCCTGTGGGTCAAGTTTGGTTCGATTCTGAGAACGTTGACGAAATCTCGTGTCGTGGGCCCCACAGGCCCCGCTCGACGGGCGATTTTGTGTTCGGCTCATCGGAATCCAAATCTGGAAGTTCCGTTGGGTTCGTATCAGCGTTCCTGACCCGTTGGCACTAAGTTTGATGAATTTGGAGACTTTTGACCCGGACACGTTTTTCGGTGCAAAGCGGGCCCAACGGCGGACCCCGTTTTGACCCAAAACTGCCGTTTTTGCCCTTGTCTCCAAATTGGACCCAAGGACAGGCGTTTCTAGCTATTTGATATCTTCTGAGAGTGATGGTAATGTCTGTTTCAGCTTTTGGACTCACCTCTGGACATTTCTCCCAAGAACCTAATTAAACAGATCCAAACAACAGGCAAGTACCTGCACTTCAAGTTAATCTTTATATTGTGATAATTAAATTTCCTGCTCCACTAGTACTCTTGTTGATTACACGTAGAGTTAGAATACTATATTTCATGTCTTGAATATTGGAATTCATGTCTTGTTTTCATGTCGGGTGGGAGAATACTGAAAGGCATGTAGTTTACCCTTCCCCTTGCCGTGAATAATAGCTGTTGGTACACGACTGTCCATCAGCCGAATCTCGATTATTCGTGACTAATAGCCGTTCATGACGGCCGGATTAGCCTTATAAACCCCTGCATGCCAACTAAGTATTCTAAAAACAAACACAAGTTTCATACAGATAGTTCTAGTCATGTTATCGTCTTGCTGACTGTGATAGTTTCACTCTGCTCATTTACTTCTGTTTTCTCATATTCCTATTTATAGTTGTGACTCTGAGATATTGACATTCTTTATGCAATTTCCTTAACATGATATTCAATGTTTAATTGTCATAAATATTTAGTTTAACATTGTTGTGCACTGTGTACTTTGCTCCTTTCCTGACTGGATCTGTTGATTTAGGCGATGATGAGGATCTTGCCCCTACCTATTATGGTCCTTATGAGGGTACAGATGATACCTATGAGGAGCCAGAACCCACCCAGGAGACCCCTGCTGCTGAGTAGCTTTTAGTAGCTATCTTTTATTTCTGTTCTTATCTTATTTATCAGGTTTGTCCCCGATTTCATTTGAAATTTCTGTATTAAACATTTGAATTGTTGTCACATTCATTCCAGTTGCATAATTTAAGTTTCTATTCTCATTATTATCTTGCCTATGTTAAATTGTGAATGAGTTAGACTAGTTAGATGGATTGACCTAGACAGCGTACTACCGCCGACTCTGCGGCGTAGGCTGGACGTACCCACGCACTCGTGCCCGAACTTCCGGGTGCGGGTCGTGACACGTTTTTATGGTGGCCCATGCAGGTCCTATCCTTAAATAGGGTAATACCCTAGGACAGGGTATGGAATAAAATTGAGGATTCTAGGAAAAGCTCATTCACAGTATAGCGTCCTTATTTCAATTCTTGATATCATTGCTGCTCAATTTTTCTATCGCCTTTGATTTCCAAGTATTCTATTCTGATCTTCCTATCCCTTAATCTTTCAGAATGGTCCAGACCAGGAACACAGTAGGAGGCACATCAGAACCAGCTGAGCCGAATGTGCCCGAGACTCTTGCACTCCCGCCGCCCCCATCTGTTCCGGCAGTTACCTTAGATGGGGCACAGCTAATAGGAGTATTCCAGGGATTAGTGGAATCCCAGAAAGAACAGACGGCACTTCTGTGGACCAGCCTCTCAGAAGCTCTTAAACCCCAGGAGTCGTCACTCAAGAGGCCAGGGAGTGCTAAAGACTTCAAGAACCTTAGGCCTCTGGAATTTTATGGAACTGAGGGCATTCTCTACGCTGATGAGTGGATAGAGAATGTCGAGAGACTCCTGAAGACTGCTCGGGTTCCCGATGATCTCAAAGTGGAATCCGCTAGCCTGCAACTGTTCGATATTGCTCGAACCTGGTTCAGAGATGAACCCCAACTATCTGCTCCCGACGTCACCTGGGAGGACTTCAAGAGGCTATTCAAGGAGAAATTTTATCCCGAAGTGGCTCGGGAAGCTCTCGAAAGCCAATTCGAGAGACTGGAACAAGGCAACATGACTGTTGATGAATATACTGCTGAATTTAGCAGGTTAAGCCACTTTGCGGAGTACATGGTTCGTACCCCGGAGGACAGAGCCCGAAGATTCAAGAAGGGGCTATCTCCGGATATCCGCCTTGCTGTCACCACCAGCCGAGCTCGCACCTATGAAGAAATCCTGAGCATGGCACAAGGAGTCGAGAGAGACATGGGGCACAAACTGAAGCGAGAAAGAGATACCGGAAATGCGGGACCCAACAAACGCCCTTTTCAACAACAACAACAGCAGAGGGCTCCGCAGCAAAATCAGCGTCCTCCCCCTCGAGCTCCAGCACCCCAGGCTCAAGGACAGAACCAACGAGCTCCCCTTTGCAACTATTGCCAAAAACCAGGCCACACTTGGCAAGACTGCAGAAAGAGGCTAGGTGCTTGCCTCTATTGTGGTTCCCCAGCACATCAATTGAGGGACTGTCCTGTTGCTCAAGGACGTCCAGCTGCACCAAAGGCTCCAGTCCAGGCCAGGCCCCCAGCAGCACAACAAAGGGGACCCCCGCTTCCAACTCAACAACAACGCTTTGCTCAGCACCAGCAGCAACAGAGGGGTGCACCGCAGCAAGGCCGTGCTTATGCAATGACTCTGGAAGAAGCTGGGGCCACAGCGGACGTGATCACAGGTTCCGTGCTTATAAATTCAATACCAGCTATTACTTTATTTGACTCTGGAGCTTCTCATTCATTCATGTCAGTAGATTTTCTTATGAAGCATAACTTAATCACTAAACCCCTTAGGAATTGTTATAAGATCATTACCGGTGGAGGAATCATCCCGGTTAGTGATGCCTGTAACAATTGTCCTATTACATTATGTGGAAGAGAACTGTATGCTAGACTACTTGTAATGCCAGTGCCCAGTTTTGACATTATACTGGGTATGGATTGGTTAAGTCAACATCATGCCACAATAGACTGTCACAGAGGCAGTGTAATCTTCAGACCCCCTGGCAAGCCAGAATTTGAATTTGCTAGAGGTTCTAGAGAAATGGGTAATAACAAAATTTGTGGAGCCCTAGTAACAGAAGAGTTGCCACCTATCCTCTCTGAATACCTAGATGTCTTCCCTGAGGATCTCCCAGGCTTACCCCCAGACCGAGAAGTTGAATTCTCCATTGACTTAGTGCCAGGAGCAGCACCAGTATCTCAGAACCCCTACAGAATCAACAAGAATGAGATAATAGAACTAAATGAACAAATCAAAGAGCTAGAAGACAAAGGTTTCATTAGGTCTAGTGTCTCACCTTGGGGAGCTCCAGTACTATTTGTGCCCAAGAAGGACGGAACATCCAGAATGTGTATTGACTATAGGGCCTTAAATGCCTTAACAATTAAGAATAAGTATCCCCTGCCCAGGATCGATGATTTATTTGATCAGTTGAGTGGAGCTCGGGTGTTTTCAAAGATTGATTTGAGGTCTGGTTACCACCAAGTAAGGGTAAGGAAAGAAGACATCCCTAAAACTGCTTTCAATACCCGGAACGGACATTACGAATTCCTAGTGATGCCGTTCGGGTTGACGAATGCTCCAGCAGTTTTTATGAATTTAATGAACAGAGTTTTCCAGCCATACCTAGACAAATTTGTAGTGGTCTTCATTGATGATATTTTGATCTACTCCAAGACTCCCGAAGAACATGAAGAACATTTGAGGTTAGCATTGGAGACTTTGAGGAAGGAAAAACTTTATGGAAAATTATCCAAATGTGCTTTCTTCCTAGACAAAGTAGAATTCTTGGAACATGTTGTGACTGGAGATGGAATAGCAGTAGACCCTAAGAAGATAGCTGCAGTAGAATCCTGGCCCACTCCAGACTCTGTAGCTGAGATTAGAAGTTTCCTGGGACTAGCTGGTTACTATCGGAAGTTTGTGAAGAACTTTGCTAGGATTGCTGAACCCATGACAAAGTTAACAAGGAAGGATGAAGAGTTCACCTGGACTGAAGAATGTCAGCATGCTTTTGAGGAATTGAAGAAAAGGCTGACTACTGCTCCTATCCTGACCTTACCCTCTGGAACCGGAGGTTTCGCTATTTATAGTGATGCTTCTGGAAAAGGTCTAGGTTGTGTATTGGAGCAGAATAAGAAAGTAATAGCATATGCCTCTAGACAGCTTCGACCACATGAAAAGAATTATCCAACCCATGATTTAGAATTGGCAGCTGTCATTTTTGCTCTTAAACTTTGGAAGCATTATCTTTATGGAGAAAGGGTGGAAATATTTACAGATCATAAAAGCCTAAAATATATCTTCACCCAGAAAGAGCTAAACATGAGGCAAAGAAGGTGGCTGGAACTAATGAAAGACTTTGATATCACTCTTCAATATCACCCTGGGAAGGCAAATGTAGTTGCTGATGCTCTAAGCAGGTATCCTATGGCGATGTACTTGACTATGGACAGACACCTGCTGGAGGACTTGGAAAGTCTGGGTATTGAAGTAATTATCCCAGGAAAAGAAGGCCAAATGATGAACTTGCAGATTCAGTCTACTCTAATGGACAAGATCAAGGAGACTCAGTTTCAAGACGAAGGCCTGCGAAGCCTTCGAGGTCAAGTACAAGCTGGATTAGTAGAAGAGTTCAGAATTCATGAAGATGGATCGCTGAGGCATGGCGATAGATTATGTGTACCTCAAGGAGACATAAGAGAAGAAGTTATGCAAGAGGCGCACAGATCGCAGTACTCTATACATCCAGGAGCCAACAAGATGTACAAGGACCTGAGGACGCATGTTTGGTGGCATGGCATGAAAAGAGAAGTAGCCAGGTTCGTATCTCGTTGTTTAGTGTGCCAGCAAGTTAAGGCTGAAAGACAACGACCTGGAGGATTGCTTCAACCACTACCCATTCCGGAGTGGAAGTGGGAACATATCACAATGGATTTTGTTTCCGGTCTTCCAAGAACACCTAGTGGTAAGGATGCAATCTGGGTGATAGTAGATCGACTGACCAAGTCTGCACATTTTCTACCTTTCAAAGTAGGGCTATCTACAGAGAAGCTGGCAGAGTTATATATCAGACATATTGTTAGGCTGCATGGAGTTCCAGTAAGTATTGTCTCCGACAGAGATTCAAGGTTCACGTCTCACTTCTGGAAGAGCTTACAAGCCAGTTTGGGAACTCAACTCAAATTCAGCACAGCTTATCATCCCCAAACCGATGGACAATCGGAACGTACCATCCAGACACTTGAAGATATGCTCCGTACATGTGTTCTGGATTTTGGAGGATCCTGGGAAGACTATTTACATCTGGTGGAGTTCTCTTATAATAACAGCTACCAAGCCAGTATCGAGATGACTCTATTTGAAGCCCTGTATGGCCGAAGATGTCGTACCCCGCTATCATGGGACGACGTTGGAGAAAGAGCCCTACTGGGACCAGAGATGGTGATCGATTCAGCTGAGAAGGTAAAGCAAATAAGGGACAGACTTCGAGTGGCTCAAGACAGGCAACGACATTGGGCAAATAGCCACCGAAGGCCCTTGGAATTTGAGGTAATTAAATTTATGAAATTCAAGTCAATTTAAATATTTTGCTTATGGAACTAAGACTTGATTGTGACTTTATTAAAGGTTGGAGAGCTGGTATTCTTAAAGATTTCCCCGACACGTGGCACCATTAGGTTCGGAAGGAGTGGAAAACTCAGCCCAAGATTCATCGGACCTTTTGGCATACAGGAGAAAATCGGAGAAGTGGCATACCGACTGGCATTGCCACCCTCTCTGGATGGAGTACATAACGTCTTCCACGTGTCGCAGCTGAGGAAGTATGTGTCAGACCCCAGTCACATTTTGGATCACTCAGAGCTCGAAGTAGGCCCAAGTCTGACTTACCAGGAGCAACCCGTGGAGATCCTGGATCGCTCGGAGAAAGTCCTACGGAACCAGGTTATCTCCCTGGTTCGCGTAGCTTGGAAGCACCATTCTCCCGGCGAATCCACCTGGGAGCGAGAAGACGAGATTAGAGAGCGATACCCTTATCTTTTTGAACCCTGAGGTGTATTTTTTTATTTTTCGGCCTTTTCTTTTCGTGCCCTGTTATTCTTAAATTTTGAGGACGAAATTTTTTGTAAGTTGGGTAGGTTGTAAACCCCCTGAATTTTCAAATTATTAAATCTTGGATTTTTCCCAATTTTCTGGAATTTTCTGTGAATTTTCTGTAATTAAAATCAAGGCTTTTAATTTATAAATGATTTTTAATTGGCAATAAATAATATTAAAATGTCATGAAAATAACATTTTTGAGTGTAAAATGAAAAATTGGACTTAGGGTAATTTTTCTGGATTTTTCTGGGCCTCAGACCTATTTTTAAATACCTCAAAACCATTTTTATTAATTAATTAATTATTTAAACTAATTATATTTATTATTAATTATTATTATTAATTATTTATTTTTATTTTTGTTTTTTTATTTTATTTTCGTTTCTGGGCCGGCCCGGCCCAGTGGGCCGAAACCCAGCCCAGCCCGGTCCCCAGTCCAGCCCCTTATCGGGTCGGGTCGGGTCGGGTCAGCCAACCCGACCCGCCGCAGCAACCCGACCCGTCGGCGACCCCGTCTCCCCCCACGATCCCCGACTTCCCCGGCCGCCCTCCGCGCGCAGCGCCGCCCCCCGCGCTCTGCGCCGCTCCCCGCGGCCCACGTCCCCCTCGCCCCCGCCTTGGCCGGCCCCCGCAACCGCCTACTCCCCCTATTTATACCCCCGACCCCGGCGAACAACCCCACTCCCTCGCCCTAACCCTAGCCACCGCCTCCGCCACCACGCGCCGCCTCGCCGCCTCGCCGTCGACCCCCGCCATGCCCAGCCCCGCACCGCCAGCGCCTCCTCCTCCCGTCTCCGCCCTCCGGAGCCGCCAGCAGCCGCCCTCCGGTCGACCCCAGCAGCAGCAGCAGCTTCCACCGCCGCTGCCGGCCGCCTAGCGCCGCCGTCGCCCCGTGGACGCCGCGCCTCGCTCCGGCGACCAGTCCCCCGCCCTCGCTGGCCGTCCAGCCGCCGTCCTCCGCCGTCCACGGCCAGAAACTCGCCGAAACCCTAACCCTAAGCCGATTCTTCGTGTCGTGTCGGACACGACACGGACACGATTTCGACCCTGTTTTTGGGTCCCCTTCAGGTACGCATAACTTTCGCCTCGTAGCTCCGTTTCCAATTCTGCAAATTGCGTTGTGAAGCCTGTATGACCCTCTCGGTGTCCGGACAAACTGTTCGGGGCACCGCGTCCTGTGGTGATCGCACACCGCGATCCAAAAACAGGAAAAACCAGACCCTGTTTCACCCCGGAACCGAGTACGTCCCGCCAAACGGGACGACTTGGTCGCGTGCGGTCTTCACAGATACGTGCGCAGCGTCGATACGGACGTGTGAGATTTCACGGAAGCTGATTCGGGTGTGCGTGCACACCGGAATCAACGCGTATCCGCGGACATCGCTCCGTATCCGCCTTTTCGGCAATTTACCCTAATTTCGTGTACACTCGTCGGATCGAGACGAAACTTGCGCCATCGGACTCGTAGCGATACGCTGGTCCTGTGGGTCAAGTTTGGTTCGATTCTGAGAACGTTGACGAAATCGCGTGTCGTGGGCCCCACAAGCCCCGCTCGACGGGCGATTTTGTGTTCGGCTCATCGGAATCCAAATCTGGAAGTTCCGTTGGGTTCGTATCAGCGTTCCTGACCTGTTGGCACTAAGTTTGGTGAATTTGGAGACTTTTGACCCGGACACGTTTTTCGGTGCAAAGCGGGCCCAACGGCGGACCCCGTTTTGACCCGAAACTGCCGTTTTTGCCCTTGTCTCCAAATTGGACCCAAGGACAGGCGTTTCTAGCTATTTGATATCTTCTGAGAGTGATGGTAATGTCTGTTTCAGCTTTTGGACTCACCTCTGGACATTTCTCCCAAGAACCTAATTAAACAGATCCAAACAACAGGCAAGTACCTGCACTTCAAGTTAATCTTTATATTGTGATAATTAAATTTCCTGCTCCACTAGTACTCTTGTTGATTACACGTAGAGTTAGAATACTATATTTCATGTCTTGAATATTAGAATTCATGTCTTGTTTTCATGTCGGGTGGGAGAATACTGAAAGGCATGTAGTTTACCCTTCCCCTTGCCGTGAATAATAGCTGTTGGTACACGACTGTCCATCAGCCGGATCTCGATTATTCGTGACTAATAGCCGTTCATGACGGCCGGATTAGCCTTATAAACCCCTGCATGCCAACTAAGTATTCTAAAAACAAACACAAGTTTCATACAGATAGTTCTAGTCATGTTATCGTCTTGCTGACTGTGATAGTTTCACTCTGCTCATTTACTTCTGTTTTC
Source organism: Iris macrosiphon (assembly GCA_036927795.1). Lineage (NCBI taxonomy): Eukaryota > Viridiplantae > Streptophyta > Magnoliopsida > Asparagales > Iridaceae > Iris > Iris macrosiphon. The sequence goes on from JAYESA010000009.1 coordinate 59,744,477, forward strand.
TCATATTCCTATTTATAGTTGTGACTCTGAGATATTGACATTCTTTATGCAATTTTCTTAACATGATATTCAATGTTTAATTGTCATAAATATTTAGTTTAACATTGTTGTGCACTGTGTACTTTGCTCCTTTCCTGACTGGATCTGTTGATTTAGGCGATGATGAGGATCTTGCCCCTACCTATTATGGTCCTTATGAGGGTACAGATGATACCTATGAGGAGCCAGAACCCACCCAGGAGACCCCTGCTGCTGAGTAGCTTTTAGTAGCTATCTTTTATTTCTGTTCTTATCTTATTTATCGGGTTTGTCCCCGATTTTATTTGAAATTTCTGTATTAAACATTTGAATTGTTGTCACATTCATTCCAGTTGCATAATTTAAGTTTCTATTCTCATTATTATCTTGCCTATGTTAAATTGTGAATGAGTTAGACTAGTTAGATGGATTGACCTAGACAGCGTACTACCGCCGACTCTGCGGCGTAGGCTGGACGTACCCACGCACTCGTGCCCGAACTTCCGGGTGCGGGTCGTGACACTATCCACCACAGAAGTTGAATATATTGCTGCTACAGAAGCCAGCAAAGAGATCTAATGGATGGAGAATTTCTTAAAGGAGTTATCTCTCAAGCAAGAGAAGTACACTCTATATTGTGACAGTCAGAGCGTCATTGACTTGAGTAAAAATGCTACCTATCACTCAAGGATAAAGCACATCGATGTACGTCATCACTGGATCTGAGATGCTTTGGAGAATCGCTTGATCATATTAGAAGATTGATAGAAGACAAAATTCGTGTGACATGATGACGAAGCCTCTACCAAAAGAGAAGCATAACTTCTACAGTAGGAAGGCAGGTATGACTACTGTTTGAGAACTTTCTCCTCATGAGGATGGAGGAAAAGATTGATGGGAATGTGCTCCATCCCATGACGAATAAACATGAATTTGATCCTTGAAAATCGGTCACCCATGGTTGGGTTCGGCCAAGTACTTAACCATTTTTCTGAGTGTAGTTTCTGTGACAAGATTCAGTTTTGGGAGACTATTTCAAAGCTGTTGCAATTATTATTTGGCACGGTCTTCAATACAAAAGTTGTTGAGAAAAGTTCTCTCTTTCATCCAAACTTTGAACCAGGTCATTTGGAGGTGTATTGAAGAAGTTATGATCATCTAAAGTAGCATATCTATTCATATTCTGCATGCATTCAGCTTGCATATAACATTGATGATAGATGAACGAATCTTGGGAGAAGGAATGTCACGACCCGCACCCGGATATTCGGGCACAAGTGCGTGGGCACGTCCAGCCTACGCCGCAGAGTCGGCGGTAGTACGCTGTCTAGGTCTTACTCACAGGTAATTTATGTCTATCTCATCCACAATAAAGTAAATAGACAAGGAAATTAACAGGAAATAGGAATGCCGATTTATAAAATAAATGGTGATAACAGATCCATAGTTTATACATGAACAGAAGATAAATCGGGGACAAACCCGATTACTGAGCTGAAAAGGGAAAAACTAGCTAACTGGCTACTACTCCTCGGAGGTAATCTCCTGAGTGGGAACCTGCCTCTCAACTGTGTCACCTGCTACGCCATAGGGATCATAATAGGTAGGGCAAAGTCCTCATCATCGCCTAAACAACAGATCCAGTCAGGAAAGGAGCAAAGTACACAATGCACAACAAGATTAAACTAAATATTTATGACAATTAAGTATTGAATATCATATTGAGAAAATTGCATAGAGGGACATCATTATCTCACAGTTAATGCTGTAAACAGGAATATGAGAAAAGCAGAAAATAAATGAGACAGGAATGAAACTACAACAATCAACAAGAGCCATAACTAGACAAGAAGCTATGTGTGTGAACTTGTGTTTTTAGAATACCTAGTTGGCATGCAGGGGTCTATAAAGTTAAACCGGCCGCCATGGACGGCTATTATTTACGAAAAATCGAGATCCGGCTGATGGACAGTCGTGTACCAACAGCTATTATTCACGACACGGGTCAGGGTAAACTACATGCCTTTCAGTATTCTCCCTCCCGACACGAAAAACAAGACATGAATTTCAATATTCAAGACATGAGCTACAGTATTCTGACACTACGTGTAATCAGCAAGGGTACTAGTAGAGCAGGGAATTAATTATCACAATATAAAGATTAACTTGAGGTGCAGGTACTTGCCTGTTGTTTGGATCCGATTAATTGGTTCTAGGGGAAGTTCCAGAGATGAGTCCAAAAGCTGAAATAAACATCACTATCACGCTCAGAAGATGTCAAATAGCTAGAAATGCCTGTCCTTGGGTCCAATTTGGAGACAAGGGCAAAAACGGCAGTTTCGGGTCAAAACGGGGTCCGCCGTTGGGCCCGCTTTGCACCGAAAAGCGCGTCCGGGTCAAAGGTCTCCAAATTCACCAAACTTAGTGTCAACAGGTCAGGAACGCTGATACGAACTCAACGGAACTTCCAGATTTGGATTCCGATGAGCCGAACACAAAATCGCCCGTCGAGCGGGGCCTGTGGGGCCCACGACACGCGATTTCGTCAACGTTCTCAGAATCGAACCAAACTTGACCCACAGGACCAGCGTATCGCTACGAGTCCGATGGCGCAAGTTTCGTCTCGATCTGACGAGTGTGCACGAAGTTAGGGTGAATTGCAGAAAAGACGGATACGGGGCGATGTCCGCGGATACGCGTTGATTCTGGTGTGCACGCACACCCAAATCGACTTCCGCGAAAACCCACACGTCCGTATCGACGAGGCGCACGTATCTGTGAAGACCGCACGCGACCAAGTCGTCCCGTTTGGCGGGACGTACTCGGTTCCGGGGTGAAACAGGGCCTGGTTTTTCCTGTTTTTGGATCGCGGTGTGCGATCACCACAGGACGCGATGTCCCGAACAGTTTGTCCGGACACCGAGAGGGTCATACAGGCTTCACAATGCAATTTGCGGAAATGGAAACAGAGCTACGAGGCGAAAGTTACGCGTACCTGAAGGGGACCCGAAAACAGGGTCGAAAACGTGTCCGAGTCGTGTCGGACACTGTGTCCTGTGTCCGACACAGGAACAGGGATTAGGATTAGGGTTTCGGCGGCACACGGCGGAGGGAGGCGGCTGGACGGCCGGCGAGGGCGGGGGGTCTCGGGCTAGGGTGGTGAGCAGCGGCGGAGCGGCGGGTGGCGGTGGCTAGGGTTAGGGAATGGGGGAGACGGCCGGGGTCGGGGGGTTTTAAATAGGGAGAGCGGGAGGTTGCAGGTGGCCGGGGTAGGCGGAGGTGAGGGGGGGACGTGGGCGCGGGGACTGCGGCGAGCGGGGCGCGGGACGCGCGGCGCTGCGCGCGGCGGCCGGCGAAGGAATCGGGCGTCGTGGGGACGGGGCTCAGTCGGCGGGTCGGGTCGGGCTAACGGGTCTGGGCAGACCCGCCCGACCCGCAAAGGAGACGGGCTGGGTTGGGCTGGGTAGCGGGCTGGGCCGCGGCCCAATGGGCCAGGGCGGCCCGCGAAAGAAAAGAAAAGAAAATAAAAATAAAAATAATAAATAATAATAATAAATAATTAATTAAATAATTAATTAATTAATTAGAAAAAATGTTTTTAGGCATTTAAAAATAGCTCTGAGGCCCAGAAAAATTACCCTAAGTCCAATTTTCTATTCTACACCCAAAAATATTATTTTCATAATATTTTAATACTATTTATTAACAATTAAAAATCATTTATTAATTGAAAACCTTGATTTTAATTACAGAAAATTCCCAGAAAATTCCAGAAAATTAGGAAAAATCCAAGATTTAATAATTTGAAAATTCAGGGGTTTTACAACCTACCCAACTTACAAAAATTTCGTCCTCGAAATTTAAAATTAAGCCATAATCTGCAAATTCTTCACGTACATCAATCGCAGTCTCCTTGCGAAAATTTAAATCCTAATCATGTCCGCTGCAATCACTTCAAGGTTAAGACGACTACTATTCCAATCAAGATTCAACCTAGGGTTATTACTTCTTACTTTCTCAAATTTCTCACAGGCAGATTTTAGATTAAGTCCATATAGCATTTTCAAGATTTGCACATGACTTTGCCTCACGATTATAATTATCATAATTCCTCTAGAAGTGATTCGAGTCCAACAAATTTTTTTTTTTGTATGTTTCAACCTTTTAAATTACATTTACATCCTCAATAATCTAACTAGGTAGTCCAACCACCGATTTTAATTCTTAATTCAAAGCATTAAAAAAAAAATACTTTAAGTGTAGTCCACAAATGTTCAAGTCTGAATTATATATCCTCTAAATTCAAATTGATGATTTTATCTCCATTATTCCAAAAATTTAGATCATGTACTTAGGATATAACTATTGGGTCCTCGATATCAATTCATTAATCATCTTAGTCACCCCTCGAAATTTTCAAAAATTAGAATGGCTTGCTTCTTCCAATCTAACCTTACTCGGTCACAATCCAAAAGACATTCTTCTCTAGTTGACAAATGCACTGCTACCCAACTTAGAGTTTACCCCTTCATCACAAAAGACTATATACCTTAAGAAAATGTTCCTTAATATGTTTACTTATGTCATTCAATCCTCGAACTTCAACGCCGATCATATCACATATGATATGTCCTCAATTACGAAAGGTTAATCCTCAAGTATGTGATCGGCCTATGTGGCATATCTAGTACTATCTATGTATCAAACTTATACCAGCACGAGATTTCGTCTTTCCGAAATAAGGGAAGGCGAAGATCAATAATAAAGAGTTCAAGGGTGGGGTGATAGAACGGAAGTATGGGGATCAAGGCGTTTAAAGAATTCTAGTAGGATTTGTCAGGCGGTTATGGATTGAGGTTCTATTCTGGTAGTCATTTATTCGCATGCTCGTATTAGTTTAGTTATGTAACTGATACGGTATGCTCAGCATGTCTAGGTCAAGTATGTTTGTTTACTAATAACTACGTATCTCAATCCACGTAAAGTAGTCGTGCGAAGTGCGAATCAAAATGCACTAAGGTTGATCAGACCGTAATACACTGATTCTGAATAAACACTTGTATTAGTGTACGCGTCCAATAATACATGTGTCATGAAAAGCCTGATAAAGAGTAAGCTTGCAAAACTAGGCTATAGAATAGCAGCATAAACAAAGTACATCAAAATTAAGTGCGCTAGATGATGATGAAAGGAGGTACAAAATTTAAATTCACATAACAAGCAAAATAACAGAAAACTCTACAATCTCTACAGTTATTAAATATAAAAGCATACCAGGTTATTAGCAAGTTCAAAATTACTAGGTTGGGGCTGAGGTCACGAACCAATAGGCGCGGGCTAAACAATACTAGAAAGGGCAGCTAAAAGAAATCACTTACGCGCATTAGTGACTCTAAGAGTCTGCACGTTCTCCACGGTCATCGCGTAAGCTTGTCCGTGTTCTTGGAGTAGCGGCACAGTCCTTCACTCGATGTTCTGCTGATCCACAATATAGACAGACACCTAACCTCTTTCTGCAATCCTTCCAAATGTGACCTTGTTTTCGACAAAAGCCACAAATGGGGACTCGTTTGTTCTGCCCTTGGGTTGGATTCATCTGTGGTCGTTTTGCAGCTCTTTCCGGTTGTGCTTGGTCTTGTGCTGACGCATACGGCCGCTTCCGGCTGGACTCGATCCTTGTGGTACACTCCACAGGTCGCGCTGCAGTAAGAACGTCCTCGTCGAAGGTAATTGCATTTGAACTGCTTAGCTTCCGTGACTCCGAGCTAATTCTGTTGATGAAGTTCTCCGCTTGGTTTTGCTGAGTTTCTTGTTGAACCTTCTGATAGGCTTGCATCATTATGTAGAACATGCGGAACATCTGCTGTTCGTCCATAGGCGGTCCCGGAGGGAAGGAAGGCATCGGTGGAATAGGCTGTGTCGAGGGTGGAACGCTATCTTGATGGATTATTAAGGCAGGCTGACTTGCTTGACTGCCTTGTGATGATTGGCCTTCACCGACTGGTATCACATCGTTTCCTTGGGTAATCACAACGGTCTGTGGTGTCTCTGTATGAGTCTCGTTGCTGGCTTGTGGGTCCATCTTCCTGTATCCAAAATAACCAATAAGAGGCACACAGGAATCAAGGCAAGATGCAAGTTCATATTAGTTCGAATACGATACAGATATCAAAAATGATTCAAGCAAGTGGATGAGATCCTATAAACTTATCCTAGCTTTATTGCAGGCCTGTTCGGTTCCTGAGTTGAAACCGAACAATTTAGTCGTTGGACCTGCATGGGCCACCACAAAAACGTGTCACGACCCGCACCCGGATATTCGGGCACAAGTGCGTGGGCACGTCCAGCCTACGCCGCAGAGTCGGCGGTAGTACGCTGTCTAGGTCTTACTTACAGGTAATTTATGTCTATCTCATCCACAATAAAGTAAATAGACAAGGAAATTAACAAGAAATAGGAATGCCGATTTATAAAATAAATGGTGATAACAGATCCATAGTTTATACATGAACAGAAGATAAATCGGGGACAAACCCGATTACTGAGCTGAAAAGGGAAAAACTAGCTAACTGGCTACTACTCCTCGGAGGTAATCTCCTGAGTGGGAACCTGCCTCTCAACTGTGTCACCTGCTACGCCATAGGGATCATAATAGGTAGGGCAAAGTCCTCATCATCGCCTAAACAACAGATCCAGTCAGGAAAGGAGCAAAGTACACAATGCACAACAAGATTAAACTAAATATTTATGACAATTAAGTATTGAATATCATATTGAGAAAATTGCATAGAGGGACATCATTATCTCACAGTTAATGCTGTAAACAGGAATATGAGAAAAGCAGGAAATAAATGAGACAGGAATGAAACTACAACAATCAACAAGAGCCATAACTAGACAAGAAGCTATGTGTGTGAACTTGTGTTTTTAGAATACCTAGTTGGCATGCAGGGGTCTATAAAGTTAAACCGGCCGCCATGGACGGCTATTATTCACGAAAAATCGAGATCCGGCTGATGGACAGTCGTGTACCAACAGCTATTATTCACGACACGGGTCAGGGTAAACTACATGCCTTTCAGTATTCTCCCTCCCGACACGAAAAACAAGACATGAATTCCAATATTCAAGACATGAGCTACAGTATTCTGACACTACGTGTAATCAGCAAGGGTACTAGTAGAGCAGGGAATTAATTATCACAATATAAAGATTAACTTGAGGTGCAGGTACTTGCCTGTTGTTTGGATCCGATTAATTGGTTCTAGGGGAAGTTCCAGAGATGAGTCCAAAAGCTGAAATAAACATCACCATCACGCTCAGAAGATGTCAAATAGCTAGAAATGCCTGTCCTTGGGTCCAATTTGGAGACAAGGGCAAAAACGGCAGTTTCGGGTCAAAACGGGGTCCGCCGTTGGGCCCGCTTTGCACCGAAAAGCGCGTCCGGGTCAAAGGTCTCCAAATTTATCAAACTTAGTGTCAACAGGTCAGGAACGCTGATACAAACTCAACGGAACTTCCAGATTTGGATTCCGATGAGCCGAACACAAAATCGCCCGTCGAGCGGGGCTTGTGGGGCCCACGACATGCGATTTCGTCAACGTTCTCAGAATCGAACCAAACTTGACCCACAGGACCAGCGTATCGCTACGAGTCCGATGGCGCAAGTTTCGTCTCGATCTGACGAGTGTGCACGAAGTTAGGGTAAATTGCAGAAAAGACGGATACGGGACGATGTCCGCGGATACGCGTTGATTCTGGTGTGCACGCACACCCAAATCGACTTCCGCGAAAACCCACACGTCCGTATCGACGAGGCGCACGTATCTGTGAAGACCGCACGCGACCAAGTCGTCCCGTTTGGCGGGACGTACTCGGTTCCGGGGTGAAACAGGGCCTGGTTTTTCCTGTTTTTGGATCGCGGTGTGCGATCACCACAGGACGCGATGTCCCGAACAGTTTGTCCGGACACCGAGAGGGTCATACAGGCTTCACAACGCAATTTGCGGAAATGGAAACAGAGCTACGAGGCGAAAGTTACGCGTACCTGAAGGGGACCCGAAAACAGGGTCGAAAACGTGTCCGAGTCGTGTCGGACACTGTGTCCTGTGTCCGACACAGGAACAGGGATTAGGATTAGGGTTTCGGCGGCACACGGCGGAGGGAGGCGGCTGGACGGCCGGCGAGGGCGGGGGGTCTCGGGCTAGGGTGGTGAGCAGCGGCGGAGCGGCGGGTGGCGGTGGCTAGGGTTAGGGAATGGGGGAGACGGCCGGGGTCGGGGGGTTTTAAATAGGGAGAGTGGGCGGTTGCAGGTGGCCGGGGTAGGCGGAGGTGAGGGGGGGACGTGGGCGCGGGGACTGCGGCGAGCGGGGCGCGGGACGCGCGGCGCTGCGCGCGGCGGCCGGCGAAGGAATCGGGCGTCGTGGGGACGGGGCTCAGTCGGCGGGTCGGGTCGGGCTAACGGGTCTGGGCAGACCCGCCCGACCCGCAAAGGAGACGGGCTGGGTTGGGCTGGGTAGCGGGCTGGGCCCAATGGGCCAGGGCGGCCCGCGAAAGAAAAGAAAATAAAATAAAAATAAAAATAATAAATAATAATAATAAATAAATAAATAAATAATTAATTAATTAGAAAAAATGTTTTTAGGCATTTAAAAATAGCTCTGAGGCCCAGAAAAATCCAGAAAAATTACCCTAAGTCCAATTTTCTATTCTACACCCAAAAATATTATTTTTATGATATTTTAATACTATTTATTAACAATTAAAAATCATTTATTAATTGAAAACCTTGATTTTAATTACAGAAAATTTCCAGAAAATTCCAGAAAATTAGGAAAAATCCAAGATTTAATAATTTGAAAATTCAGGGGTTTTACAAGGAACGAATCTTCCCTTTGGAATTCTCCATGCAACAAATGTGATGTACCCAAGAGACATATCTTCCCTATAAATAGAGGGAAGATGGTGAATGTTGAACACAACAAGTAACAAGAAGAACAACACACAACTTGTAATCCTCACACTTGTAATCCACCTCAAGTGAGTTTGTGAGAGAAAGTGATCCTCAAGTTAAGTTGTACCAACTTGAGAGAAGGCCCTTGTAAGCTTTCATTTGATTATAGTGAAAACGGTGAAGAAGGGGCGGACGTAGGACGTAGGCTCAAATTGAGCTGAACCTCGGTAAATCTTGTGTGTGTTCTCTCTCTTAACTTCTCTTCTCTTCCATTTTATTTTATCTCATCACAAAGACGAAAAATATCTTGTTTTTTCCAACAGTGTGCAGGTGAGTTGGTGGTGGTTAGCGTGTTTTGGAGTATCCTTTGGATATCACATGAAAATCTAAGGAGCGAAAAAGACAACATTCAAAGAGATAATAGGGCATTTCACTGATGTCATGAAAGTAAGAGGGACTTTGTACCATAGTTTGAAGTATCGGCCGATACCGATCCGATACGGTCGATACCGATACAATTTGGCATGTCCCGATCTGATATCGACCGATACCGACATTAGATGTCTCTTTTTCGATCAATTTGGCAAAGAAAATTGAATTAAAAAGACAAATTAGCAAGGATGTAAAAGCATAGTAAGGATGTAAAAGCACATAAAAAAGAAAAACTTATCTATCGCATATAAATCAATCGACAAGGGTGACTACTATTTCATTCAATTTTAAAAATACTAAGAAACAACACTGAAAATACGTTAAATTATGCATAATGTATAAAATATATTTTCTAAAATGTTAATAATTTACTAATAGTTATTTGCTTTCCGATACCAAAAAATTCGATACTCTGATCCGAAACTGCCGATACTACCAATACCGCCGATCCCGGTACTCATAGGAATGGTCCGATACCGATACATTGAACCTTGCTTTGTACAAGTTACACAAAAGATTGTTGTTAAATATTTTAATTTTAAATATTCATATCGTGTTATACACGCAGGATATGTGTAAATCCGTGAGTCTTGAGCCTCTACATAGAGATAAGCCTCTACATATATTTGTTAGAGGTACCTTTCCCTAACCCAAAGGTGAAAGGGGTGAGTGAAGGGTTCACAACAATTTACAGAAATTAAGTTGCAAACATACAAGACCCATGTTTAATATTGCAAGCATCCACATAACTAACATTCAGTACACCTTATTGGTAAAAGAGCAACTCTATATAACGTAAGTAAAGCAAGAAAGTGAGGAATAAAGTCCCAACATGTACAAAGAAATTCTAAACAAGTGAGAACTATTGAGACAGAATACAAGCTATGCTAACTAAGAACCTACTAAAATTTATGTAAACCCCCTACCAAAAATTTATTTGAATCCATTTCGTTTTGGCTAGCGAAAAAAATTGTTAGTACCCTTCTCAATCTGTAATTATTTTTTTCTAAATGAAATTCATCTTGGTATTAGTATTATTGTTATTACTGAAGATGATGATTTCTTGCTTGTTTAAATCTATGTATATATACACGTGTGTTGGGCCTTAGGGTGATATAAAATGGATATACATATTTATATTTGACCTAAAGCCCATACACAGGTGTATATGTATATATATGATATATCTATAATGAACATAAAACCAATATATCTATATATATGTATTTGTTTGTTATAAGTTATGCACAAATATTTTATCTAAGCAAGGTAATTTATGCATTGGACCTAATTTCCAGTTTAATTAATTTCTCTTTTTCATCTTTTATTTTTAGAGAGCTTTAGGTCCAAACAACCTATCCTATGTTAACTGCCGTATTCTTCATTATTTTCGATACTTCGAAAACCCATACTTGAATTGGATCAATATTTATACTTTTAACGATTATAAAACTCAAGAACCAAAATACGTTCTCTATTGTAAACACGGTTGCAACTGGCACAGAACGTTTAAAAAAATAGAACTCGTTTCTCCTTGCTTGCAATTGATGCTGGGTGGTGAGGACCACCGTTTTTGGAAGCTGGGCAATAATAGTTCCAAATACATACATCATTTATCAATTAATTAACGAAGAAGCAATCACTGGTCTGTGGTACATAGTTGGGTTGTCTCTGAAAGAGCAAGGTGTGAGGCAACCACGACGAAAGGGATGCACCAGTCTTCTCTTCTGGCAACGAATCTTTGGACATGAAGGAAGCGATAGTGGTGGTTCGCATGGTGGAATTAGAAGTGGAAAAAAAAATCAGCAACAGAAAATACAAATTTAGTTTTGGGAGACATAATCATATGTTGCTATAAATACAATTTCTTAGCAAATGTAATTTCTTGTAGTGATTTCTTTCATGCCTGTCACTTCTTCTACAGATAAATGTTTAGCAAAATGTACTGCAAAAAACTTACACATATAGTTAAGTACGTCAGCTAAATATATCAATTATGTTCTAACACCAACATCAAATTTTTTCAATCAAAAAATCAACTCTACAACCCGCACTCGATGTAGGAGCACGAGTGCGTCAGCAACGTCCAGCTTATATCATAACAACGACGTAGAACGCTGTCTAGATCAACAATATTATTTAAACATCTCACACAATATATATAAGTTACATGTCATGTCATCTCCTCCAAATGGAGGAACAATATGATATATGAAATCAATACTCAATCACAATACCAATACCAAACTAGAAGAAGAAATAGCACGATATAGAATAAAAGAAAGAAGTACAAGACTCACAAATACATCTCAAGTCCAACAACTAATCACAACACCATAATCTCCAAAATAATAATACACGCCAAGGCTCTAAAGGGTCAAATACATATATTTTTTTCAGATGATTGGTTAGAGCTGATGTGTCCCACATATTACGGGGCACAAGATAGTGAGCCAGCAGGAGAGATATCACCTCTAGTACGGGAGGACGTAGCACTAGCCACAGAGGAGACTTAGCGATGTACAAAACTCTGTAAACAGTTCCAAATACATGATAGAGAATATATGACAAGCAATAGAAAAGAATACAATATGCACAAGTAACTGAGAATAGAAATATAGCTGGAACAAAATATAAATACAATATGAACTGGAAAGATAAATAACTGAAAAGATAAATACAGACAATATGAAATGAACTGCAAGAAAAATTAGTCTCTCTTTTTTTCATACCATCTTATGAAGTCCTATCAGATTCATAATGCATTAAATGTAATTTATTTAGTTTACTCAAATATCTCAATATAAGACCATGATTAGGTGGCAAAAGATCAGTGGATCGAGACACGGGGACGTATTATCCCTTCCATTTATAAAATGGTGGGAGTTGGAGGACAGTGGGCACAAAGACATGCAATGCAGTGTACACAAAGTCCCGAATGTTATGCTGGATCCCGAACGTTATGTCGAGAATTAAAAAAAAATCTCAATATACTATAAAATGCAATACATATGGAAAATTGATATTTTTAAGTATCTAACAAATAAAAAGGCCACAAGTAACATTATTTTCTTTATTTAGACAAGCTATATGTATTCAAACATTTTTGTTGCACAAATTTATCTTGAATTTTGAATGACATCCAAATCATATTAATTTTGTGAGAAGTATGAGTGAACTGCATGACTAAAGATCACAGGAGTGAGATTTGCAAAACATAGATTAGGCATGCATTTGAAAGTTCAAGGTGAGTATAACTTTGAACAATTTCCAACAAAAACTAATTAATCATCAATCTATTCCAATATACATTGACAGGAAAGACCAATTTGAAGAATAAAGAATTATATAGAATTTTGTGTACAATACGAGACTATTAATTATCACCAAGCATGCATTCATCGCTTTAGAAATTCTAACTCATAGTTTTGGGCAAATCATGAACCTTTGGGAATTTGTTTGGACATTCCCTATTGTTGCCGAGTTCGACTACACAAACTCAAAGAGTTCATTTTTGTTCATCCACCAAAACTAGGTTGTATGTCCATCTACCAATTAAATGTTGTCACGTGTCAAAATAGAAGTCAAAACCACTTTGAATGTTCACAAAACTACTTCCAATGAACATTCAAAGTGGTTTTAGGTTGCATAAAAATGACGCATGACAACACTTAGTTTTGGTGGGTGAACAAAAATTGACTCCAAACGAGTCTCAAATAAGAACTTGCAATATGCTTATAATACAAAGCACTGGAACAGATCTGTTGTCCTATAACTTCTAGCTATTCCATGTTTCTGTCCACACCCTATTACATGTAGATCCCAACCGGTATTATAAAAAAAGAAAAGAAAGAGAGAGAGACAGAAATATAGGACAACAAATTAGCTCTATGCTTATGACACGATTCATGGACTTATTTTTCTGTTTAGACCTAGGCATTAAAAAAAACTCGAAGGATGAGATCTTATAATTGCCGAATTCTAAAAATTAAGAGCTCGTTACTCTAGGATTGTTGATACATAACTTTAAGTTTGTTATTATGAAATCTAGAGAATAAAAAATGAGATGTATGTAATCTAACGATTTCTAATTGTCGAGTTCCAAAAATTAAAAACTCATGAGATGCTTTAGGATTGTGATACTTAAACATTGAGTTTGGTTACAATGAAATCTAGGGAATAGAAATAAAAATAAAAGTTGAATCTTATATAAATGTGATTATATTTGTACGTGAAACTATTTGTTTTCCCTTTCTTTTCTCTTAATTTCCATACACACCTTGAATTAATACACTTATGTTGACGTTGCTCTAACTAAGATAATTATCAAATAAATTTTTTGCGATAATATTGACTGAAAATTTTCATGTTCATTTTGACACGTGAAATTGTTGATTTGGTAGGATTTGATCTTAATCTAAGTCCAACCAACTTACACTTTGACAAATCCTTTGTCTAGCTCAAGAGTTTTATTTATATCGAAAATATGACAAAATATTGGATTATCTTAGGTGGTAATTAGTGTTGGACTAGATGAGGAGACTAAGGTTCAATTCACCACATTTAACCTAAAATTTTAACATTGTTTTCTAAAGCTCCTATTTGCCCTAAAGGGTGATTCCATTTGATTCAATTTGTTGGTGCACTTAGTACGTCAGAATCGGACACTGAGTTGGTGCCTCGTTGCTGTCATATTTGGTGCCTCACAGTCATGTTACAATTACAGTGCATTACAAATTTTGTGACTTTGAGCCTGATTGCATTATAAACTGATGCAATTAATATGTGGGATTGAATTCACCCAACTAGAATGCTTATGTCTCCACCTCCTTTCTACTTGAGCTAGGAAGCTTTGACGTATTTGGATTATATATACTAGTATATATGTATGTGCGTTACACGTATTTTATAGATTATTATTATGAAGACTAAAAGACAAATATTGTAATTATTCTTATCTTTATTAAAATTACTTAGGAAAAAAACAAAAAAGCTTATGTAATTACTTAATTGTCCATATTATTTAATGAGCAATAATAATTGATAAATATATAGAAGGGTATATTTGGAAGAAGAAATATTTTACGGTGAAGCTGAACTTTTTTCGTTATATAGTAATATAGACTCAATTTGTGTTTAACTTGTGTATAAATATGGCCCTATATACATACATAGCTGGTTAAGTATTTGAACGGTTTGTTTACACACATTTGAATTTTTTTTTCTTTCTTTTTTTTCCAAGTGCTCATTCTTTCTTTCTTTCAAACTCTCACTCAGTAGATTTTCTGAATCCCTCCTTGAATTTTTCTACAAATTTCTTGCAGTGACTGCGCATTAGTGCCAAATCAAATTGAGTGTTCTCATTTCTTGAATCCCTACAAATTTTTCTATAAATTTCTTGAATTTTTAAAGAAAGGAATTAAGTGTTCTCATTTATAAGAGAATCAAATAGGATCTAACAAAAGAAAAAAATTCTACTGGGAGGCGGGAACTCATTTGTTAACCCTAAAAGATTAATTTATATAGAGGATTAAAAACGAAAATTAAAAAGAAATATTGGATCATAAATTATAATTTGTCAAACATACAAGTAAATAAAACTCCGAGGAAAATCTTTTACGCACTTTTATCCTCTCCTATTTTTCATTTGCGAGAAAGACCCATCCAATACACTTAGCATGCCTTGAGCTCATGTCGAATAGCGCTCGCTCGCTCGCTCGCTCTCTCTCTCTCTCAACACCAGAGACGATCTTGTCCCAAGACATACTAAATGATTGTCCAGGACCCAAAGATTTGTTGGAGTGAATGGAATTTTCAACCTATGTAAAAAATATTGGATTTGGATTGGATATTCTTATCTATAATAGGAATGCTAGTTGTGGGTTTGAGGCTATATATAGGTGTCTCTTGGCCCTAAAATATATCTCACTCTCTATAAAAAAAAAACATAGCCACAAGGAGATAAAAGGAGGCAAGAGTGTCATTGCAACATTGGAGAGGAGAAAAAAGAATTGGAGGCCGTTTCGAAAAAGTAGATCAGTTTCGGGTATTTCTCGTTATCTTTCTTTTTCGTAGTTATAATCTATTTTCTGTTCCAAAAGAGTTGTGGTGATCCATTTGGATAGGTAAGAAGTTTGTAATGGGTCGGTGTATTTCTTATTCCATTAGTGGAGGTTTTTCAGGATTTGACTCCGATCGTCCCGTGATTTTTTTCGCAAATGTTTTCCACATCAAAAATCTATGTGTTTGCGATTTGTGTTTGGCATTTTTGGTTTGTGCGTTTTTCTCGGTTCTCTCGCAGGTACTCTCTGGTTTGGGGAACGGTTTCGGCACTTTCGTTCCCAACAAAGTGGTATCAGAGCCAGGTTCTGAAATTTCAGAAGGGTGTCAGGAGTTGACAGGCAAACCAGGGAGGAGAGATGGACGCGAAACCGGTGCGCATGGTAAACCTGAACGGTACCAACTATCACTAATGGAGGAGCAAGATGAAGGACCTGCTATTTGTCCAGAAGATGCATCTATCGGTATTTACTTCCGAGAGGCCCAGTGACAAATCTGAAGAGGACTAGAATTTCAAGCATATACAGGTGTGTAGGTACATCAAGCAGTTCGTTGACGAGAACGTGTACAACCACGTTGCCAGTATTGAGCACGCGAGGACACTGTGGGATAAGCTGGAATCTTTGTATGCGAAGAAGACCGGGATAAATAAATTGTTCCTGATCCGGATGATGATGGGTCTGCGGTACAAAGATGGGGCGTCTATTACGTATCACTTGAGTGAGTTCCAGGGCGTGGTTGACCAGCTATCCTCGATGGGAGTCAAGTTCGACGACGAGGTTCAGGGAATATGGCTGATGTGTACATTGTCAGACTCGTGGGAGACCCTACGAGTGTCTATGATCGCTTCTGCTCCGGAAGGCATGGTCAGTCTAGAGTTTGCCAAGAGTGGAGTACTGAATGAAGATATGCGGAGACGTTCTCAGGGCACTTCATCTACATCCAACTCAGAGGTGCTTGTTTCAGAGAGTCGCAGAAGGGGTAAAATCAGGAGTCCAGGCGGTGGCAGAGACAAAAGCAGGAGAAGGTCCAAGGGTCGGTACGAGGACTAAGAGTGTTACCATTGTGGCAAGAAGGGCCACATCAAGCGGAACTGTTTTGCTTGGAAGAGAGAGAAGAAGGACAACAAGGAAAAGCAAAGTGAGAACACTACAGCGGCAGTCTCGACACATGGAGGCGACGTGATCATTGTAGGTGATGAGGTAGTTATGAACCTCGCCTGCGATGACAACTCTTGGCTGGTGGACTCAGGTGCTTCAACGCACATATCTCACAACAGGCCACTATTTGCTACATACACAACAGGCGACTGTGGAGTGTTGAAGATGGGCAATGGAGATGTGTCGAAGGCGGTTGCAATTGGAGATGTACATTTGAGGACAAAGACAGGTACAGTTCTTGTTCTCAAAGATGTCCGTCATGTCCCAGATATCCGTTTTAACTTGGTGTCGGTTGGATGGTTGGATGACGAGGGTTTCTTCAGTATCTTTGGGAACAATCAGTGGAAGCTTTCCAAAGGTTCGATGGTGATTTCCAGAGGAAGCAAGAGGTCCAGACTCTACTATATGGAAGGAAATACACAGGGGGCACATGAGGTTAATGCAGCTACTAATGCGTCTACTGAGTTGTGGCACAGACGGCTCAGCCATATCAGCGAGAAGGGGATGAGCTACTTGGTGAACAGGAATATGATTTCAGGGCTAAAGTCTACAAAGTTGGAGAAGTGCACGCACTGTTTGGCGGGTAAGCAAAATATGGTATCTTTTCAAAGTCACCCAAGTTCAAGGAAGTCGGCGTTGCTCGAGTTGATTCACTCAGATGTCTGCGGTCCTATGATGGTAAAATTCATTGGTGGTGCTTCTTATTTTGTAACATTTATTGATAACTGTTCCAGGAAGGTTTGTGTCTATATCTTAAAGACCAAGAATCTGGTGCTACCCACTTTCAAGGAATTTCAGGCCTCTGTTGAAAAGGAGACGGGCAAGAAGCTGCTTTGTGTTAGGTCGGACAATGGCGGCGAGTATATCGGTCCCTTTGATGCTTATTGCAGAGATCATGGGATACGACACCAGAAGACTCTACCAAAGACACCGTAGCTCAACGGTATAGCGGAGCGGATGAACAGGACACTAATGGAGAGGGTACGGTGTTTGCTGTCAGAAGCAAACTTGCTAGGCAGCTATTGGGGTGAGGCACTTTACACAACTGCTTATGTTATTAATTTATCTCCTAGTGCTCCTTTGCAGGGTGATATGCCTGACAAAGTATAGTATGGCAAAGAGTCGTCATACAATCACCTGCGAGTGTTTGGTTGTAAGGCCTTCGTGCATGTACCGAAGAACGATAGATCCAAACTTGAGCCAAATACGAGGCGGTACGTCTTTGTCGGCTACGGTCGGGATGAGTTTGGTTATAGACTCTACGATCCAGTAGGAAGAAAGCTCTACAGAAGCAGGGATGTGAAATTCGTCGAGGATCAGACCATAACCAACACTCAGGATTTCGAGATGCCTTCTGAGGCTGAAAAATTGCCTGAGTTAGAGTCATTTCGCTTCGAGCAGTTTCCAGAGGACATCGCAGAGGATCCAGTTATGGGGAGGCCAGTACATGTAGTTGCTCCCAACCTTGATCATCAGTCTGCTGATGGTGGTCAGGGTGACCCTCAGGAGGATGAGCATGCCGAGGAGGCAGTTCTTGGAGGGGAGGAGGCTGTAGATATACAGCCAGCACCAGTAGTTCTGTTGAGGGGGAGCGATAGAGAGTGTCGACCATCTACGAGATACTCACCGGGTGAGTATGTGCTACTGACTGACGGAAAGAACCAGAAAGTTTTGCATAGGCTATGGAAGACGAACACATGCAGGTGTGGATGGAGTCCTTGCAGGAGGAGATGAGTTTCTTGGAGGCCAACTCTACTTAAGATCTGGTGCGGTTGCCAAAGGGCAAGAAGGCTTTGAAGAATCGATGGGTGTTCAGAGTGAAGCAGACAGATGATGCTACTCGCCCTCGATACAAACCGAGGCTGATAGTTAAAGGCTACGGTCAACGGAAAGGCGTAGATTATGATGAGATCTTTTTGCCAGTCGTTAAGAAGTCGTCTATACGGGTGGTGCTAGCATTGGCAGCCAATTTTGACTTTGAGGTCGAGCAAATGGACGTAAAGACGGCATTCCTCCACGGTGATCTTGAGGAGGAGTTATACATGGAGCAGCCAGAGGGATTCTATAAGAAGGGCAAGTCACATTTGGTATGTCGGTTGAGGAAGAGCTTGTATGGTCTGAAACAGGCTCTGAGGCAGTGGTACAGGAAGTTCGAGTCATTTATGGGAGAGCATGGCTATGCATGGACGATGTCGGATTATTGTATTTTTGTGAAGTACTTCATCGATGATGATTTTATCATTTTGTTGCTTTATGTTGATGACATGCTGTTGGTGGGTCGGAATGCCACCAGGATAGCAGAGTTGAAGCGCCAACTGGGCGCGGCCTTCTCTATGAAGAATTTGTGTGCAGCGAAGGCTATTCTTGGGATGGAGATCAGCCGAGAGAGAGAGTCCAAACTTCTACACTTGTCCCAAAAGAAGTATATTCACCGGGTACTTCAGCATTTCAGGATGGACGGACCAAAGAAAGTGAGTAACCACCTTGCGGCTCACTTTAAGTTCACTGAGGAGCAGTGTCCATCTACCGAGGACGAGAAAGAAGATATGGAGCGAGTTCCATATGCCTCGGCCGTGGGGACACTACCAAAAAATGTCTAAATAGAGATGGTTTTAGCGACGTCCATATAAAACGTCGTAATACGTCGGTGATAGCGACGTGGAGCGACGTTTAGCGACTATAATTATTATAATAATATAAAATGTCGCTAGGTAGTCGCTAAACGTTGCTAACTTTTTAATTTTAGCGATATTTACCGATGTTTATGTATTTAAGTCGCAGTATATTATTATATCTGCGACGGTTAGCGACGTCTGGACAGACGTCGCTAATTTATTTCATATAGGGTTTGACGAATTTTTCTTCCCCCCATTTCCTTCGATATCTCCAAAATTTTAAACCTCCCCATCCCGGCGCCCCACCTCGGCGACCCCCCTCCGGCCGTGTCCTCCCCCCTCCGGGGTGCTCCTTCCTCCGTCAGCTCCTCCTTCCTCCGGCTCCCCTCCTCCCTTCGGCGTCCTCCTTCCTCCGGCGTTCTCCTCTCTCCGGCTCCCCTTCTCCTCACTCCGTGAGCACCTCTCTCTGTCTCCTCTCTCTATCTCCCTCTCTCTCTAACACGACACAACACAACATAACACAACACAACACAACACAACACGACACGACATGACACACACTAACCCTAACCTTAACTTGGACACACACACACGCACGCGGATACACTAACACATGCGGACACTAACCCTAATACTGACACGGACACACACAAACATAGACAAGACATGACATGCCACGAACACACGGACACAAACAAGACACAGACATAGACATGACATGGGATATGGCACAGACACATACACTGACATGACACAAAATATGACACAGACCCTAACCCTATCTCTCTTCTAGTTACCTGTCTGAGTTTAGACGCAACCTTGCGTATCTGTAGCGTATATAATATGATGTAGATCTCGACTCAAGGAGAGTCGTATACACAGACACGGAAATGACTCTTCAAAGCCGAGATACGATACGGTGTTGGCTTCTTCTAGAACTCGTATCCAACTTGGGATGATGCTTCTTGCTGCACGAGCTGTTGCATTAGCTACTACAGACTGCTAAACCTGTTATTGAAGGCTCTGCAGTGCACTGGCTCTGCTGCTACTTGCTGAGTTTACTTGTTGTTGTGCATCCTTCCTGCTGTGCACTGCACAGTGTTGCTGCACACTGATTCCTCACTGATGCATTGTGCAGTACAGCTAGCTGCTACTGCTATAAATTGTTGAATGCTTTCCCTTGTACTGTGGTAGCACAGAGCTGCACACTGCTCTCCCTTCAGTTGATCACTGCCAAATGATGCACACTGAAAACTGTGAACTGCTCTCCTTAGTGACCCGAGCTCACTCAATCACTCAAACAACCATACTTGAAGGTAGCAGTGAGTATCAGTGCATGTATTATATTTAATGATGAGTATATATGCTAGGACTATGAGTATCAGTACATGTATTGTATTTAACAATGAGTATATACTTGAAGGTAATTGTATATTCATTTTTGCAGAAGTATCTAAAAATGGATATAAATTACTATATGCGTCATCGTTCGTGGATGTACAATTGTCATCCTGATGACATGTGCGGTGTGCGGGATGAATTTATTGAGGGTGTACAGCAGTTCCTGCAGTTCGCCAAGGCGTTCCCTCAGTACATGGACGGTACCAAAATTAAGTGTCCGTGTGTGAGATGTCGCAACTTGAAATATCATCCAGAAGTGGAAGTCACATATCATTTGTACTCGAAAGGTTTCACGCCGAATTACTATCAGTGGACAGCGCATGAAGAACTTGTGATCGGAGTCCGAGCCTTATGTGGAGCCGTATATGGATGTCCACGACCACGCTGCTTGCGACGACGGATGGGTGAACATGGTTTTTGATGCGGCAGGGCCTATTTTTAATCTGGACAATCACGATGCAGTTGAGGAGGCACCGAATACCGATACTACAAATTTCATAGAGTTTCTGGAGAATGCAAGGACTCTATTATATCATGGTTGTGAAGATCATTCACCGTTGGAGGTTGTTACAAGATTGTTGAGCATCAAGTCCGACTTTAACATGTCGCAAGAATGCTATAACCGACTGATGGATTTGATTATAGAGATCTTACCAGAGGATGCAAAGTTGCCTAAAGACTTCTACCGATCTAAGAGGATGGTGAGATCGCTCTGGATGGGATACGAGAAAATTGATGCATGTCGCAACGGGTGCATGTTGTACTACAAAGACGACAAGGATGAAGATGCGTGCAGATTCT
The DNA here is from genome assembly GCA_036927795.1 of Iris macrosiphon. Classification (NCBI taxonomy): domain Eukaryota; kingdom Viridiplantae; phylum Streptophyta; class Magnoliopsida; order Asparagales; family Iridaceae; genus Iris; species Iris macrosiphon. The sequence goes on from JAYESA010000009.1 coordinate 59,765,917, forward strand.
GTGGTACTGATCGGTACAAGGCTACTGGAAGAGAAAAGTCTGTTGGTGCAAAGAAGCCTACCAATTTGATGCACTACTTGCCTTTGACGTCGCGGTTGCAGAGGTTGTTTATGGTGAAGGAGACTGCAGAAAACATGAGTTGGCATAAGCGAAAACAGATCGAAGGAGTATTGGATCATCCATCCGATGGAGAAGCATGGAAGCACTTTGATCGAGAGTATCCAGGTTTTGCTTCGGATCCGCGTAATGTCAGATTGGGGCTCTCCTCCGACGGTTTTACCCCATTCGGACTTTCGGGCTCCCAGTATTCGTGTTGGCCTGTGATCGTCACTCCGTACAATCTACCGCTTTGGATGTGCATGAAGACTCCGTATATGTTTCTAACCGTTATTATCCCGGCTCCAAACAATCCGAAGAGGAACATCGATGTATATTTACAGCCTTTGATAGATTAGTTGAATCAGCTGTGGGAAGTAGGTGCCAACACGTACGATGTTTCCAGAAAGCAGAATTTTCAGATGAGGGCAGCACTTATGTGGACCACCAACGACTTTTCGGCCAATGGAATGTTATCGGGATGGAGCACTCATGGTCGTCTCTCATGTTCGTATTGCATGGACCATACTAAGGCTTTCCGTTTGAAACATGGAGACAAACCGTGCTTCTTCGATTGTCATCGACAACTTCTGCAGAAGGATCATCCGTACCAGAGGAACATGAATGCTTTTCGTGCGGGCGTTATGGAGAAGGCCAATCCACCGCCAATGTGGCCCGGATACACGATATGGGAAGAGGTAAAAGATTTACCAAGTGCTATCGAAGAGCCTGCTAAGAGGTACAAGTATGACGAATTTGGTCGCACCCATAACTGGACGAAGAGGAGTATATTCTGGGATCTGTCATATTGGAGCACCAATCTGATCAGACATAACCTTGATGTCATGCATATCGAGAAGAATGTGTTTGATAACATAATTAATCTGTCCATTATGGCATCAAGCCAGTGATCCTCGTGTATATTTAAACCTGTTGCAAACTAACTTGTGTCTTCGTGGCAGGAAAGGCATGGTAAGTATTGTGCATGTGGTTTAGACGGACAGGTAAAACCACCGAACGGTGGCAAGTTCATTTCAATAAATTCTATATCCTGCCTACTTGTAAATGAACTAAGGCAAGATAGAAAGACCACAAATAAATATGCATGCTTCATTAAAACAACGTGTTGATTGGTATAGTTGGGTTTAGCTCACCTTCACCAGTATGTTTCGACATACTGACCCTCGTTGAAACAAGTTCCCCGCACTAAGGAGAACCAAGTGAGGAGCCGAAGTCGTCTTTCCCGATCCAGTCCAGCTGTAGGCGCATCCTGATCGCGCCATATTTTGAAGTACTTGAAGAATGAGCTTGCAACTCAATACACAATGCAGCTCCGTGGGAAGGCCGTCATCCCGTCCGGAGGTCATTATCATTTTAAAGTTTAGTAAGGGGATGTAATGTACAGTACTGCTATCTCATTTTGTGTCAACACTTATGTAAGCCCGTGCGGCAAATTAGTTGACTCGTTCAAGAGTTTGTAATAGATGTTCATTATCAATAAAGAGAACTTTTCCATCTTCAACTTGTGTTTCAATTTATCTGCGTACTCTGAATATATGCTCGTTATGCAAAATACTATAGCCTTGTGCGGGCGCAACCCCAGGCCCGTACGACGGTCACGATTCGGGGGACGCCCCAACGATTCCACGGAATCGGGTCGTGACATAATGGTATCAGAGCACATATTCAAGTTCCTTAACCCTTGTATTGGAAAAGTTCCTTTAACGATAAATCTCCGTGCGAACTCTTGAACTCGTTAGGCCAAAATGAGATACGTTTATGCAATGAGTCCATAATACATTATGATCCTAATATAATTTACCTTCGTTTGAAGGAATGGCACCAACGCAATCCTCAGCGCTAGCACCGGACGAAACGCAAGGCTAAGAAAGTAGTTCGGGCACTTCGGGAAGCTCTCGGAGCCAACGGGGCATGTCTCGAGTCGATCCGCTTGAGCGGGTGATGCAAATATTAGAATCACAATGACAAAGAGATGATGCTGTCCAAGCCAAGTTCGAAAGCAATCTAGAGGCCCGATTCTCAGTCCAACAGAAGCAGGTAGATATCCTGCAACAGATCGTGCAGACTTTGGCCTCCAACCATTCCGTGGCAACAGCAGCGACTCCGGTGGAGCAGCCCGTGCTTGAAGTTGAGACGCCTTAAATTCCAAGGACGAGGGAAGTGACTGCCTTCGACTTTGGCCACTTCAAGAAAGTCTGCAATACCCCATTTAATGGGACTGAGGACCCAATCATGGCTCTAGATTGGTTGGCCGAACTTGAAGACCACTTCGCTCTGCTAGTGGTCCCCGAAGAGAAGCGCGTCACATGCGCGCAACTGCAGCTCCACCTCAACGTGCACGATTGGTGGGACGTGCATCGACGATCTTTTCAATTTGACCATAGAGAGGAGGCGATCTCGTGGACGACTTTTTGTGCCACGTTTGAAGAGGAGTTTATACCCCCTCCAGTACGACGTCAGATGGAGAACAAGTTCGTGCAACTGAGGCAAGGCAGTATGACAGTCAAACAGTATTCCGCCGAATTCAACCGACTCTCCAAATTCGCTAGCGCCTATTTACCTGATGTAGCGAGTCGAGCTAGAAGGTTTGAAGGTGGTCTGCGCCCTGCCATCCATGCGCACGTAGTCGTTCATCAGTATCACACAATGCGGGAAGTCATGAATCATGCCCTATCTCTCGAACCGCAGTATCCTCATGTTTCTACCGGCGCTGTGCATACCTACAATCACAAACGCCAAGACAACGATAGAGGAAATACCGCTGCAAAGCGTCCAAATGACGGCGGGAAGCAAAGAGAAAATTCTGGTAGACTATGCCACTTCTACAGGCGGTCAGGGCACACGACCGATAAATGTCGCAGAAGGCTTGGGTTATGCTTAGTATGCGGTGAATCAGACCATAAGATAAATGAGTGTCCACGGTCATCTCATCGCCGCCCACAACAAAATAATCCCTAGCGGTAGGTTCTATCCCTAAGTTTCGAAGACGAAACTTCCAATAAGTTGGGTAGAATGTGGCGCCCCGTTTCCCCTAATCGAAAGTACGGCTAAGAAATACAATATGGTATCGTTCGATCGGGATAGATTGAAACAAGAACTCGTCCTCGTTATGGATTTGCTTCTTCGGAATCGATTCCCATATTCAGTGGACCGTGCCCCCGGGATCGACTTAGCGGCAGAGTCGGGAGGGACCTCTCCGCTGTTATCTTTGTTGCCTCGGATTTCGATGTCGCTTGTTGCTTTCGTGCTTTGAATTGGTTTTCGGATTTGCTTGTTTTCCTTGAACGGTTTTGATGGATTTCATTGTTTTCGTTCATTGAACTGCACTTCAATTCCGAGATTGGAAAGAGTGGAAGAGATATTGATCGAGCTGTCCATGATGCAGGTGAACGAACAGTAGGCGGCTTGCGAGCGAAGTCTTGAAGTGCCTCTTTCCTTCCCCCTTCCAACCAACTAAGTGAGTGGCTACCATCCCGATTAGCTAGTCCTTCTTCCAAGTCTTCACACCTAATAAATCTTGCATCCTTGTTTGCCCCGATCAGACGATACCAAGTAATAACTAAAAGATGTCAAGATAAAAAGGGAATAGACTTGGATATTATGCTTGTCAATCAAACATGTGAACTGTTATCTTATTGTATGCTAGCGTATTTTAAATATTCTATACATGCTTCAATTTTTAGTTAGAATGCATCTTCTTCTATGAATTGTGCTAAGTATGGAACACTCCTCATATTGTGCATAATTGTTCAGGGAGGCTATGCAAAATAAATCATGCAATACTGCTTGTCTTGTACTCATGTTCTTGTACTCGTGTTGCCTCAACTGCATGAATTGTTAACTTAGTAAACATATTGTTCGATCACGGACAACTTGTGCACAAGGTCATTGGTTTTTGCGGACGGTCGCTGGGGCACTGGCACCAATCCGATCCGGGCGGAACTTCAAGTTAGTCTCTCGAGCGGGTGAGTTGGCATGCTTTGCCTCGAGTTCCTAGCATTGCATACCACTCTCACCCAAGACTATATCCTGTCCATTATGGCATCAAGCCAGTGATCCTCGTGTATATTTAAACCTGTTGCAAACTAACTTGTGTCTTCGTGGCAGGGAAGGCATGGTAAGTATTGTGCAGGTGGTTCAGACGGACAGGTAAAACCACCGAACGGTGGCAAGTTCATTTCAATAAATTCTATATGCTGCTTACTTGTAAATGAACTAAGGCAAGATAGAAAGACCACAAATAAATATGCATGCTTCATATTAAAACAACGTGTTGATTGGTATAGTTGGGTTTAGCTCGCCTTCACCAGTATGTTTCGACATACTAACCCTCGTTGAAATAGGTTCCCCGCACTAAGGAGAACCGAGCGAGGAGCCGAAGTCGTCTTTCCCGATCCAGTCCAGCTGTAGGCGCATCCTGATCGCGCCATATTTTGAAGTACTTGAAGAAGGAGCTTGCAACTCAATACACAATGCAGCTCCGTGGGAAGGCCGTCATCCCGTTCGGAGGTCATTATCATTTTGAAGTTTAGTAAGGGGATGTAATGTACAGGACTGTTATCTCATTTTGTATCAACACTTTTGTAAGCCCGTGCGGCAAATTAGCTGACTCGTTCAAGAGTTTTTAATAGATGTTCATTATCAATAAATAGAACTTTTCCATCTTCAACTTGTGTTTTAATTTATCTGCGTACTCTGAATATGTGCTCGTTATGCAAAATACTTTAGCCTTGTGCGGGCGCAACCCCAGGCCCGCACTACGGTCACGATTCGGGGGACGCTCCAACGATTCCACGAAATCGAGTCGTGACAGCGGAGGGTTCGGCAGGTCCCAAGGTAGACGGAGTGCTCCTCCGGTAGTTTCTACTGTTGGTTTTGAATCCTCGTCGCCTAGTACTGATCCAGTATATCGACCAGTCACATCTCCGACTGCGACGAAGTTACGTGGCATCACTCCTAGGACGAGTAGTTCCAGGCCTGATAGTACTCCCTCGTCCAGCGTTCCTCCTACTGACGGAACCATGGAGACAGATGAGCATATAGAGGATGTCGAGCCGACGTCGTCCCAGCATCAGCTAGATCCTCCATGCGCACCTCCGGAGGAGACGAGGACAGAGATTTGGGCCGATGGTACAAAGTAAGTCAATTAGATGGTTTAGGATCATATATATCGTGTATTTCTTTATTCATCATATATTGACTTTTTCGATAAAAATAATTATCTCTGTATAGATATCGTCCATCGTCGGTACAGAGACGCCTGGGCCTCTTTCTGAGGAACAACTATGGTGGCCCTTGGATCAACTACTCTGAAGCTCTGGAGAAGAGGAAGGCATTTGGGTTTGCGCACTTCAAGGTAAAAGTATATTATATCATCCTCTAATTTATGCATATTATATAACTTACTAAATTACTTATTGTAGCAAAAATATTTCTATCCTCCGCACCGGGCCGAGTTGATCGAGCAGATATTTTCTGTCGTTGCCGCCAAGCTTATCCGTGATGCTCTGGATGACCAGAAGGCTCATGATCGCGTTGAAAAACCGATCCAAGGTTGGATCACGCCTGAGCAGTGGACTGCGATGAGGGCTAGATTCGACAATCCGAGGTACAAGAAAAGGTCTGAGAAGGCCAAGGCGGCTAGGCGGAAGGCAGCAAAGTGGTGTGGTGGCTCGATTTCGATAACAGAACATTTTCGTCGTTTGGTATATTTTTTATTTCATATATATTATTTTAATACAAGTACGATAAAATGGTAGTAGAAAAAATATTTAATTTTAGTATTAAATAATATAATTTTAACAGGTACAGAGGGGTGAGGATGCAAACATGGTGACCGTCTTCCTGGCCACCCATCGAAAGGGCAGAAATCTCATTGATAAGAGGGCCTCGCAGACCTATGTAAGTATTACTTTACTTTGTGTTAATTTTAATATAACTTAGGCAATTATCGAGTATCCAAACTTTTCTAGGCCGAGTATCTTAGGCTGCGTGAGCGGACGACTATTAGTGCACCTACAGCGGAAGATGCTGGTACTTCCTCGCAGCCCTCTCCAGCTCCGTCGGCGGACGAGCTGTGGGTGACCGCCGCTGGTGGTCTCAAGAGGGGTACGTACTACGGTACGGGATCCTATGGCGCCCTTGTTGCAACGCAGTCATCTAGGGCCTCCCCGGCAAGCGTGCATTCCCCACAGCCCTCGCAGTCGTCGGCCCGAGTCCAGGAGGCCGTTGACCGTCATATTATGTCTCTCTGTGACGAGTTGCTGCGAAGGATGGAGGAGCAGCCCCTGTCCCAGCCGCAGACGGACGATGCGACGCTCATCGCACGATTTGATATGCTCGAGCGCAGCATCATGGAGCTCCGGGATATGATAGCTGATCTTAGAGCGTTGACAGAGCGCAGCGTGATGGAGCTGCATGCATCACAGCTATCCATGGGCGAGAGGCTGACGATGATGCAGGATTCAATGGTTCATAGCAGTACGAGGCTGTTATCTACCATGAATTCATACAACCAGCGACTAGCAGAGTTGGAGCAGATACGTCCTCCTGGTGCGCCTACATCGACATAGACTCCACCGACGTTACTGCCTTCTCCATCGACATCGGTGTCGATTTTACGGGAGTAGTATGATCTGTTCTTATCCCTCATGCGCGCCGGTGGTTATCCTCCTGCAGATCCGCAGTAGTCCTAGTTAGGACTGTTTATTGATTGTTTGTGTTTCAGACCTATGATATTTGGCCATTTATGAATATTCTTTATTTTTGAGGCATTCAGACATTATTTTTTGTATTCTTTAGGACGAGACTTCCAGACTCAGTTGTGTGGATATTTGTTGTATTCTTTACGACAAGATTTTCTACTGATTCGGTTTTTAATCTCAATATTTTGTTTTCTTCAAATTTTATTATATTATTCATATTAAATGTATGTTAATTTACCGGCGTTGAGTGTTCAACCGAAGGGGGTCGACGAACCCAACAAATTCAACGGAGGGTTGCTCCGGGTCTATTTGTACAAATTATGAATTAATAAACTGCAGGAAGAATGGTTTAGAAATAATTCAATATTTTTTTTATTTTTTTCAGTATCTTTAGCGACGTTTTTAGCGACATTTTGCGACGTTTAGCGACGTTTATATACGTCGCTATAAACGTCACTATCCACGTCGCTAATTTAGCAACGTTGCGTCGCTAAACGTCGCTAATATAGCGACGTATCTACGTCGCTAGAAAACGTCGGAATAGTTACGTTTGGCGACGTTTTTTCTGTCATCGACTAGCTTAAAGGCGACTTCACCAAAACGTCGCTACCGACGTCGCTAAAACTATTTAGCGACATTTTTTGGCCATTTAGCGACGTTTCTTTACGTCGCTAATTTGACTTATTCTGGTAGTGGGAGTCTTATGTATGCTATGGTATGTATGAGGCCAGACATTGCTCACGCAGTCGGTACAGTTAGCAGGTACACTTCCAATCCTGGAAGGGTACATTGGAGTGGGGTCAAGTGGATTCTACGATATCTTCAGGGTACTCCCGATTGGAGACTTTCATTTGGTGGTGACGAGCCGAAGCTGGTTGGATATACCGACGCTGATATGGCTGGAGATCTAGAGACGAGGCAATCGACTTCGGGCTATGTGATGATGTTTGCTGGTGGAGCAGTATCGTGGCACTTGCGTTTACAGAAGTGTGCTGCCTTGTCGACGACAGAGGCATAATACATTGCGGCGACGGAGGCTTGCAAAGAGTTGTTGTGGATGAAGAAGCTGCTGCAGAAAATTGGGCTAAAGCAGGAGCAGTATCCTTTATTTTGTGATAGTCAGAGTGCTATTCACCTTGTGAAGAATCAGACATTTTATAGCCGGTCCAAGCACATTGATACCCGGTATCATTGGATACGGGATGTGGTTGACAAGAAGGAAGCGGCGCTTGAGAAGGTTCATACATATGACAACGGAGCAGATATGTTCACAAAGGTTCTACCAAGGGAAAAGTTTGAGTACTGCAGACAGATCGTCGGGATGACGACCCCCTCCACATAGTTGTGAAGGAGAAGATTTGTTGGAGTGGGTGGGGTTCTCAACCTATGTGAAAAATACCCCGGAGTAGAATTGAGTATTTCTACATATAATAGAATACCTCAATTTATTTGGATTGGATATTCCTAAATATAATAGGAATATCTCAATGGATTTGGATTGGATATTCCTACATATAATAGGAATATGTCAATGGATTTGGATTTGGATTTGAATTTGGATTGAATATTCCTATTTATAATAGGAATGCTAGTTGTGGTTTTGAGGCATATATAGGTGTCTTCTGGCCCTAAAATATATATATATATATATCTCTTAAAAAAATATAGCAACAAGGAGAGAAAAGGATGCAAGTGTGTCATTGCAGAATTGGAGAGGAGAAAGAAGAATTGGAGGCCGTTTCGAAGAAGGAGATCAGTTTCGGGTATTTTTCGTTGTCTTTCTTTTTCGTGGTTATAATCTATTTTCCTTTCCAAAAGAATTGTGGTGATCCATTTGGATCGGTGAGAAGTTTGTAAGGAGTCGGTGTATTTCTTATTCCATTAGTGAAGACTTTTCAGGGTTGGACTCCGATCGTCCCATGATTTTTTTTCGCAAAGGTTTTACACGTCAAAAATTTCTGTGTCTGCGATTTGTGTTTGTCATTTTTTTTTTTTTGCGTTTTGTTCGGTTCTCTCACAGGTACTCTCTGGTTTGGAAAACGGTTCCTGCACTTTCGTTTCCAACAAGACTAAAGAAATATCAACATGAATCTATATAATCATGATATAGTATAGTTCACCCTTCACTCAAAAAAGTCGTAGTATAGTTGTTATTATGTTAGACTTACATAATAAAAAAATTTAGTTCAATTTTAGACGGTAACAATTTTTTTTTTTATACTTGCTGGTTACTTATTTTATTTTCACATTATGTATGATATCCATTTCGAGAGAAGGTTGTCTAGACCTCCCATGAGGTTTGGACCGGTCGTGATCAACACGTGGTACTTGCGTGACTAGTTGAGTTTGACATTGAACAAAGTTTTCAAGATGGAGCAATAGCCAGAGTTGGGCTTAATAATTTTCCAAGCACTATATTTAATTAGGTAGAAACAAAAATGATAAATATGTTTTGCATATGACTTTTGAGGGAGATGAGAAAGCGGCAGAAGGAGTAACCTGCAAAATGTTCAAAAGTTTATGTATTAAGTAGCTCCATATTTAATTACAGAACAGTTGAAGGTATTTAACTACAAATAATTCTTTTTTCAATTATCTTTAACTTTTTGTGTTTAATTTTGGAAAGCTTTGATTGGATTGCAATCATTTTTTTAGATACTCAGGTTAATAATAAGTACCTACTTATCAAAAATATTTAACAACAAAAAGAAAAAGTGCCTCGACTATTTGACAAAATGGTCATGTTTTAATTTCTTTCATAATGGTTGCAAAACTGTTTATAAAAAAGTTTTTATGAGACACTAAACCAATGTTAATCTCTCTCTCTCTCTCTCTCTCTCTCTCACAATCGAAGCAAAACAAGAGGCAGTCTTGATCCAGAACAAACTAGGTGACGGTTCAAGAATCAGAATCCAAAGACAAAAGAAACACCAACATAGACGTATCTAATTATAATATACTATAGACCATCATTAACTCAAAAAAGTTGTAGTATAGTAGTTATCATATCATGTTAGACTTACATATTAGAGATCTTTAGTTTAATTTCAAGTAGTAATAATTTATATTTTTGTTATATTTATTTTATTTTTATACATTATATATGAATTCATTTCGGAAGCTCGTCTCTCGCTCATCATGAGCTTTGGACTGGCCCTGATCAATGCGAGCTACTTGTGTGACTAGTTGACATTGACCTTTGAACAAAGTTTTCGTCGGAGCAATTGGAGCTATAGCTTAAGTTCGGCTTAGGAAATATTGGTCAACATGATGAAAGATTTAAGTAAGCGATTGGAGCGTCTGGTGTATTGGTATCATAGTACACTTCCACGGAACTTACCTGAGTTCGATTCCCTAGAAGGGATTGGATTGTGTTTTTAATTTTTTTTTTTCCAACGTTTCCATCTTCAAAAAAAAAAATTTGCTGAATATTCCATAAATTTTAATACCTTGAACTATTATTGCACATTAATGTCCTTATTGGTTTAATGCCAAGTGTCTGGTGTCCTCGACTTTTGATAGATGTATATTAGGTAGAAATAAAAATGGTGAATATATTTTGCAAATAAAATTTGAGGGAGATGAGAGGGCGGAAGAAATAATTTGCAAAAAGTTCAAAAGTTTATATATTAAAGTGTTAATAATAAGTACCTCGATATTTAATTACAGAACAGCCGAAGTATTTAAGTGCAAATAAATCTTTTTTTTCAATCTATATTTCACTATTTGTATTTAATTTTGGAAAGCTTTCGGTAGATTGCAATAATTTTTTTTAGATATTCAGATAAATAATAAGTACATACTTACCAATATTATTTAACAAAAAATATATGCCTTGATTATTAGACATAATGGTCATGTTTTAATCTCTTTCTTGATGGTTGGAAAACTGTTTACAAAGATGTTTTTATGAGACACTAAATCGAAACAATAATGCTTAGTTTACTACCAAATTCTTACAACCTTCTTACAACCATCTCTTCCTCCGCTACGTGGCCCTGCTATGTGGGCTACACCGGATTTCACATCTCCCCTCCTTCAATGGACGGCCGTCACGTGGACACCACGTGGTCGTTGTAGGAGGGTTGTAGGCATTTGGTTGTAGTCATAACATAGCCCAAATCAATAATGATCAAATTAGGAATGCAATAAAACTTATTTAGTTTTCTCAAATATTTCAGTGTGCAAGTAAATGTTAATTCAATATAGGATATTTTAGCAAATGGGCTCATTACAAAGATAGAAACTAGTATATATTTTCACTTATTTAAAAAATTAGTAAATGTCCCCCATTATGAGTAAAATAATTAAAATTTTGATTAAATAATGAGGGTATATCTTAAATTTTTAAATGTTGATCAAAAAATGGGTTGGGCTAGGATTCATGTGTCGGGTTACCCAAAGAATCCAACTCGGGTTACCCAAAGAATCCGACACCCACCCACACACACACACACACATATATATATATATATATATATATATATATATATATATATATATATAGTAATGCTACAGTTACAACCAAATGCTTACAACCCTCTTACAACCAAGGTCACTGACAAGTGGGGCCGGGTGGGGCCCACCTGTCAGAGTAGGGGAGAGAGGTTGTAAGAGGGTTGTAAGCATTAGGTTGTAAACTTAGCATTATATATATATATATATATATATATATATATATATATATATATATATATATATATATATATATATATATATATAATTTCATACTTTTTAAATAAACAGCTAAATTTTAAATGCTAAATTGTAACTTGATACCCTCAATTATTCAAATTGTTCAACTTGATACCATCAATTTTGATATTTACTAACTTAATATTCTCTCTCAACTAATATTTTCAACTTAGTACCCTCCGTCGTTACAGCGTTAACTTTTTTTTTATACTACTAAAATACCTTCCCCTACCCCCCCCCCCCCCCCCATCCTCCTCCACCCCACTCCCCAACCCCCTCCGGCCCTCCCCCGCCGCCTGCAACCCTTTCCCCTCCCCCCTCCGGCAGCCGCGCCTCCCTCCGCGCCCGAGCCCGCGGCGCCTCACGCAGCCCAACGCTGGCGTCGCCCCACTGCTCGCTACTGCCGGCGCAGCCCCACGAAGACTCGCACAGCCCCCGCGCCCGCGTCGTGCCGAGCCGCCTCGCGCCGCCCAGCGCTCGCGTCGCCTGGAGCGTCCCCGCCTCTGCGCCGCCCCATTGCTCGTTGCTGCCCGCGCAGCCCCGCACCGCCTCGCACAGCCCCGTCCCCGCCTCCGCCCCGCCCACTGCACGCTGCTGCCCCGCGCCACGGCTGTTGTTCGCTGCTACTGCGCCTCCCCCCCCCCCCCCCCTCCCTTCCGGCCTCCCCTCCCCTCCGGCAGCCGTCGCCGGAGAGAGGTCGGTCCGGTAGAGGTAGGGGGAAGAAAATGGGGGAGGGGACATTTCAGTCATTTTATCCCTTCATTTAACACCGTTAGGACAAAGATAGAAGGGGTATTAAGTTAATACATATCGAAGTTGAAGGTATCAAGTTACAATTTAGGCTAAATAAAAAGTTTAAATCGTAAATTTCTCCATCAATACTCTTCAACTCCTTATTCTAACTCTAAATTTAACTTGTATTTTGTAATGATTTAGACTTAATTACTATTTGATTATGTGTTTAATATTATTCTTGTTGAAAAATATTTCAAATATCATATTAAAATCCGATAAACCCGATGGATCCGACCTAACTCGATCCTCGAGGTTTGGCCATGGGTTACATATGTTGAACTCGAGGTCGGATTGGACTTGGGCTCGGACTAGGCTTATGAATCATCAGGTTGGGCTCAAATTGAGCTCAAGTCCGATCCAACCCGTCCGAGATGCACCCCTATTAGCAACTAAACTTCATCTGAACAATGATTTTCTTGAATATATATATAATTGATCATTTGCTGTAAATTATTTTGCACACCATTAAAAATTTAATTTTGTGAAAAGTTTGTTGTGTGACAATAGTTTGAATTGAGTTCAGAACTTTGAACAATTTCCTAAACAAAACTTTTGTCACAAGTATTCTGATATGCGCAAGACAGTGGCGGGAAAGAATGATAGACTGATTTGGTGAATAAAGAAACTTGCGTGCTAGAAAAAGTCATAAATTCATGCTCTATAGAACTAAAACTTTTGTATGACATAAGCTGGTAATACATGAAGCCTATTATCACTAAAGATCAGCGCTACACAATATGTTAAGAGTTGTCAAAAAATTTGACAATCCTATATAATTTATTGAAGGACTACAAAAAAAATTTGGAGTCCATACTTATGATTAGGACTGTCATAATTTTAATAGTCATAGAAAAATCAGTAGGGCAATTTTTTTTATAATTATGGATGCACAAAACTGTTAAAATTATAATAAAATAATATAAATATATAGTTTGAGAATTTTGAACTGGTGATTGGACCAGACTTAAAACATGTTCAGCTACTGTTTAGTCTCATAGTAGCTCGCTTTGACCCTTAAGAGACTATAAGTGCCTAAGCCAGCAAGAGTTGTTCTGCAAAAGACAAGCTATTGGTAAAGCACGAGTTAGGAGAGCAGCGGTTCGGATAAAGCAGCTGTAAGGTGACCCGCGTGTAAGCAGCTGTAAGCTACTCCGAAGTCCATCAAAGTTGTTCAAATTTGACTTTTTATTTTTCCCATTTAGCCTGAACTACAAGCAGAAGTTCAATATCTCAATTTCAGTACAACACCATACAAGTTAAACTTCTACTGTCATATAGCATTAAGTTTAGTAAAATAATAAAGGTCTTTGATAAAGGCACAATCTTGTTTTGTTAGGAAGCTTCAAAAAAAAGGATAAAAGGATGGTCAAATTTCAATACCCAAATTACTCTTTTAAAACTATTAGGAGGCATCACAACGTTAATTATAAAAAAAATGCTTAATTGCTGAAATGTGCAATCAGTCTGAGATCAATCAAGAAAAATTATCAATCCTGAATTGATCGATGGCTACTCTGTAGTTCACTGTACAGACACATAATTACTTAAATTGCTTTTAACTACTCAATTAGCTGGGTAGAGCAGTAAATTTCCAAGCCCGCAGTGGCGGCTATCAGCCAGATTCTCAGACCTAGATTACACTAATTCACTAAACACATGATAATCATACAATTTTTTTGCTCATCTTCATTTCTCCTGCTTAATTTTAATACAGAAAGGGAAATGATCTGCTTGACCTGAACCAGCTCTTTTACCAGAAGCTACCAACTTAAATTTTCCAAGAACATTCACACAAACAAATGACCTTCCAAAAGTAAAAAATTATACAGCAAGAGGATAACTGTAACTGATTCAAAGCTTGCTCATTCAACTAACAATATCAGGCTTGATATCCCGAACAAAAATGAACCATACTACCATTTGTCGAACATTTTACACTACACTCTTCGACAGTCGGTAACCCGAATTTAGGTCACGGCAAAACTGCTCTGATGTTGTGGGTACTCCAGGTGGTGAGTTTTAAGTTCCATATATATGTTTATGAACGGGGTCATCAAAGTTTTGAAGTACTTCCGTCCATCGCTTCTCTATGACCAACAAAGACTTTTCAGAAATGTAACCAACAAATAAAACAGGACTTTTAAATGAAGAAAAATCAAAATTATTTTTCTTATGTGGCTTGCTTTCTTGGTCAACATTCATCCGTTTCCGCTTTGCGGTAGCATTCTTTGGAGAATCATGTTTCCCCACTGATATATCGTGGCCATTTGGCAGCACATCATCTTGACCAACCGACATTCCAAAATCGATCAAACACATCGCACTGCACGAACAAGGAAAAGTAAACCAGGTTTCAATTGTGAATAAAATTGAATATTGACCTCAGAATATCAAACAGACTTCCTAGTCGAACTAGGGTTGTGTTTGGTTTATGAGAAAATGGAAAGAAAAAGGTTTAAAAAAAAAAAAAAAGGAAAAACTTCACTGGTTCGACTAATAGGAAAAAATTGTGTGCATTGAATGGAATTTGGGATAAATGCTATGTTGTTATTTGTGTTGAATGGAAATATGCAGATAAGAGGATCGGATAGAGGATCGAGGAGAATCAAACTATTTAGGAGAGAAGGAAGAGTGAAGAAAATGTCTGTTAGGTTAGATTCTCTCAAATTCTTCCGGCCACGCTATTTCATTTTCCCTTTTAGACAAACATGTCACTTTTTCTTTTTCTTTCCATTCCCCACCAACCACACCCTAAATGGCACCATGAAACCTACATAAACATTATTCAAAGACCAGAACCTATAGGGTTTAGATTAATATAAGAACTTCAAATGATTATCATTAATACAACATAATGGTGTAAAGATCAATAAATAATTGAACCTTGGTCTGTAATTAAAAAGATTAAAAAGAACTAGACAATAACTTCTTTGAGAATGGCACATACACATAAATCATAACTTCTAAAGGAGGCCAATGGGTTGATTTGGGTCAGTTCTGTTGTCATTCTCGGTCAATAGTATAAGACCCAACCAGAACCTAAGGTGTTTGTATAAAAACACAAACTTGCCCCAAGAATAACATTAGACCACAGGATAACCTGTATATTCAGCACAAAACAAAGAAATTATCCCTAAACAAAAGCCGATATAGTATTATGGATCTTTTGGTTATGACAATCATGGAAACCAAATAGATCACTAGTTCCATCCCTAAAAAATACAAAGTCTTTGTTCTGAAACACAAATAAATCTCAATGCCTCTACTTAAAACTGGTCAAATTGGGTTAAACAGGTCATGACCTAATTGTAGTCCCGGTTCAACTATTAGAAGAGTTAGGTGCTTTGACTGGTTTAGGACCTAAACCCATTTAAGCCTGGATGGACCCTTGTAGAAGTTAGGTTGGCAGGTCAGAGTCTAAATTCCCATCCTTACATCCACATATATGTGATTGATCACTATCAGTGAGTTCTATTTAAGTTGGAAAGCATATTTTCAAATATATAAAATCAGAAACCAAGTTTAGTTAAAAAAAACACATCAAGGCTGGATTTTGTACATTCCTGTACAAGTTCGTTTCCAGGCTGAAAGCTCTTGTTCATCAAAATGAGAGTTATTGTCAGATCCAGTCTCTGGAATCTCTGGACAACCAAACTAGTTACGAAGAAAGGGGGAATATATCAACATGGATAAGAAGATATAGTTGATTGTGTTCAGAATCCAAGTCTACTTCTCAAGATACTCAATATAATTGGTACATGGGGGTTAGGATAGAGATTTAGGTAAGTCCCTCTTATACCATACACACTACCTTGTACGGATACGGCAAAATGATGTATCCGTATCATGTCCGCACAGCATAGGTAACTACCTCTGCACCTATTTGAAAATACTTGTATCCCGTATCCATATTGTGTCCATTCCCGTGTATACTTCCGTGCTTCATAGCCTACACACCTATTTAAAATCAAACTGGCACGTGCAAAGAGGATCAGATAAACCAAAAGGCAACAGAGAAAATACATTGTGCATGCACAATCACAAGATATAAGGAGTTTTTGGAATGTTCGGGGAAGCATTTGCCCCTATGTGCCACCTCCTAGATCCATCACTGCTGTCGTAAAATCTCAGAATGGAACTTGATCCTTTTCAACCACAAAAGTCATCAAGGTAGTCAAAGGCGCAAGGCGCACTCGAGGCGCAAAGGGTCCAAATGGTCCGAGGCGCAAGACGCACGCCGGAGCGACGCGAGGCGCAAAAATTATATATATATATATATATATATATATATATATATATATATATATATATATATATATTCACATCGGATTTCTACATTGATAAACATGTGCTTTAAATTCTCCCATGTCTAGGTTGCAATCACTTTGAATTGAGTGAGAGAAAACAGTAAAAAAAAAAGTACATCAGTTCAAAAAACAGTACAACAGTTAAAAAAAGTCTAAACATGTTTTTTTTTTCCACAAGATTTTCAAGGCGCGTCTAGGTGCGTCTTAGCTATTCCAAGGCGCTCGGAAAAGACGCACCTAGGCACGCCTTAGGTGCGCCTTAAGAATTGCAATTGCGCCCCGCCTGAAGTGCCCTGCCCTGCGCCTAGGAGCAAGGCGCGCCTTAGGTGCGCCTTTGACTACACTGGAAGTCATAGAGTCAGAATTATGCAACTTTCAGCTAAAATACCTAGTAGAAGCTCTTGAGGGTAAGTTGAAAGGTAATGTCATTAGTGGAAAACAGCACACGTAAACCACTTTATTGTTACAAGCACAGCGTGCAGCACTACAGCACAGGCTAACAAATAGAGACTTTACAGACTAACATTAAATTGGGTTGTTTCAGAAGCCACACGCTGCCAGCAGGAAGAAAAAAAATTAAACCCAGGTACAAGATGTCAGTTTTAACATGAAGGCAGATTTGCATACTTCCAAGGTACTCATAGAAAATGTATAAATTGACTAAATAAAGACGGAAAACAGTATAATACTAATATAGAACAGAGCCTTTACCTGGCACTGTATATAACCACTGATGTTGAGTTAATTGAAGGTGGAAATGAGAGGCCAATAACCTCCCCTGGGAACTCTTGAAATGTTCTAGGCAAGTGAAGACTGTGTCGCCTTGACCATTCACCCAGCTGTTTTGCTTCTACATCAAACACGTAGACATGGTTCGATGATGTTATGGTGACAAACACATTGCTATTCTTCGGAGGAAAACCAGCAGCAGCAACAGAAGCACCATTCAATCTCGATATAAACCAATGTTGCCTTCCAGGAAACAACCAAACAATGTTAAAATGACATTTAGCATTGAACAAATCATAACGTTTTAAGGCCGAAACTAATGGGTGTAAACAAATAGCGTCTCCCAACTAGAGTTCCAAGAGATTAAAATTACTAAACACTAAAACCTGCAATCATATATACACAAGGTTTGCAAGCAATCATATAATGTAATTGTTGCAGACAACCAGGCAGGTGGGTCTATATTACTGAAAACCTGAGATTATGATTCTTTGTACCAGTCATACTGGTAATTGAGTATCGTTACAGTTATTATGTAGCCTACATAAGGTGCTTGGCATATTAGTTGGGACTAGAGGCTTATGCTCGTCTCATTCCCAGAAAAGTTGAAGAAAGTGCATTATTAAATGATGCTCCCAATTGGAGTTCCATCAAGTTCCCGTCCAACTACTTGTGTTTGGTCGCAAAACTTGCTCCTTGTGGGATGGAACATGCTGGTTCTTACGGCCGTCTGGTGTATGGTAGTTGAGAGAAGTTGGAGAAACTAAAGAACCCAAGAAACTATGTGGTGGGTCTCATTACCAAGTTCACGTTCCCTCTTTCTTGACTTTAGTGGGTTTAGGAGCTAGTCTGGCAGGCACCGGATGCCTAGCCCATCGTGGTCGTCTAGTTCTAAGCGGTTCCAAACAAACAAAAATAAAAAAACATGCATAGTCGGAAGCCGGAGTGGGGGAGGCACTACGCAGATGCCTAGGCGGACATCGGACGGGCACCGGCCCTATAGCGCCTAGGCGCCGCCTAGTCCGATTTTTAGAATAGTGCTTGGAACCCAAAGAACTCGAGTTTTGGGGATGCTAGGACCCCACCCTTCCCTTTCTCTACAACAAAGTTATCAAAGTTCCTTCATTTTGGCTTTGAAATTGGCCAAGGAACTTGGAGAAGTTAAGGCACGTTTAGCTAGGAAACAAACTCATGCGGGGCAGGTTATTGTCCCCCAACTCCTAATTCTCCATACCAAACAAGAGAACTTGGATATCTTCTATGTTCTCTAAGATCTTGGCCAACTTCCATGAGCCAAACAGGCCCTCAGACTCTAGTGTTTGGTTGGAGAAAGGGGTTGCAACTTGTTTGGGACTCATAAAAGTGATAAATCATGTTTGATATATATTAAGGGAAAAAAAGTATGCATGTATCTTGAGAATAAGAAAGACTGAATAAAAATTGAACAAATAGCTATAGATAAAGAGAAACCAGAGAGCGACAAGGGAGCTTAGGAACTACTCGAAATTGGAGTATAACCCTTAAACCAAACAAGGACCAGGGTTGCAGATCTTTTTCCGAGCAGAACTTAGCCTCTAGCCACTCACCTACACATAGAACAAAGTGCGAGATATAAATAACGCTCAACCAAAAAAGCAGGACCAAGCATTTCCTTCAGCTTTCTATAAATTAACTAGCTAAGGTTATCACAAATCCTAGTTACTAACATATGCAATTTGAGGATCTTTGCTACCACATACGCTACAGATACTCGTGTAGCCATGGGGGCGATGACTTGCAAAGGCAACATAACCCAATAAATTTCTCGTGACATCTTGCTAGTTCCATGTTACTAGGAAATAGAATGGAACTTGCTGACACGGCCAGGGGGACAAGGAGGAACCAAGAGCTTCGTATAGGAGCTTTCCCCCATGACTTACATCCACGAAATGAAGAAACTTGAAGAACCAAGCCAAAAGCACCTCCATTTTTCTTCTAACTTCAGTAACCAAACAAACCCCTATTGTACAGGCTTTGTATTCTCTTTTACAAACTAAACTAGTAGTAGAAAATATGTTGACTTGCAAAGTGATGCGCAAAATAACATTTGCTATTTGTAAAGGTTACAATAACAAAATAATATTTGTTATTTGTAAAGGTTACAATGCCAAAATAAACTAAGGATCCATTTACCCCCCCCCCCCCCCCAATTGGTATTGCAAATAACATATCATTGAGCAGCTAAATCAAAGATCTTAAGACAGTGGATGTGCCTCACAGAAACCTCACCTTAAGCTACATACAAACTAAACAGCATTGTTACCAAAACATACAATTCGACCGATACCGATACAGTTTGGCATGTCCTGATCTGATACCGACCGCTACTGATACTGGTTCATACCGCCGTCCGGGGTAAATTGAATGAAAAAGACCACTCAACAAGGTTGTAAAAGCATAGTAAGGTTCTAAAAGAATGTAAATGAAGAAAATTTATTGTCACAAGTCATGTCAAAGGCGCACCTCACAGAAAGGCGCAGCATCTGCACCTCGCACCTCACAAGGCAAGGTGTCTTTCTCCGGACGCAACCAAGACGCGCCTTATGTACGCCTTTCTGCAAGACGCAACCAAGAAAAGCTGCACCTAGGCGCACCTTATGGTTTTTTTATCTATACAAAAAAACTTTGAGGCATGAAGATAATCGTTACCTTATACAAGAAGTTGGTTACAGTTGAACTTAAAAAACTAAAATTTGTTAAAAGCATGATAGGGATAATACAAACTCTTGTTAGTTCTGTTGACTGCTACTGTTGCTCTGCTAGTTCACTTGGATGTATTTTAACATATTTTATTGGTTTTAATATGTTATTTGGTTTTATTTTTTACATTATTAATTTATCTATGTATTTTTTTATTATTTTGTATATTTGCACCTCGCTTCGTCCTTACGTCTCGGACGATATGGACCTTTTGCGTCTCGAGTACGCCTTGCACCTTTGAGGAACGGTGACTACTTATTCATTCAATTTCAAAACTACTAAAAAACAACAGAAAATACTTCAATTATGCCTAAATGTATAAAATATTTTTTTCTTAAATTTTTAATAATTTATTAATAAATATTTGCTCTTCGATGAGAAAAAAATCGATACTCCAATCCGAAACGTCAATACCAATACTCATAGCAAGGGTCCAAATACCAATTTCGATATTGCGAACCTTGCCAAATAGCTAACTTACCACCTCTTAAAGGGATAAGAATCATTTTCTAAGAACATGGGCATCATGAACAATATAAAAAATCAAGAATTCAGACAACCAAAACAATAACGTCATGAAACAAACAATTACAGCAACATGGTTAAAAAGAGTTTATATTAGATTTAAGATGTTTCCCATGAGCATCAGATCAAGCAAACAAAATTAACACAATATATTATCATGAGAAGACAAGTGAAGAAAGACCAACATAAACCAAAAAGGCTAACTAAATTGTACAAGAAAACAAGAAAGACAAATAATCTTACAAGATAAGATATTAAAGAAAGCTCGTCACATCTACCTGTATGTCTCTAGATTAAAGAAATAGATGTCCCCAAAGCAGTTGACAGCAGCTAACCATTGCCCATCAGAACTAGTAAACATTTTTGTTATGGGAGGCTCGCTAGGATGATTACTTGTATCCCCCTCCTTCCTTCGAGGCACAAAAGTGTGCACCAGTTCAGACCTTTTAACATCAACAACCTGTGGTTCCAAAGAAAAACAAGCAGTATTAAGAAAAGTAGGAACATCAGAAGAACAATTAAGATGACCTTATTACTTTGACAAGCTCATCATGCTAGCATAATATCCTAAGATATATAATGTTAACTGAACTCTGAGGAATCCAGATAACATTAAGGTAGCCAAATAGTAAGGAAATGCTGAGATTTGGGTTTTGGTAGTAAAGAAATATTGAAAATAAAGACATTGATTTGCTGAATACAAGTCAATTCGATAAAGATTTTAAATACTCACATATATCTTTCTATCATGGCCTGCTAGCATCAGGCATGAAGAATCAACACTGAAAATCATACAATGAGCATACTGTAATCCTCTAGGTAGCTGTAGTTTATTGACAGACCATGCACTCTTTCCACCTTTATGTCTCCTTAACTCAAATAGGCAGGGTTTCAAGTGATCTGAATAAGCAAAAAGCAATGCAGAACTAGATACGGTACTAGAGATGATTTTCCGGGATTCCTTGCTTTTAATCCGTGCCAGAAGTTGTGTTGTTGCAGTTTTTCCAAGAGGCGAGTTCTGAGCTTTATGATGACCTAACTTGACAAGCATAACGTCTATCCACCCGGAATATTGAGTGAGAATAATAGAAGCCCCAAATTCACTAGTACTAGGTACCAACTGCAAAGATGCTCGCTGGGGCGCCGGGCAGATATCATGAGGAGAGAACTGGGTGAAGTCTCTGGCAGAGTAAGCAAAAAGTTTTGCATCATCACCTGCAGATATGAGCATGGGGACTCCCAAATGTGCCCATTTATGATAAGTAAATGCTCTGGGCTTCTTCCGACAACGAAACTTCAGCACTTTTTCATTAGGCAACGAATCTGTCACAGGAAAAAGAGTCGAGGACATTTATAAAGATGATAAACAAAACAAGAAAAAGACTGATAATTGGAATTCAGAGCCAAGGATGAGTTAATAGTTCATGCCAAACAAACCTTCTTCACAAATAGGCATTGTGATTGCTAAGGCCCTCACATCGTGAGTGTGGGCATTGTGACTGTCAACATACACCCATTTGTTTACGTTTACAATAGGAAGCTCCTCTTTCCCAGAGAGAGGGGTGTCATTAGACATCTTGTAAAGGATCACCTGGAGACCACAAGACATAAGTAAAAATAAGCAGTGTGATAATCAACAATAAAAGTAGTAAACTGCATATTTACTTCAAGTATGATTCTCGGTCACAGTTATCTTAAACTTCACAAGGAATAACCCCTTCCTACCAAGTGGCAGGTTTTGTTACTAACTGAATTTGCCTTACGGAGAAATATGGAATGAAATATGGAATGGACTTGCATTTTCACAAGGAAACCACACATTAAAAGCAATATGTTTCCCTGCTATATGTGTAATCTGAAAGGAATTCGAGTTGGACATTATTTACACTTTAGATATAATTATAAATATTAAAGCTTAAAGTGAACACTATGTTAAGCTGAAGTATATGAATAGAAATTAGAATGAAAAGGTAGGCGGTGTCCACCACCATGGCCTCACTCCACATGTATGAAACTATGTTAAGCATGTCAAAATGTGAAAATAATGCAAGTCGCTGATGACTACCATATCAACTTGTATCACGGTAGAATATAGATATTACTTCTGTAGAAGGTAGGTAGTCTTCCATTGTGTTTGTATGGCCTTATATCTTTGTTTTTTATTTTTAGTCCCACATTTGATAGGCTCAAGGAGGGATACGCCCCCCTTGCCTATATATATGTAACTCTTTCATCCTAAATGACTAAGTCGAACAAGTTGAGCCAACTTCTCAACAACATCTATAACATCCCACTGCACATGTTAATCTACCGATAATCAGTGAATCTTCTATTTTTATAGGTAGAAAAGGTGATCTGAGCGTGACACATAAGCAGGCGAGGAAAGAAGCAAATGTGGAATCCGGCAAAAAAAAAAATTCATAGGAAGATGCACACTCCCTGCAAGGGCACATGCCATGGGAGAATTTATATGGACAAATGGTTTTGAAAAATGGGAGAATTAGAGTCCCTCAATAGTTGCCTATGGCAAAGACAAACCCAACTGTTCTACATTGTGCTAAACAAGGTAGCCAAAGGCGCAAAGGGTCCATATCGCCCGAGGTGCAAGGCACATTTAAGATGTGCGCCTGAGCGAAACGAGGCACAAAAACAAAAAATAATAATAATATACATAAATAAATTAGTAATGTAAGAAATAAAAACAAATAATTAAAACCAATAAAAACATGTTAAAACAAGTGAACTAGCATAGTAGCGGTCAATAGAACTAACAAGAATTTATGTTCTCTAACAAAATGAAAGGAACACAAAATTTTAAAAAAATATAACCAATAGAATAATCATTCATCTTTATCAAACTCCATCAAATCATCATCACCACCAATACTCCATCACTATCATTTTCTACCAGATGAGCCCAAAGAGCCAAAATAAAGAGCAAATACAAAAGGGGTGTGTTTACTTGTTGGCGTCTTGCTGCGAGGTGCGCTTGGATAAAGACGTCTCGCCTAGTGAGGTGTGAGGTGCAGCTGGTGCGCGTTGCTACGATGATCGCGCAGCTAGTGCGCCTTGCTACGAGGCGCACCTTTGACTACACTGGTACTTCTAAAGAAAGATTAATCGGCAATTTGTCAGGTGCTAAAGATGATTATCAGGTGGTCGAGTAAAATAAAAAATTACAAGTGGGCACAAGACTGATAGGCTGGCTGAGTAATCTGATTATTCAGTAACAAATCAGGAACTAAGCAAGTGATAAAAAGTGCTTAATATAACATTGGTTCTATATCCCATTGTTTAGGCTTGGGGAAAGGAAGACAGGAAGGGAAGGGGTGACATCGAGGTTAAGTGATTTTAGTGTTTCTACAAGCAACTTTTGAGAGATTGAAATCCAAAGAGGATGTGGGGGTGGGGGGAGAAACTAGGGAGTTAGTCGGGTTGGGAATGATTGTAATAAAGGTGGGCAAAGATCGTAATGAAGGTCGTGAGAAGTAGGGAGTAAGGAAGAAGGAGGAAGGAGGATTGTTGTGGGAAAAAACCACTACTTTCATAATCTCAAAAAAAATAGGGACATCTTTCCAAAAAGTTAGTTACATCATACATGATTTAGCATGCAAGAAGAAAGGAGGATTGTTGTGGAAAAATACAACTTCCATAATCTCAAAAAAAATTAGGGATTTATTGCAACTTTCCAAAAAGCTAGTTACATTATACATGATTTAGCATGCAATGTGTGCAGGTGAGTTGGTGGTGATTAGCGTGTTTTGGAGTATCCTTTGGATATCACATGAAAACCTAAGGAGCGAAAAAGACAAAATTCAAAGAGATAACAGGGCATTTCACTGATGTCATGAAAGTAAGAGGGACTTTGTACAAAAGATTGCTGTTAAATATTTTAATTTAAATATTCCTATTGTGTTATACACGCAGGATGTGTATATATGTGAGTCTTGAGCCTCTACATATATACAGAGATAAGCCTCTACATATATTTGTTACAATACCTTTCCCTAACCCAAAGGTGAAAGGGGTGAAGGGTTCACAACAATTTACAGAAATTAAGTTGCAAACATACAAGACCCATGTTTAATATTGCATGCATCCGCATAACATTCAGTACACCTTATTGGTAAAAGAGCAATTCTATATAACGTAAGTAAAGCAAGAAAGTGAGGAATAAAGTCCCAATAAGTACAAAGAAATTCTAAACAACAGAGAACTATTGAGATAGAATACAAGTTATGTTAACTAAGAACCTTTCCATCAGATCCAGCAGAAAACACCCCCCTGTGACTTGGAACAGTTGCAAGAGCATTGACATCACCCTTATGGTAAGTATGTGCTTGCAAAAGGGTTCCATGTCTACTGTCCCAAAATTGAACACTGCCGGTACTATCTCCACTAACTAGAGTCCCACACCTGACATAGTATATCTTAGTTTTAATATATAATTGAAACACGATAAAGAAATTCAAAAGTCGGATATATTGAGACATGTTGCAATACCTTAGAAACAATAATGACCAAACGCAAAGTTCAGGCCCGCCTCCCAAGCCACCAAGTCCAACTGTAATGCGATACATCTCATAGAATGATGCAGCGTCCCAGCATCTTATGAGCCTGCAACGTCAAAGGATGCAGGTAAAGATCATATGCTGAAAATGATTACTCAAGAGTACCCAAACATTATCTAACAGTATAAATGTCATGTCATGTTAAGAAGATGATGAATACTGAATCCAGTTCAAAAGATTCATATTTTAGAATTGTCAATATTACCAAAGGCAATTAATCAAACATACCCATCACTACTGCCAGAAAATATTTGCTTTGCATTAAGACTCCAAACAATACTCAACGTACGTCCTGCACAAAGTTAATTTTTTTAAATATTTGGAAAAGGAGATGCAAAAGAGTAAAGAGGGAGAAAAGTGACGAGTCTAACCGCTAACCCTAGGAAAAGACCTGCTATAAGTTAGTCCATCTGTATCAGACAGATTATACATACGCATGCAACCATCATCACAGGCGATCGCTAATCGCTGATCATAATTACCAAAGCAAGCAGCATTAGTTCCATCAGAATCTTCATTCTCACTACAACTAGATTCGCAATCACTCTGAGCATCAAAGTCCACATGTCCATTATCAAGTCTTCGACTGTCAATTTTCTTGGAATGCAGAGAATCGTCGGAAGGTTCAACAGCCATCTGCCATATTGACACTCCAACAGAATCTACTACAACCTAGAAAAACTAATGTAAATAGAAAGAAATGAAGCAATCAAACAACCATATAGAGATGTTGGAGATAATACTTATCACCTACATCTTTATTAACCAGTACAACTATTATAAGAAATAACACATACAGCTAAAGATGGGAAGAGAAGGCATTCATGGACTATGTACAAGAATATGACCAAATTAAATTAACTCAACTTTCACTTTATACTACCGTGAAAGTCGTTTCACTAATTCAAAAAACCAAACGAAACCAATAAATTCTAAACAGGATGAAAAAAGGGCCTTAGTTATAATTGTTGCATATTTGTTGCAAAAAACAGCATGCCAAAATAGAAAATAAAAGCCAACTGCACCCAACTACCAAGTCTTGGAAAATTCTGGGACAATAAGCATGCCATCTAACAAGATATATCAGAGTTGAAGGCAATAAGTATATCAAATAAACAATCGCAATGTCTTCATTTGGTAATCCATCAATAAAAGAGAGATTGAGATAAGCTTCTAATGGAGAAGAGAGGGAGAGGAAATTGAATTTTGTCATATAATCAAAAAAGTACAACATAGAACAAAACAAAATTAACTACGATATTTAGAGGATGACAAATTAAAAGAAAAGAAAAATGAAGAACAAGAACTATACAGAAAATACAAGGAAAATTGAACATAAAATATGAGAGGAATACTCCCAACTTACAGGAGTTCCTCAAGTGCAAATCATAGTGACAGTTCATCAAAATCATATTTTCATAACTACTAAGGAGAATGTATAATTCACACTTCAAATAATGGAAACATACTTCATATGCTCTACATCTTTCAACTCCTTAGTGGTCCATTTGAGAAGATGTAGGCAGCTACTTATTGAATGATATCATGGCTATAGATCTACTTAAGTTGCTCATATATAATTATGGATTTGTGATGCAATGGACCATTCATATTAGGTAGTGAGATTGTCGTTTCCCCTTCACACAATGACATAACTAATGATAACTTCCAGCAATCGGTAACCATGCGAGGAAAGGTAAACTAATGCAACGACGTTGTTTGCGGCGTCAGGATCATGGAAAAAATTTACTGGAGTAGGATGAATGATGGGTAATCCTGTTTTGCTAAATCTTAAATCTATTTACAACTTTCCCCAATCAGCATCCTGAACTTCTTGTAAACCAGCTCATGCCCTGTCAGCAATAATAATATGGCTTATGTTAACGAATAAAAATATAACCATCGGGTATCATTTGAGCCCAAACTTTTGGATCATATAGATTTCTAGAAATGGCAGATCTTATTAACAGCCGATACGACCTATGATGTGACTATAAAAAACTGGAATGCAAATTTGAAAGTGAGAAGAAGATACTAAGACACTCGTCCCGGCAGAAACTTTTATTGAAAATACCAAATTCTGTTAGTGAAGGCAGTTGCTGAACCCCATTGCGTGGATGGTCACATTGCTTCAAGATTGATCAACCAGATAGTGGAAATCCACCAACAAATGCACTCGACAAAGTGGGATCCCAAGATACTCAATCAGTAAGAACCAATGCCCATACCAAAGTAGCTCCCAGTTGAACAACAAAGTACATATGTAAAGTGCCTATTTTCCATGTTACCTGACCAACTTACACGTTTTTCTCCCTTTCCTTTTTTTTGTGTGTTGTCATATATCAATCGGCACACCCAACTACAAGTCGATCGGCAACCACAAAGAACCTAACGGGAAAGAGAGCTCAAAAGTGAACGCAGATTAAGACGATTATAGGTCCATTGTGACATGGTTCCATCTTGAATTGTTAGCAATGACTACTGTCAATAATACAAAAGAACGCACAATAGCCAATAAATCCATTCCCCAACCTTGACAAGTAACCACTCGATAGGCATTTCTATTAATGGTGTCAGTGGGACATCCCCACCTAAACCTCAATGCCCCATTGAGGGCCATAGCAGGCCTCTTCCTCGAAGCAGAGGAATAGGCACTCGACATAGCACCAAAATCTATGGTGCACAAACATGAATACAAAATGACAATTTCGGTGTCCTAGTGTATTTTAGAGTGCATGTGTTGTGTCAAATACTTGTCCGACACGACAAGGCGCAACATAGAACAGATCTTTGCAGTGCCCGTTGTCTCCTAGGTCGTGATAGGTCTGCGGACACGCCACAGTCACCAATTTCGGAGTCCAACATTTGCTAGAAAACAAGTGTTGGTTTTGGCCTTTCTGAGTGGCAGCCTTCAATGTACGCCACAAAGGACATGTTTTCCCCCACCAAAGTCAATCAAGTCTTGCAGCAGTTACCAATAATGTATTTCCTAGGCCACTAAACTCAAATATGTCATCAAATCGAACCGAAGAAACACGAAAAGGTGTTCAAAGATTTAACCTTCTGCTGAAGGGAGAAGAGATCCCACTCCGATATCGACCCATCGATGCTCGACGACAGAAGCCTGTCGAGCCCTCCGCTCCTCGACCCGCACCAGACCAGAGACGAGACCCTCGCGTTGGTATTTCCCTGGATCGTCTGCAGCAAAGAGAAAAGAAAGAAAAAGCAAGAATCAGGGCAGGGACATATTTGGCAAGGAATGGAGGGGTGGTGGGGACTGTGGTACCAGCTGGCAGTGCCACCCGACGGAGCCGGGTGAGACGAGCCAGATCTCGAGCGAGCCGTCGTCGCGCGCGGCGGCGAGGCGGGAGCCGTCGGCGCTGGCGGCGAGGGCCGCTACGGGGGAGGGGCGCCAGTCGAGCAAGCTGCTGGTGTAGATTTGGAGCCTCTCCATTGGAGGAGAGCGAACGAGAAGAGACGACGATGATGGATTTGAATTTGTGGGGAATCAGAAGAAGAATAGTCTTCAGTCTCTTCTCGAAAAGAAAGAGTGAGGGGGCGGCGGGAGAGGGGTTCGTTTGTTTGTTTCTAGGGATTGAGATGGGGGAAGGGTTTAGGTCAGAGAGAGAGAGTGTGTGTTGTATTTTAATTTATACAAAACTGACCCAAAATAGCAAACTTGCAATTCTCATTTAGGTCAGAACGGAGAGAGAGAGAGAGAGAGAGAGAGAGAGAGAGAGAGTGTGTGAGTGTGTGTGTGTGTGTGTGTTTGAGTGTTTCAAATTTTGTAGTTTCAAATCACCCAGTGATTCTTGTGATTTTCGAAGAAAGAGAGAAAGATTCTGGTTGGGTGACAAAAAAATCCGTAAGTCGAATTATATATTATTATTTCTATTTATAAAATGATAGAAGTTAGGAGATATTGGGTCCAAAGACATGCAAGGTAGTGTACAAAAAATTTCGAACGTTACGTCGGACCCCGAGCATTATGGCAAAAATTCAAAAAAAATAAAATTTGAGTACCAAATCAGTACGTTATGTAATAAAAGAAAGAATTAAACGAAGTTTACAACCAAAATTAGTTGTAAATCGGTTAAATTATAGCATCATTATTAAGGCCTATCCCACATTCTAAATTCTAAATTTAAAATGTAGGAGCTCATTTTGTATAATAGTAAGTCTCATCCCTAATTTCAATTTCTAGATTTTTGGTCACATTCCACCCATGGGAGCTATAGATTGGACCTCTCAATTTCTAGATTCTAGATTGTATAAGTCCATTTTGTAGTTCCAATTTGGAGCCCAACTTTCTAGATTCTAAATTTTATATTTTTTTTCCACATCAATTTTTGACCACACAATATTTGTGACCAGAGCTCACTTTACCATTTTCTACTATTCTCATACAAACCTAATCTATTTTACATTTACCTTTTTTTTTGAAATTTTGGGCCCGTAATTGCATTTGAGAGTCCCAACTACTAAGAATGCTCTTACAACTTGATACCCTCAACTATTCAAATTGTTCTAACTTGATACCCTTAACTTTGATAGGTATCAACTTGATACCATAAAAAAATAAAGACAAAAGTACCATACCTCTCTCATCCCCCTTCGGCGGCTGCCCCCACCCCGCTGCTCCGCCCCCGGCTACAACCCCCTGCGTACCCTCTCTCTCTTCGCACGCTAGCGCTATCATCGTCGTTGCGAGCGGAGAGAGAGGGATGGGGGCAGACACAGGGGTTGTAGGAGGCCAGGGGAGGAGGTATAGGGGGGAGGCGACGGAGGGGGGGAGGGGGTGGGCAGCCATAGGTAGAGGTGGAAAATGAGGGACAATATTGTCTTTTTTCTAAAATTTCAGATATCAAGTTAAAAATATTTGTTGAGGGAGGATATTAAGTTAGTACCTATCAAAGCTAAAGGTATCAAGTTAAAATTTTTGAATAGTAGAGGGTATCAAGTTGCAATTTAGCCTTGTACTTTTTTACAACCGCCACGTGGCAGTTGGTAGTTGGTCCTCATTTTCTCCCTCTATCCCACATGAAAAGAAGGGACCAATTATCAACTACCACGTGGCGATTATAAACGCTTACAACCATACCATTGCTCTAAAAGAAAATATTTTTTTTAAGATCGTGTAATTTAATAACAGTTTATAAATAACAATGGAGTCACTCGTCACGCGGACTTGTAAACTCGAAGATGTTATATATTATTATTATTTTTAGTCAGTATCAAAGGAAGTAGGTGTTAGTCCCGAAGTCAGATCAAAGAAGAAGAGGTAGCCACAAAGTAGAGACTCACACAAGAGTTCGTCTCTACAAACTCCAAAAGAGAAGTTGGTGCACTGAGATTCACACAAGAGTTCCTCTACAGTGACACACAACCCCACAGAAGCACTAAACAAGGAACATGTTACAAACTAACAACCCAAAGAAAATATAAATACAACAAGAATCAGAAAATCGTTCTTCTCTTTACATTCGCAGACGCTACACCGAGAAGAACGGAAACATGAACATAAATACAAAGAAGTAAACTACTGCTGGGGTGATCAAAACTACCATAGCTCAAGGCAAGATTCGTGCTATACAACGATCTACCCCTAGGATCCAGCAAGTTCATACGAGAACTTCTGGAACGCTCTTGGTCACCTTCGGATCACTCGGAAGATTTCTTTGGAAGGATGCTAATTACTGCCGCAGGTCCTACTGGTGCTCTCAGTTTTTTCTTTCTCTCTCTTAATTTTTCCAACTGTCTAAATGAAAGAGGAGAGCCTCTATTTAAAGAGGATTTCAGCTTCCATGCGGCCTGAGAAAAAAATTTGGCCGCATTAGCCGCCTGCGTCGTTGTACTGCACAGAGCAGACAGCGCCGTCAGGCGCCGAAAGCTGTAGCCGCGTGGCACAGAGAGCCACAAGCCGCCTGCGCGTTGTACTGCACAGAGCAGACAGTGCCGAGCCGCCAACAGCAGTCCATGTTCCCTCTACACTTGACTCGCTCAAGGTAACTTGTTGGCCGCATAACGCCTGGCCGCATGGGCTCCTGGCCGCATGGGCACCTGGCCGCATGCGCCCTTGACCGTATGGCCCCTGGCCGCATGCGCACCGGACCGCATGCGCTCCTGACCGCGTGGCCCCAGGCCGCATGGGCACCTGTCCGCATGCGCTCCAGGTCGCATGGCTCCATGAAGCATGCGCTCGAGCAAGCAATCATGCATGTAACTCGCGTATAAAAGGAGCGCACAAGCCCATGCGACGATATTGATGTGCTAAGTACAAAGTACGCCAATAATTCGCCACTTTGTGCCCTTGAGCCCGAGTCCGAGTCCGAGTCGCTAAGCCCCTTTGGGTCAGCTCCTAAGAAAAACTTCCCAAAGGTGGTGACAAAATAAAGATTGTCATAATAGGGTTCACACTTAATCCCTCTAGAAAAGTCAACCCACATGGGCCACTACCCCATGTGCATATACCAATACTAAGAAAAGCTATATCTTGAGAGATACTGTCACGCCCCAGTCCCAAAATACGTAGAACTAGGAACACGTAAGCATGTCAGCCGTATGTATATGGCAACTCCAATATATGGATACCATAATACACACGTACGCTGTAATATGAATATAAACTCACATGTGGTATAAATATTTTCACAAGTCACAGATATGCTAGTCTCATCCACACAACAAGTCATAGAAAAGAAATACTAACTAGAATAAGGAGTCTGAAATATCCAAAGTAATAGTCGGGTGGAGACAAATCCACTACCAAAGACTATATCCAAACTAAAATGAGAGAGAGTATAAAATCTCCAATATGAAATAAGGTCAGCAGAAGTGTATCAGCTAAAAGAATCCATCGCTAGATGATCAACGATGCTCAGAAGGTAAGACCTCCTCGGCAGAAAATAATGCGTCAGGTCCAGGCCCGTACTCCTGCGGATACTCCTGGTCGTCTATACCTGGCAAGGGACCAGGTCCTCAGAGAGACATAACAAGATACATAGAAGCAAGCCAATTGAATACAATGAACATGCATAATGTTTAAAATATATAAGTACGTTGTATAAGACAATCTATATGAATGCAAATGAGGACAACTTTTTGACGTATGGGCAAGGGTAGGCTACTCGATCTAATCTCACAACTCACACACACGTCCATGAATATCATCAGCCGACATACCGTGGGGGTAGCGACCCTCGTGACTCCATCAATCGACATACTGCGGGGGTAGCGACCATCGGACACGACCACTATAGTGCGTGCTAGTTACTACGGTTTACCAGAGTGGTTAAAGCCCATACGCCTACTGATTGCCCTCTATGATACTAAGTGTCAAGTGTGTGCCAAGATATCTAAAATATAGTAATGACTGAAAGAAACTACCCATGCAATAAATATACAGAAATGCAATAAATATATAGAAATATACTAAGCATGCAAAATACTATAAGCAATTTGGCAAGAAAGCTACAAAATATAATATCCCGATGTCAACACCAAGAGTCAGAAGCTACGGCCTCAGAATGAATGTCTCCGGATGCTGAAATAAACATCACCAACGTTCCCAGAATAAGCAAAATAGCTAAAAAGCACTTCCCTTTCGTCCAATTTGGACACAGGGGCAAAACGGTAATTTCGGGTAAAAGTGGGGTCCACGTGTGGCCCACTTTGCACCGAAAAATGTGCCAAAGATAACAGTCTCTAAATGGAACAAATTATAGGTCAAACAACTCTAAATGTCAATACGAACCCAACGGTATGTCCAAATATGGATTCCCATGGGCCGAACACAAATTTGCCCAAAAAGTCAACCGTGGGGCCCGCCAATTGGCGACTTGGTCAATTGTCTAAAAAATACGTGAAAATTGGGTCACAGGACCAGCGCGTTACCACAAGTCCAGTGGCGCAAGTTTCGATGCAATCTGACGAGCGTGCACAAAATGTGCGCAACTTTCTCAAAAGTTGCGACACGGGATGTGTCCGCGGATACGGGCTGATTCCGGCGCGCACACGCGTCCGAATCAGTTTTCGCAAACTTTTACGTATCCTGTTACGCTGCGCGCACCGTTCGGTATACTTGGTACACGACGGGACGATCCCGTTTGGGGGGGCACGCCCCGTTTTACAACTTTTAAAAATCTGGAAAAGTGGGTTCGCAGGGTTTTCCAACGAATTTAATTCTGTCTACAGCAGTTAATAATCTATGGTTATTTAACAGAAATTAAACTAGGTCAAGTGGTCTACGCATACCAAAAATAATCATCAAATTTGGATCTCTGTGGTGGGAGATACGAACTCAGAAATATGGGTGGTCACCGCAGTTTTCTGCGATCCCAGAATTCGATCTATTTCCGTCAACGTTGGCGCTGTTTTCGCCTATGGTTTTGCGTTGTTCGAGGTCTAGTATCACACATATATGGAAGAGGGTTAAGGGATGAGCATACCAGTGAAGACGGGGTGGCGTTTGGTTGAGCGAGGCGACAGAAAACAACTCTGGAACACAGGTACCTCGCTGCAGAATCTGTAGTGCGCGGGGTCGCGGTCGTCGGGATTGGTTTGGACGGCCTGGCGGGGTTCTCCGGCTGCGGTGGCGGCGCTCTCTAGGTCTAGATGAGAAGAGAAAAGGTTTGGATGATTATAGGGTTAGAATTTTATTGAATATATATATATATATATATATATATATATATATATATATATATATATATATATATATATATATATATATATATATATATATATATATATATATATATATATATGTTTATGAAAGGGAGAGAGGGGGGTTGGTATTAACCGCGGGGGCTAAGGGGGGGCTTGGTTGTGGTTGGGTTTTGATTGCATGTGGTTAGTTGCATGGCTCACAAGGCTGCGGGTGTAAGCTGCAAAAGTGGGAGTGGGCGGCTGCTCTATTGCTAAGGAGTTTGGTAGTAGTTGTTTAAGTGAATGGTTTAGTAATAGTTAATAGTTTATTAGTATTAATAATAGTTTTTGTTTTTGTTTTTGTTTTCCTTTTCTTTTTATAATTTCCTTTAATATATATATATATATATATATATATATATATATATATATATATATATATATATATATATATATATATATACGTATATTCTCATAGAAAAAATCTAGGATTGTATTAATACACACCATTAAGCTAGCAATTGCTCAAGGGGTCTCCTACATGAAATAAATTCGAAAAAATTTCTAATGGTCCCATAAATCCCCTAAGTGCACCAACACCTAAAATAAAAATTAATAAAAATCTATTTCTCCTAATTAGCCACTAATTACTATAATTAAATTATTAATTACTAATTAAAAATGGTATATACGATTTCTAGGAATAGGGGTTTTACAGATACATATTGGTGGTTTTCCAATGTGGGACTAAAACTCCCAAAGCAAAGTAAAAAATACCAACAATCCTCCACATATATCACAATATATGGTCAAGCGTTCCTCACGGTGACTACCCATCAAGCATTAGGATAGATGTCGCCCATGACTTGAATATTCCCTCATGGATCAAATAACAGTACAATACAAGAATTGACTATGCCTTAAATTTTGAACCATAGTTGATGTTCTTTCCACTCGCACAATGACATCAGCTGTGCCTTCGGTCCCACATTAAAGGCCCTGTGCTGACCTGGTTTCGGTGTATGTATCTTGGGTGTCTACAAGTTTACCCTCAAGAGACGGCATATATCTTTGTCCATACACTTAGGTGAGTTACTTTCTAAGAGAGTTTAATATTTTCTAGCATGAAGCATTGCGCTTCCGTGCGGTGCTCGCCGCTGTGACATGGCTCATAGTCGAGGTTAACTATCCCATGTGGTGTCACCCACAATAGCATAAGGTCACTAGCCTCTTAGTAGTTATGTACTGCATCCCAGCATGAAGCCTACGCTTCCGTGTGGTGCTACGCCACTGTGACATATCTTACAGCCGAGGTTAACTACGTCATATGGTATCACCCACTGTAGCATGAGGTCACCGGCCTCTTAGTAGTGTTGTGCTATAACTCTCTATCTTTTCAGTATTAGGCTACCTGCCTATTTGCGGTGCTACTACCGCTGTGACATGGCTCACAGCCGAGGCTTTACATCTTTTACTTCATCGTGGTGTCACACCACTGTAGCATGGGATATAAGTCCCTTGTAGTGCTGAACTACACTTGCTTCCTGCAGCGCATATCGGACATTCACTCTGTTCGAGAACTCATTAAGGCGTCGAATCCAACCTTACACAGGAATTATTCTATATATATATAATTATAAAGAACAAATAGTAGACCATAGTGGTTCTGGATATGTATCACACCCTGTCCCGAAAGACTACCGACTGTACCTGATATTTTCTCAGTCAATGATCCTCCCTTAAACCAAAAGCTAGATACCTAGTAGATTTCTCTTTGAACTAACAACATAAAACTTAATGGTAGAATTACAAAGACAATATCAGAGGTTCTTCAAGCCCATTTTACCTGCCGTGTCTTTGACTAGCTGGCGCTTGAGGCCTTTAGTGAACAGATCTGTCAGGTTCTCCTGACTCTGAACATCCACCACTGCAATGACACCAGTCTTGATGAGATTGTTCAGTGCTCTGTGCCAAAATAACACAGTCCTTTCTTTCCATTAAAGATATTATTAGATGCTACTGCTGCAGTTTTTTGATTGTCGCAATATATTGGTACAGCCAAAATTTGCACACCAACCATTGAAAGATCGTACATGAGCTTTCAAAGACATTTTGCTTCATCTGCTGTAGCTGCAAGTGCATAGAACCCAAACTCCATCGATGAGCGTGAGAGCATCGTTTGCTTCTTCGACTTCCATAATATGGCAGCTCCTCCCATTGAGAAAATATATCCTCCTGTGGATCTCTCGCTCTCTTCTTCTGAGCACCAACTAGCATCACTGAAGCCTTCTACCACTGCTGGATCTCCGTTGTAGTAAAGTGCAAACTTCTGAGTCTTCTTGAGGTATCTCATCACCCTCTTCACAGCTTTCCAGTATTCAACACCTGGGTTACTCGTGAATCTACTCAGCATCCCCACAACAAAAGCAATGTTAGACCTAGTGGCATTTGTAGCATACATCAAGCTCCCGATGATGCTAGAATACTCCAACTGTCTGACTCTTTTTCCTGGGTTAGGCTTCAGTTTCTTGTCACACCTATATGAAGTATTGATCCTTGGAAGATCCTGATATCCATAGCATGTGAGCATTTTCTCCACGTAGTGCTTGTGATATAGCAACCCCAGCTTCCGTCCGGATTATCTTAATCCCAAGGATGACATTTGCATCTCCCATATCCTTCATACTGAATTTAGACGATAGGAACATCTTTGTTCTAGTGACACATTCTTTATCCGTGCCTAGGATTAACATGTCGCCAACATAGAGACAAACGATGATACCTCTATCGCCAGCTAACTTCGTGTACACACACTTATCAGTTTTGCTGACCTTATAGCCATTTGATCTGATAACTTTGTCAAACTTTTTGTGCCACAATTTGGGAGCTTGCTTCAGACCATACAAAGATTTTACTAGTTTACATACTTTATCTTCAAGACCTTTCACGATAAATCCCTCTGGCTGTTGTATGTAGATCTTCTCAGTCAGTTCACCATTCAGAAATATTGTCTTGACGTCTATCTGATGAATCACCATTCTGTGAATAGCACCTAGATCAATCAACATCCTGATAGTAGTCATCCGTGCAACGGGAGCATAGGTATCGAAGTAGTCAACCCCATGTATCTGAGAAAACTCTTTGACCACTAGCCTGGTCTTGAACTTGAACTTGTCAACGGTTTCGTCTGCTTTCATCTTCTTCTTAAAGATCCACTTGCATCTGATGGGTTTAGCTCCTTCAGGCATATCAACTAACTTCCAAGTATTATTAAAAGTTATCGAGTCAAACTCGTCATAGATAGCCTTTTTCCAGAAAATAGCTTCTATGGTCTTCATTGCCTCATCATAGGTAAGCGGATCAGCTTCCACATGATAGGTAACAAATTCTTCTCCGAAGACCTTTGGTCTCCTAACTCGCTTTGCTCTCGGCTCAGCGGGTTCTGGTTCAAATATTGTCTCATCAAGGACAACTCCTTTCTTGGACTACTTCTCTCTGAGAGGTACTTGCCTCTCAGTGCTAGCAACATTCTCTGGGACATCCCGAGAATAACATTCTTGTGCCTAGCAAACTTGTCTTCAAAGGATTTCGTATCGCAAGATTCTTTGATATGATTAGATTCAATATCAAGGAACCTCCGAGCATCACTCTTATCAGCATAGCCCAAAAATATGGTCTTTGTAGTTCTCGTTTACAGCTTCTGAATCTTGAGGTCTGGAAGCTTCACATACGCCAGATACCCCCACACTCGAATGACATTCAAGTTGGGTCTGACCTATGCAGTTAATAACGGTTTTTTCATGATAACGGTCCAGTAGAGTTATAGATATATCACCGATATATCGGTTTTATAACGGTAAATATCGGTTTGCATTTTTAACACAATTTTTATATATGAACAATACACTTAATAGTTTTTTATTATAAAATATTCTGAAAGTATACATATCGTCGAGAAATCCAAGAGATCCAAGATAAAGGAGATCACTTGAGGAACTTCATCTCTAAATAAGATAAAGGAGATCATTTGAGGAACTACATCAGCGATCCGCAAATTTTTCTTTTCCTCTTCTCCTCTAGAGCAGCCCCAAATTTTTTTGTGTGTGTTATGCAGGTGTGCACTTGGTTCCCACATTTACCTGTGCTCACCAGGATGATGATCTATGCAATTAATCACTACACACACACACACAGATCATCACTCCCAGGTTCCCACATTTACACATTCTCTTGAAACTCCTTGCACAGATCACCTGCTGCTACTGGTAAACACCACACACACTAACAGCAGTACCCGAGATCTCCCCTCATCCTGGAACTGTCTACATGTAACACATGCTGAACCCAATTCCATATCTCACTGTAGTACCTGCAATGCAATGCAATGCAATGCACAACACAGTGCAAAGTCCCAACTGATACTGAAACTCTAAAAAATCCCCCCTTCCTTAGCTCACCAATGCTTCTAATGCAGTTCCTACTGCTACTAGTGTACCCCTTGCTTAACACCATCTCACACTTGTTTATAACATGTATTACATATCACATGATACCCATGTTGGAACTCTGGTATCACATTTACACACTAATACCATGTGCCCAGAGATGCATCTCTCCTCCACAATCTTTCTAATATATAAATACCACTAATACACACACACACACACACAGTCCTACACTCAAATACTCAGGCACATCCTCCCCTTAAGATACCTCAAGACCCCTATTCCCTGTTAAAAAAAAAAAAAAAAAAAAAAAAAAAAAATTACTGTGAGATATCGGTTTTTATTAAAACCGATATTTTACAAAATATCGATAATATCGGCCGATTTTATCGGTTCCGATATTTAACCGATTTTTTCCAAAAAAAATATCGGTTCGTCACCGATACCGTTATATATCGGTGATATATCCGATATATAACGGTTTTTAACTACATAGGGTCTGACATTGAACATGAGTTCATGAGGAGTAATGTCAAATGTCACGAACGGTACTCTATTCAGAATAAATGTAGCCCTAAGCGCTGCTTCTCCCCAGAAGCACTTTAGAAGTCTTGCTGTCAGCAACATAGAGTTTATCATCTCTATCAACGTCCTGTTCTTTCTTTCTGCTACACCATTCGATTGGAAAGAATACGGAGCAGTCATTTTGTTGAAAATACTATGCTCTTTGTAGAATAATGTGAATTTCAAGGAACGATATTCTCTGCCTCAATCGCTTCTGAGTCTTTTGAGTTATTGATCGGTTTGACATTCTGCTTCAGCCTTGAATTCTTTGAACTTCTCGAACGCTTCTTCTTTCGACTTGAGAAGATATACAAACGCGTACTTCGAAAATTTGTCAATGAAAGTGATAAAATACTTTATTCCGGCTTTTGTAGAGAATTGCTTGAAGTCACAGATATCTGAGTGTACCAACTATAAAAGATCTGTGCTTCGGTTCACTCTTCTGAACGGCTTCCTGACGATCTTCGTCTGTGCACAAACTTCACATTTCTTTACATCCTTACCCCCATATTTGGAGATAAGGCCTAGACTAGATATTTTGTTAATGCGTTTACATTGCACATATCCTAGTCTATTATGACACAACTCAAGAGAATAACCAGAAGTAAAGACTGCATTGATACACACAGAATGAGTTAAAAGCTGCAGTTTAAACATCCCTTCGGTACAGAAAACTTTTCTGCAGTATGTTCCTTTGTAGGACATCACCATCTGACCGACATTGATATCCATCCTCAGGCCCGCCTTGCACAACAGACTCCCAGAAACTAGATTCTTGGTGATCATTGGTACGTGCTTCATATTCTCCAGTATAAGTGACTTTCCAGAAGTCAGCTTCAGTACTACCGTCCCGATCCCCAGCACTGTAACTTGAGAATTATCCGCCATCGAGACTTTCTCATAGGTAGGCTCATACTTGGCAAACAGCTCCTTCTTAGAGCACACGTGGCAAGATGCACCAGTGTCCACCCACCAGTCAGTGTCCAAGCCATGTGACTCAATCTGCGCAATCATAGCAACTAGGTTAAGCGCATATTTCTCTTTCGGTTTAGGCTTCGACCTGCAGTCGCTCTTGTAGTGACCCTTCTTGCCACAATTGTAGCATGTCATATTAGTCTTCGATTTTGGCTTGAACTGAGTCGACTTCACCTTTAACTGGTTGAAGTCCTTCTTGTTCTTCTTGTAGGAAAATTTATGCTTTTCTTTAGAGTCACTAGCATGTATCATGTTGGCCTTAGCCAACTGCTTGGAAAAGGAGTCCAATTTCAGTTATCCCCTGGCTTCATCTTCAATGTGAATCCTGTGAAGAAGATCTTCGAGCTTGTCACGCCCCGATCTCCCGCAGGCAATCGGCCGTTCCCGCTTGGCGGAAATCACCCTCGCCAGCGCTCCCGCGGAACGATCGCTTAACCCATCCGGGCGTGATGCCGCACGAGCGTGATCCACGCCCGTGCAAGGCCATGGTTCATTGGCTGGCGGCAAGAGTTCTAAGCCACAGAGTCGCACAGATTGTCCGAGTGCAGCAGAGTTTAGGAACGCATAGCGATTCGGTAACAGGTTCACTGAGTCGACAAATATAGCGGAAGCATTGAAACAAGTAAAGTAATCTCTTTTATTGATATGAAACATGTATTACAGGCGGCGTATAGCCGAGATTACAAGTCGCTCAAGCCTCTCTCTCCGAAACAGTAAAAGCGTGCCAAGTGGCTACAACTGTGGAATGATTGTACAGGCGATGGTCAGGCGATGTTCACAACTTATGTCTTGTATATGTGCTTCAGTCCCGGACGCACCGTTGCTTCGGAGTGTTGTCCACGCCTTAGCACGCACGTTGGAGGCGTCCGCACCGCACGAGGTTCTCCCGCACCCTGCATATCAAACTGGTGGATTATCAGTACATTGAATGCACTGGTGGGGAAGCTACTCGCCCGCTCGACAAATCCAAACACGTAATACAGGTTCCGTGCACAACTATTAAGTTGTCTTTCTTGTTGCCTTAGGATCAGTTTTATGCAGATATTGTATAGCCTAACGTGTCGGGCAGTGCGCCGTGCGATGTTAGAGGAAACACGGCGAGACTTACCAACTTACCATCTCCTTCCCTGTCCAAGGCAAACATTGAGGCAAACATGTTAATTCAAGCACGGGCAAGTATAAGCATTCAGGAGGCAAGCATATGCAAACAGGAGGGTCGTTTTAACATGATCGTTCAGGTGTTCAGTCGATGCGATGCAGTGACTCGCACGCGGATAGCCGCTAAGCGAGGATGACTTATCTATATGAACAGGAGTCGCTGGCATAGCCATAAAGGACCAGTTATAGTCTTGAACAAGGAAAGAAAGCAACAAAGATGCAGTGGTGGTTGCAGACCATCCTGTCCAGATGCAGTAGACTATCGTGCAGTTCCATCCGGATCGGAACGGTCCCAGTGCCCCGGTGACCGCCCGTGGAACTATACCTCATTTTTGAGTTATCCGCGACATGCAGGTCAGGGTCTCGGTCTAGTACAGGAACAAGTTCGATGCAGTATATGTATATATTGAACAAGTCCGGTATGGAACAAGTTCGATGCAGTATATATACAGAACTTGTTGAGGCAGGATTCAGTGATTCAGTAGGGCTTGCCAGGCCAGTTGATTCAGTAGTTTGCTCCGCGAGCTGTGATTCAGTGATTTATTCAGTCAGGGTGCAAATTCCCTGGTTCGGGAATTGCCTTGGTGACCTAACGGTCCCGGATACTTGCAGGTTCGTTCAGGCACGGAACGACTACGTAGTAGTCTTCCGGGGTTTGCATGAAAACACGGTAATATTTAAGCAGACAAGCATGCATTTCTAAGGAACATAAACAGGCACGTTTGCTCGGACCCGAAGGTAAGCCGAGAAATGAAACCGTTAAGGGACTTAGCATGCGAGGGTCTGAATATGAGCAATATTTCCTTTTTCCATGTTCGAGCATAAGCAATATGAGTTGGGATTATTCCCTTAGCTAGGTGCGTTGGATTTATTAGCATGTAGGGGGTGAATCACCTAGCGACTAGCATAAATATTCCAGATTTTATGTGTGCTGGCTAAGCAAAGACAAGTTCACCGTAACCACCCACCTTAGCGATAATTCGCCTCGGTAGAGCGATACGTCTGAGCGAGCCTCTGAAAGTCCAAGCCGGATCCTGTAGGGACAAGTCTGGATATCCTTTGCTTCTTGATCGAGGCAAAGCAGGTCGGGACAGTTGCACTTTTGCCGATTGAGTCGGCAGTCCGCTTGAGCGGAACGGGGTATTACATCCTACCCAACTTAGAAAAAGTCTCGTCCTCGAGACTTACTAAGGATAAGCAGTAATCTAGGGTTGAGGCAATCCTAGACAAGTCGTTTGTACTTGTTCATTTGGATCTTCACTTGCACAAGCTTCGAAATCAGCATATCGCTTAGACTGGATCGTGCGCACTTTCGAAGTGCACTTCTAGCGTGAACACGTCAACCAGCTCAGTGATAGCGAAGTCTTAGCACTCGAGTTTCACCTTTTCTTAAGTCTTGGATGGTGCACTAGTTCAAGGCGTCCCTCGAATAGATGCATTCAACCAAACTTAGGGTTAGTGAAAATCGGACAAGCTACTAGCGATACTCTCAAGGGTTCGCACAGGTTGGCACAAAGGCCACTCGCAGCATACAACCAGACAAGCAAGCATATCATTCAAAACGTATTTTGAAAGTATTTAGACTTATTGTTGGAACATCCCATCGAGGCATTGAGAGAGAGCGCGCACATAACCCACGAACGAGCTTTCGAAACAGAGATATCGAATTGAAGTCCAAAGGCGTAGAAGCCAGGCTCTGATACCAACATGTCACGCCCCGATCTCCCGCAGGCAATCGGCCGTTCCCGCTTGGCGGAAATCACCCTCGCCAGCGCTCCCGCGGAACGATCGCTTAACCCATCCGGGCGTGATGCCGCACGAGCGTGATCCACGCCCGTGCAAAGCCATGGTTCATTGGCTGGCGGCAAGAGTTCTAAGCCACAGAGTCGCACAGATTGTCCGAGTGCAGCGGAGTTTAGGAACGCATAGCGATTCGGTAACAGGTTCACTGAGTCGACAAATATAGCGGAAGCATTGAAACAAGTAAAGTAATCTCTTTTATTGATATAAAACATGTATTACAGGCGGCGTATAGCCGAGATTATAAGTCGCTCAAGCCTCTCTCTCCGAAACAGTAAAAGCGTGCCAAGTGGCTACAACTGTGGAATGATTGTAAAGGCGATGGTCAGGCGATGTTCACAACTTATGTCTTGTATACGTGCTTCAGTCCCGGACGCACCGTTGCTTCGGAGTATTGTCCACGCCTTAGCACGCACGTTGGAGGCGTCCGCACCGTATGAGGTTCTCCCGCACCCTGCATATCAAACTGGTGGATTATCAGTACATTGAATGCACTGGTGGGGAAGCTACTCGCCCGCTCGACAAATCCAAACACGTAATACAGGTTCCGTGCACAACTATTAAGTTGTCTTTCTTGTTGCCTTAGGATCAGTTTTATGCAGATATTGTATAGCCTAACGTGTCGGACAGTGCGCCGTACGATGTTAGAGGAAACACGGCGAGACTTACCAACTTACCATCTCCTTCCCTGTCCAAGGCAAACATTGAGGCAAACATGTTAATTCAAGCACGGGCAAGTATAAGCATTCAGGAGGCAAGCATATGCAAACAGGAGGGTCGTTTTAACATGATCGTTCAGGTGTTCAGTCGATGCGATACAGTGACTCGCACGCGGATAGCCGCTAAGCGAGGATGACTTATCTATATGAACAGGAGTCGCTGGCATAGCCATAAAGGACCAGTTATAGTCTTGAACAAGGAAAGAAAGCAACAAAGATGCAGTGGTGGTTGCAGACCATCCTGTCCAGATGCAGTAGACTATCGTGCAGTTCCATCCGGATCGGAACGGTCCCAGTGCCCCGGTGACCGCCCGTGGAACTATACCTCGTTTTCGAGTTGTCCGCGACATGCAGGTCAGGGTCTCGGTCTAGTACAGGAACAAGTTCGATGCAGTATATGTATATATTGAACAAGTCCGGTATGGAACAAGTTCGATGCAGTATATATACAGAACTTGTTGAGGCAGGATTCAGTGATTCAGTAGGGCTTGCCAGGCCAGTTGATTTAGTAGTTTGCTCCGCGAGCTGTGATTCAGTGATTTATTCAGTCAGGGTGCAAATTCCCTGGTTCGGGAATTGCCTTGGTGACCTAACGGTCCCGGATACTTGCAGGTTCGTTCAGGCACGGAACGACTACGTAGTAGTCTTCCGGGGTTTGCATGAAAACACGATAACATTTAAGCAGACAAGCATGCGTTTCTAAGGAACATAAACAGGCACGTTTGCTCGGACCCGAAGGTAAGCCGAGAAATGAAACCGTTAAGGGACTTAGCATGCGAGGGTCTGAATATGAGCAGTATTTCCTTTTTTCATGTTCTAGCATAAGCAATATGAGTTGGGATTATTCCCTTAGCTAGGTGCGTTGGATTTATTAGCATGCAGGGGGTGAATCACCTAGCGACTAGCATAAACATTCCAGATTTTATGTGTGCTGGCTAAGCAAAGACAAGTTCACCGTAACCACCCACCTTAGCGATGATTCGCCTCGGTAGAGCGATACGTCTGAGCGAGCCTCTGAAAGTCCAAGCCGGATCCTGTAGGGACAAGTCTGGATATCCTTTGCTTCTTG
This sequence comes from Iris macrosiphon, assembly GCA_036927795.1. Classification (NCBI taxonomy): domain Eukaryota; kingdom Viridiplantae; phylum Streptophyta; class Magnoliopsida; order Asparagales; family Iridaceae; genus Iris; species Iris macrosiphon. Next base: position 59,810,475 of record JAYESA010000009.1, read on the forward strand.
ATCGAGGCAAAGCAGGTCGGGACAGTTGCACTTTTGCCGATTGAGTCGGCAGTCCGCTTGAGCGGAACAGGGTGTTACAGAGCTGGCTCTCCATCTTTTTACGGTACATGTCAGTCTTGAACCTGAGCCTAGAGAAAGTTTGGTGACGATAGCCCCCATCATAAATTTGTCTTACTGCTTCATGCCATTTTCCTTCAGTTTCTGCTGCAGCTTCAGAAGTTCCTTAACTTGTGGTAACATTACCTTCTCGTCCTCAAATTGCAAAGTGAATAACTTCTCGACGAGATAGATTTTAGATATTTTCTCGTCAGTTTTATAGTGCTTCTCAAGATATTTCTAGACATCTCTTGCCTTCTCCTTCTTGTTGTAGGATCTGCCATCGAGTCATCCACAGAATTGAGAATCGACAACCTACAGAGGTCATTATTGCATTGGAGAGTCCCGAATGCTCTTACAACTTGATACCCTTAACTATTCAAATTATTCTAACTTGATACCCTTAACTTTGATAGGTATCAACTTGATATCCTAAAAAAAATAAAGACAAAAGTACCCCTACCGCTCTTACCCCCCTTCGGCGGTTGCCACCACCCCGATGCTCTGCCCTCGGCTACACCTCCCCGCGCCCCTCTCTCTTCGCGAGATAGCGCTATCGCCGTCGTTGCGCGTGGAGAGAGGCGGGTGGGGGCAGACGCAAGGGTTTGCAGGAGGCCGGGGGCGGAGGGTAGGGGGGTCGGCGGCGGAGGGGGGGAGGGGGTGGGAAGCCATAGGTAGAGGTAGAAAAGGAGGGACAATATTGTTTTTTTTTTCAAAAATTTTAGATATCAAGTAAAAATATTTGTTGAGGGAGGATATTAAGTTAGTACCTATCAAAGTTAAGGGTATCAAGTTAAAAAATTTGAATAGTAGAGGGTATCAAGTTGTGATTTAGCCTTATAAATTTTTACAACCGCCACGTTGCGGTTGGTAGTTGGTCCACATTTTCTTCCTCTACCCCATTTGAAAAGAGGGGACCAATTATCAACTACCACGTGACGGTTATAAATGCTTACAACCATACCATTACTCTAAAAGAATTTTTTTTTAAGACCGTGTAATTTAATAACAGTTTATAAATAACAATGGAGTCACTCGTCATGCGGACTTGTAAACTCGAAGATGTTCTATATTATTATTATTTTTAGTCAGTATCAAAGAAAGTAGGTGTTAGTCCCGAAGTCAGATCAAAGAAGAAGAGGTAGCCACAAAGTAGAGACTCAAACAAGAGTTCATATCTACAAACTCTAGAAGAGAAGTTGGTGCACTGAGATTCATACAAGAGTTCTTCTATAGTGACACACAACCCCACAGAAGCACTAAACAAGGAACATGTTATAAACTAACAACCAAAAAAATACAAATACAACAAGAATCAGAAAACCGTTCTTCTCTTTACATTCATAGACCCTACACCGAGAAGAACGAAAACAAGAACATAAATACAAAGAAGGAAACTTCTGCTGGGGTGATCAAAACCACTAAAGCTCAAGGCAAGATTTGTGTTATACAACGATCTACCCCCAGGATCTAGCAAGTTCACACGAGAACTTCTGGAACGCTCTTGGTCACCTTCGGATCAAACGGAAGATTCCTTTGGAAGGATGCTAACTACTGCCGCAGGTCGTGCTGGTGCTCTCAGTTTTTTTTCTCTCTCTTAATTTTTTCAACTATCTAAATGAAAGAGGAGAGCCTCTATTTAAAGAGGATTTCAGCTTCCATGTGCCCTGAGAAAAAAACCAGGTCGCATGAGCCACCTGCGCCGCTGTGCTGTACAGAGCAGACAACACCGTCAAGCGCCAAAAGTTGCAGCCGCGTAGCACAAAGAGCCACGAGCCGCCTGCGTGCTGTACTTCACAAATCATACAACGTCGCACCGAGATGCCAACAACAGTCCTTGTCCCCTCCATACTTGACTCGCTCAAGCTAACTTGCTGGCCGCATAGCTCCAGGCCGCAAGGCCCCTGGCCGCATGGGATCCTAGCCACATGCGCACCAGGCCGCATGGACACCTGGCCGCATACGCCCCTGGCCGCATGTGCTCCTTTTAGTATGCGCTCCTGGCTGCATAGGCACCGGGTCGCAGGCGCACCGGGCCACATGTGCACTAGGCCGCATGCGTACCTGGCCGCATGGCTCCACGAAGCATGGGCTCGAGCAAGCAACTGTGCATGTAACTCGCGTATTAAATGAGCGTATGAGCGTCATGCGATGATGCTGACATGCTAAGTGCTCCAACAAAGTGCCACTTTGCGCTCTTGAGCCTGAACCCGAGTCCGAGTCGCTAAGCCCCTTTGGGACTTAGCTCCTAAGGAAAACTTCCCAAATGTGGTGACAAAATAAAGATTTGTCATAATGGGGTTCACACTTAATCCCTCTAGGAAAGTCAACCCACATGGGCCACCACCCCATGTGCATATACTAATACTAAACAAAGTTATATATTGAGATATACACATTGGTGGTTTTTTAATGTGGGACTAAAACTCCCAAAGCAGAGTAAAAAAACACCAACAGTAGAAAACTGTGATAACTCTCATACACGCTTGCATCTATGAAGGTTTGAGGTCGATTATAATACCATCCTTCCTTTATCGCTCTTTGTCGTTCATCGTCTCCTTCGCCACATTTTATAAATTTGGAGTTTGAATTGGTGTTGAGGCAAAAAAAAAAATCAATCATTAATGTTACCGATAGGGCTATAGTCATGTTGAGACCAAACTAATAGTGTGGATTACGAACAATTAATCCTAAGGTTTATGTTTAGGAAAGTCCCTATCAATTATATATATTTTCTTATAATCTATATAAAAACACGTGAAAAATATATTTTTTTATATGTAAATTATTGTATCACAACCACATTCAAATAAGGTAGGATTTATGTGGACACGAACCTTACAACTTGTAGGATCATGATTAAACTTTTGAGACCCATAATATATGTTGACTCAATATGATGGTTACAGGAGTACATTCGATCCTTATGGAGTTGGATACTAATGCCTCCTTGGAGGATACTGTAATGCCCCGCTCCAAACGGTTACTTAAGAAACACTACGCTGCTTCGACTCGGTTGAGAATCGAGTCTCGGGAAAACCTTACCGCCAAATCAACACGGACGGAGTGCAATGAATCCTTCGAATTAATCGAGCGACTTCTATTGAAATAAGTCCAAGAGTTTTGTTGGTTGCTTTGCTTCTTGGTTTTGTGTTGCTTTGTGTTTTGAGTTACTTTCGATGACTTGGTTTTCATGATTTCGCTTTCTCGCTTGCGCGTTCTTTCAAATCGTAAGGGCAAGAGATTAAAGTATGCTAACCAAGTATTGTTGCATTTTCAGGACGCATAACCAAAGAGTGAACGTCGCTTAAGGATTCCCCATCCTCTCGTTCGATTCATTCGGTGAGTGGCTTAGGCCCTTCGATGAATCCTTTAATCTGCATGCCTAATAAAGAATCTCTAGTTCACTGGAAATATATTGCCTCACTAAAAAGATAAGCTAAAAAGAAAGAAAAGTATTGCATGCTTCAAGTATAGAACTGCTACCTTACTAGTTGCTTATGGAATGCTTATTGTCCCTTGTATGCTGTGTGCTGAGTATTATGGCTGGAAACTCTGGACTTGATCTGGAAAATGAGAAGAAGAGATAGACTTGTTGTGCATTGTTCATCGGTTGCATGATAGCATATTTTCTGATAGAGCTTGCATTCATGCATTTGGTCAGGACAACTTGTGCACAAGGAATTATCTCTCGAGCGGTCCCTGGGGCACTGGGGATCGTTCGGCCGAAAAGAGATCTAGATACCCTGAGGCTTGAACGTCCTTACTTACGGGAGGGTAGACTCGTCCATTAGTGAGATGGGCTTGTATGTCCCAACTGCTAATCCCGTGGAGGAGACCATCATATAGTTAGGGCGCATGCTAGATTTACCTTCTTGCATACCTAACAAATTGATGCCTATTTTCCATTCATAAGTTATTCATATGCAAATTATGGCTAACTTGTGTGTCTGCTGCAGGGATAACCGCTCGGCTGTGGATAAGAATTATCATATGCATATGCTATAAATTGTCTATGTTTTCTTACATGAATTGTTAAAAAGAAACTAGACAACCAGAAAGATCACCTAATAATGCTAGCTTCATATGCTTACTTAGTGTGGATTTCTTAGGTGAGGTTGGCCTCGGTCGCTCACCAGTTGTAAGCCCTTGATTTTTCAAAAAATATTAATTTGGGATTTTTCACAATTTTCTGAAATTTTCTAGGATTTTTCTGTAATTAAAATCAGGATTTTTAATTGTTAAATAATTTTTAATTATTAATAAATAATATTAAAATATTACAAAAATAATATTTTTTGGTGTAAAATGGAAAACTGGACTTAGGATAATTTTTCTGGAATTTATTGGACCCCGGACCTATTTTTAATCTCCTAAAAACTATTTATTTATTTATTAATTAATTAATTGATTTATTATTATTATTATTATTATTATTATTATTATTTATTATTTAACCGGCCCGTTTCATCAGCCCGGCCCACTGGGCCTGACCCGCGGCCCGCCAACCGGCCCAGCCCGCACTGCCATTCGGGTCGGGTCGGGTCGAACAAACCCGACCTGCGGCCCGCCCGCTGACCCGGTCACCCCGTCCCCCCCGCGTGGCCACGTCTCCCGCCGCCTCCGGCGGCCAGCTCCGCCTTCCCAGCTCCGCTTCGCCTTCCCCGCCCTCGCCTCCGCCTTCCCCGCCACGACGCCGCTATCCCCGGCTAAACCCCGCCCCTCTCCGCCTATTTAAAGCCGAGACGCTCCCCCTCCGGCCAGATCCGCCACCCCTAGTCCCGAGCTCCTCCGACCACCGCCCGCTGCACTCGCCTCCGCTCCGCCGTGCTGCCCCGGCCTCCTCCTCCTCCCTCTCCCCTCGTCGTGGCCAGTCCCTCCGCCGCAGCCCCTCATCTCCTCCTCCCTCTTCTCCCCGACCTCGAGCAGCAGCTCCTCCCCGTCGGCTGCGCCTGAGCCGTCCCCGGCGACGCCGCCGTGCGCCCAGCTTCCCGACGACGCTGTCCCCGGCCGCCTTGGCCTCCTCCGCCGCCCGAGCCGCCATCGCCGGAGCAAAACCCTAACCCTAATTCAGTTGGATCGTGTCGGCGTGTCGGACACGATTCGGACACGAAAAATTCGGGTTTCAGAGCCCAGTTCAGGTACTCGTATCTCGCACCCCGTATCTCCGTTTTCAATTTCGTAAATTGTGTTGCGAAGCCTGTATGACCCTCTAGGTGCCCGGATAAACCGCTCGGGGCATCGCGTCCTGTGGTGATCGCACACCGCGATCCAAAAACAGGAAAAACCAGACCCTGTTTTACCCCGGAACTGAGTACGCCCCGCCAAACGGGACAACTTGGTCGCATGCGGTCTTCACAGATACGTGCGCATCGTTGATACGGACGTGTGGGATTTCGCGGAAGCTGATTCGGGTGTGCGTGCACACCGGAATCAACGCGTATCCGCGGACATCGCCCCGTATCCGACTTTTCTGTAATTTACCCTAACTTTGAGTACACAAGTCGAATCGAAACGAAACTTGTGCCATCGGACTCATAGCGATACGCTGGTCCTGTGACCCAAGTTTGGTTCGATTCTGAGAACGTTGACGAAATTGCGTGTCGTGGGCCCCACAAGCCCCACTCGACGGGTGATTTTGTGATCGGCTCATCGAAATCCAATTCTGGAAGTTCCGTTGGGTTCGTATCATCGTTCCTGACCTGTTGACACTAAGTTTAGTGAATTTGGAGACCTTTGATCCTGACACGTTTTTCGGTGCAAAGTGGGCCCATATGCGGACCCCGTTTTGACCCAAAATTGTCGTTTTGCCCTTGTCTCCAAATTGGACCCAAGGACAGGCGTTTTTAGCTATTTGATATCTTCTGAGCATGTTGGTAATGTTTATTTCAGCATCCGGACTCATTTCTGGAAATTTTTCCGAGATACAAAACTATAATTGGATCCAAACATCAAGCAAGTACCTGCACTTCAAGTTTAATCTTTATATTGTGATAATTAATTCCTTGCTTTACTAGTACCATTGATGATTACACGTAGTATTAGAATACTGGATTTCATGTCTTGAATATTGGAGTTCATGTCTTGTTTTTCGTGTCGGGTGGGAGAATACTAGAAGGCATGTAGTTTACCCTTCCCCCTGCCGTGACTAATAGCTGTTGGTACGCGACTGTACCCTCAGCCGGATCTTGATTATTCATGTTTAATAGCCGTCTATGATGGCCGGATTAGCCTTATAAACCCCTACATGCTAACTATGTATTCTAAAATAAACACAAGTTCACACACAGCTTCTTGTCTTGTCGCAGTTCCTGTTGTCTTATTGTAGTTTCATTTCCTGTCTCATATTATTCCTGTTTACTCATATTCCTGTTTATAGCATTAACTCTTAGTTATTGTTGCTTCTTTTATGCATATTCTCAATATGATACTTAGTCAGTTTTTTTTTAATTGTCATAAATATTTAGTTTAATCTTGTTGTGCATTGTGTACTTTGCTCCTTTCCTGACTGGATCCGTTAATTTAGGCGATGATGAGGACCTTGCCCCTACCTATTATGGCCCCTATGAGGGAGCAGATGACACATTTGAGGAGCCGGTTCCCATCCAGGAGACTACTTCTGCGGAGTAGTTAGCAGTAGTTATTTATTTCCCTTTCATCTCAGTAATCGGGTTTGTCCCCGATTTAACTTCTGGTTCTGTAATTAAACTTTGGATCTGTTTGTCACATTTTGTTTATGAAATCTTAACAATTCTATTTCCCTGTCATTATCCTTGTCTGTTTATTCTTGTGGATGAGATAGATTTAAATTACCTGGGAATATGATCTAGACAGCGTACTACCGCCGACACTGCGGCGTAGGCTGGACGTACCCACGTACTCGTGCCCGAATATCCGGGTGCGGGTCGTGACACATTTTTGTGGTGGCCCATGCAGGTCTGCGACTAAGTTGTTCGGTTTCAACTCAGGGACCGAACATGCCTGCAATAAGAATAGGCTAAGTTTTAGGATCTCATCCACTTGCTTGAATCGTTCTTGACATCTATCTCGGATTTGAATTAATTCCTTGACTTGCATCCTGCCTTGATTCCTGTGCGCCTCTTATCGTTTATTTTGGATGCAGAGTAAAGGATCTACCAGTAAGCGACGAGATTCCTACAAGATCACCCCGAGATGCTCTACCAGCATGACCGTAGAGAACGCGCAGACTCTTGGAGTAGCTAATGCGTGTCAGTGATTTTAGCTGTCGTTTCTAGTATTGCTTAGCTTGTGCCTATTGGTTCGTGACCTCAGCCCCAACCTAGTAATTTTGAACTTGCTAATAACCTGGTATGCTTTCATATTTGATAACTGTAGAGATTGTAGAATCTTTTGTTACTGTGCTTATTGTAGGTTGTTTTGTGTACTTAAATAATTTGTACCTCCTTCCATCATCATCTAGCGTACTTATATTTGTTGCACCTTGACTTATGCTGCTAGTATAGCCTAGTTTTGCAAGCTTATCCTTTTATCAAGCTTGTTCATGACATATGTATTAGTGGATCGACAGGCTAATACAATTGTCTATTCAGAATCAGTGTATTACGGTCTGATCAACCTTAGTGCATTTTTGATTCGCCCTTCGCACTACTTTACGTGGATTGAGATATACAGTTGACTAGTATACCTGCCCTAGACATGTCTGAGCATAACTGTATTAATACGAGCATGTGAATAGGAATTACCAAGATAGGATTCAATCCACAACTACTTGACAAGTCCCACTTGAATTCTTTAAACGCCTTGATCCCGATACTTCTGTTCTATCACCTCACCCTTGAACTCTTTATTATTGATCTTCGCCTTCCCTTATTTCGGAAAGACGAAATCTCGTGCTTGGTATAAGTTTGATACATAGATAGTACTAGATATGTCCCATAGACCGATCACATACTTGAGGATTATTCTTTCGAAATTAAGGACATATCATATGTGATACGATCGGCGTTGAAGTTTCGAGGATTGAATGACATGAGTAACCATATTAAAAAATATTTTCTTAAGGTATATAGCCTTCTGTGATGGATGGGTAAAAATCTAAGTTGGGTAGCAGTGCATTGTCAACTCGAGAGAAATTTCTTTTAGATTGTTAGATTGGAAGAGGCTCAAGCCATTCTTATTTTGAAAATCTAAAGGAGTGACTAAGATGATTAATGGATTGATATCGAGTACCCAATAGTTATATCTTAGGTACATGATTTAAATTTTGAATAATGAAGGTAAAATCATCAATTTGAATTTAGAGGATATATAATTCAGACTTGAAAATTGGTGGACTACATTTAAATTATTTTTTAGTTTGATGATTGGAATTAAGAATTAAAATTTGATGGTTGGACTACCTAGTTGGAATATTGGGGATGTGAATAGAATTTAAAAAGTTGAAAGCATACAATTTTGAATGGGAATACTACTGGACTCGAAGGAAATTATGATAGTTAGAATCGTGAGGCAAATTTACAAGCGTGTGCAAATCTTGAAGATGTTATATGGGCTTAATCTAAAATTTGCCTGTGGATAAGTGGAGGAAGTAAGAAGTAATAACCATAGGTTAAAATTTTGATTGGAACGGTAGTCATCTTAACCTTGATAATGAGACAAGATTAGGATTTTAATTGTCGCAAGGAGATTGCAATTGACTTGCTTGTGTACATGAAGGGTTAACAGATTATGGCTTAATTTTAAATTTCGAGGACGAAATTTTTATAAGTTGGGTAGATTGTAAGCCCCTGATTTTTCAAAAAATATTAATTTGGGATTTTTCACAATTTTCTGGAATTTTCTAGGATTTTTCTGTAATTAAAATCAGGATTTTTAATTGTTAAATAATATTTAATTATTAATAAATAATATTAAAATATTATGGAAATAATATTTTTGGGTGTAAAATGGAAAACTGGACTTAGGATAATTTTTTTGGAATTTATTGGACCCCGGACCTATTTTTAATCTCCTAAAAACTATTTATTTATTTATTTATTTATTTATTAATTAATTAATTAATTAATTTATTATTATTATTATTATTATTTTTATTTAACCGGCCCGTTTCATCAGCCCGGCCCACTGGGCCTGACCCGCGGCCCGCCAACCGGCCCAGCCCGCACTGCCATTCGGGTCGGGTCGGGTCGGGTCGAACAAACCCGACCTGCCGCCCGCCCGCTGACCCGGTCACCCCGTCCCCCCCGCGTGGCCACGTCTCCGGCCGCCTCCGGCGGCCAGCTCCGCCTTCCCCGCTCCGCTCCGCCTTCCCCGCCCTCGCCTCCGCCTTCCCCGCCACGACGCCGCCATCCCCGGCTAAACCCCGCCCCTCTCCGCATATTTAAAGCCGAGACGCTCCCCCTCCGGCCAGATCCGCCACCTCTAGCCCCGAGCTCCTCCGACCACCGCCCGCTGCACTCACCTCCGCTCCGCCGTGCTGCCCCGGCCTCCTCCTCCCTCTCCCCTCGCCGTGGCCAGTCCCTCCACCGCAGCCCCTCATCTCCTCCTCCCTCTTCTCCCCGACCTCGAGCAGCAGCTCCTCCTCGTCGGCTCCGCCTGAGCCGTCCCCGGCGACGCCGCCCTGCGCCCAGCTCCCCGACGACGCTGTCCCCGGCCGCCTTGGTCTCCTCCGCCGCCCGAGCCGCCGTCGCCGGAGCAAAACCCTAACCCTAACCCTAACCCTAATTCAGTTGGATCGTGTCGGCGTGTCGGACACGACTCGGACACGAAAAATCCGGGTTTCAGAGCCCAGTTCAGGTACTCGTATCTCGCACCCCGTATCTCCGTTTTCAATTCCGTAAATTGTGTTGCGAAGCCTGTATGACCCTCTCGGTGCCCGGACAAACCGCTCGGGGCATCGCGTCCTGTGGTGATCGCACACCGCGATCCAAAAACAGGAAAAACCAGACCCTGTTTCACCCCGGAACTGAGTACGCTCCGCCAAACGGGACGACTTGGTCACGTGCGGTCTTCACAGATACGTGCGCGTCGTTGATACGGACGTGTGGGATTTCGCGGAAGCTGATTCGAGTGTGCGTGCACACCGAAATCAACGCGTATCCGCGGACATCGTTCCGTATCTGACTTTTCTGCAATTCATCCTAACTTTGAGTACACACGTCGGATCGAAACGAAACTTGCGCCATCGAACTCGTAGCGATACGCTGGTCCTGTGACCCAAGTTTGGTTCGATTCTGAGAACGTTGACAAAATCGCGTGTCGTGGGCCCCACAGGCCCCACTCGACGGGTGATTTTGTGATCGGCTCATCAGAATCTAATTCTAGAAGTTCCGTTGGGTTCGTATCATCGTTCCTGACTTGTTGACACTAAGTTTGGTAAATTTAGAGACCTTTGATCCTGACACATTTTTCGGTGCAAAGCGGGCCCACATGCGGACCCCGTTTTGACCCAAAATTACCGTTTTGCCCTTGTCTCCAAATTGGACCCAAGGACAGGCGTTTTTAGCTATTTGATATCTTCTGAGCATGTTGGTAATATTTATTTTAGCATCCGGACTCATTTCTGGAAATTTCCCCGAGATACAAAACTATAATTGGATCCAAACATCAGGCAAGTACCTGCACTTCAAGTTTAATCTTTATATTGTGATAATTAATTCCTTGCTTTACTAGTACCATTGATGATTACACGTAGTGTTAGAATACTGGATTTCATGTCTTGAATACTGGAGTTCATGTCTTGTTTTTCGTGTCGGGTGGGAGAATACTAGAAGGCATGTAGTTTACCCTTCCCCCTGCCGTGACTAATAGCTGTTGGTACGCGACTGTACCCTCAGCCGGATCTCGATTATTCATGTTTAATAGCCGTCTATGACGGCCGAATTAGCCTTATAAACCCCTACATGCCAACTATGTATTCTAAAATAAACACAAGTTCACACACATAGCTTCTTGTCTTGTCGCAGTTTCTGTTGTCTTATTGTAGTTTCATTTTCTGTCTCATATTATTCCTGTTTACTCATATTCCTGTTTATAGCATTAACTCTTAGTTATTATTGCTTCTTTTATGCATATTCTCAATATGATACTTAGTCAGTTTTTTTTCTAATTGTCATAAATATTTAGTTTAATCTTGTTGTGCATTGTGTACTTTGCTCCTTTTCTGACTGGATCCGTTGATTTAGGCGATGATGAGGACCTTGCCCCTACCTATTATGGCCCCTATGAGGGAGCAAATGACACATTTGAGGAGCCGGTTCCCACCCAGGAGACTACTTCTGCGGAGTAGTTAGCAGTAGTTATTTATTTTCCTTTCATCTCAGTAATCGGGTTTGTCCCCGATTTAACTTCTGGTTCTGTAATTAAACTTTGGATCTGTTTGTCACATTTTGTTTATGAAATCTTAACAATTCTATTTCCCTGTCATTATCCTTGTCTGTTTATTCTTGTGGATGAGATAGATTTAAATTACCTGGGAATATGATCTAGACAGCGTACTACCGCCGACATTGCGGCGTAGGCTGGACGTACCCACGTACTCGTGCCCGAATATCCGGGTGTGGGTCGTGACACCAGTACATGTGGTAGTACTGACCCACGTTTGTGGGCAAATATTCAGGTGCTGGAAGCGAAAGTTTGGCAAGCCTCTTGAATCTGAATCAGTGTGTGCGCACCCTTCCTTAGGACTGTGTTTGTGCTGCTGCCTCCGCTGCTTACCTCTCCAGTGGGCTACTTCTTCTTCTACTAGATGTTTTGCTATTTTGGTCCTACTACAAGGACATAATGTAATGGGCGTTGTGGCTAGATTTTGGGAATGTGAAAAGAGTTGTAAGCCTTCTAAGGCATATTTTGTAACTCAGCCAAGCAAGTACTTGTAATCTTTATCTTCAAGTATTCAATAAAAGAAAGTATTTTGTGTGCTATCAAATGTGTTCAACTTCGGTTCTCTGCATTTATTCTGTGTCTATATATGTATATTTTCGTCTCTCTTGTGTCTTGTGCAGGTACGTTGCCTGGTGCAAGCGCAACTTAGGCTTGCACGGCATCGCGCCCAAGCGAGGACGAGCGGTTCCGTAGGGACCAAGGGAGGAAGATCGGCCCCTACGGGATCGGGGCGCGACAGATACCGTTGTGTGTAGTGCGGTCAAGAATGGGAGAAAAAGTTATCGAAGGATGTTTGGACCGTTTGAAATATTGTATTAAAATTGGACTACTTGTGGAACAAAGTACCAAAATGCGAAGAACACATAGTAAAATGGCCAGCCCACTACGAAGTACACAGGTAACCGGACAATGTAGTCTTGTAATATCTCGCTTCTAGCGGTGACACTATATTGCTTTCATATGAGTGGGCGTGACTTCATTTTTTATTTTTATTTTATTTAATAATGAACCCATAAAGAATGGATATATGCTTTGCTTCTAGTATCAGTTTGTGATCACTATAACAATATTTACTTGAAATATGTAGACCTTAATAAGAGAATGGTATTAATTAAGTTATAATATATGAATATAATTGAAAATTTTGTTGTTATACTTGTTATAGAAAGACAGAACAATTATATAGACTCTTTATCGTATATTGTTAAAAGAGAATAAATTCATGCTTGAGTTATATACTATTGATAGATTAAAAGAATTGATATATTTTTTTTGCATAGAAATAACGAAAATTGTATACTTGAAATGTATGATGTAAATAGAAATATAAAAATAAAACAATATTATTAAGTGAAAGATTTGTGCTGAGATTGTATTTTGTGCAAAGAAAGAAATAACATGACATGACGGTTAGAATAAAAAAAATGATGAACAAAACTAAGGCTCAATGATTCATGGCTTGGTCGTTAGTACGAAAAGAAGTGAATGACTTGTTTACATTGTTGCATTATTTTATTTTAAATGGCAGTTTAAGTTGCATATCATGTATTGGTCTTGGCCAACTTGTGTACAAGGTCTAGTCTTTCGAACAATTGTCGGGGCACCAGGATCGTGTCGGCATAGGATAGAGGGGACACCTTGAGACTTGTATGTCCTCACAATCAAGATGTGTCATGTCTATTAGAGAGATGGGCTTGTACGTCCAAACTTCTAATTATGGAAAGTCATCAATGGACCATCATGTAGTTAGATCGCATATACTAATAAAAATTTATCTTTCAAGCCTAACAATCCGATGCATGAACGAAATTTTGATGCCTATAAGTGTAAGTTATAATATTGGTCTGTAGGAATGTGATTTGTCTTTTTATTGTTTAACAATGGATAAGTTACTAATTTTGTCTAACACTTAATGTTGCTATCATGTTTATAAAAAAAATATGGTTTAAGTGTAATGCTGCTATCATGTTCCTAAGAATTAATATGACTTAAGAATAATGTTGCCTTTGGTAAAGGTAGTAAGAAATGGATATTATTCATGAAATTGCTTATAATGCTTGAATAAATAAATAAAAATTATGGCTTTTGATTAAGTATCAAAATGAAGTATGAATTTTGATTAAGTATTGATATGAAATAAAAGTAGGTAAAAGATAAAAAAGATCACCTTTATTAAAAAAATAAAAAATTCTCACATGATTACTTAGTTTCTACTTTCAGTTGAGTGTAGTTTTGTCAATCACCAGTGTATTCTCTAATGTACTGATCCTCATATTTCTAGGTGCTGGATTTTCTACTAGACTTTCGGAAGCGGTAGAAGTCTTTCATTGTTTGGAAGCTGGAGATACGAAGCCATTTTGTTTTATTAGTATAAAGAGATATGATGTATGTAACAAAGTCATTGTAATCCTTTCCATTTTCAAAAGTTGTAAGTCAAGTTGACATGTTCAGTTGGCTATTGAAAGTTTTTTATATCCACTGCAAGTTATGAATAAAATAGATGATGTTCTTATATCATTGTTGTTATTTGATTTTTTGCTTTATAGTTTCGATGTTTCGGTCTCAATTCAGTATACTTTGTTAATGTGCAAGTTCGTGTCTTGTACAAGCATAACTTAGATTTGTACGACGTTGTGTTTGTGACAACTTTTCAGTCCTTACAGTATTGGGACGTGAAAGTCATGGCAATAAAAGAGTGGTTTAACTAGCATGCAAAACAATTCCATGACGTACTTGCAATCTTATATAACGGCCCACACAAGTAGGAACAATATATATATTGGTAGTGATATGCCCCAACATTCTTTGTTGAATGCCATGGGTTCTTTGTAACAAAAACCGACCAAGAGGGCATGGAGATCACAAATATTGGGTTGGTTAACTAATTGGACATATGGATCCTTTAGCTATGTGAACGATGGATGAAAACTACATGGAATGCCAGCATTTAATTAGGCCCAAATAGAGCTAGCAAGTCATTTTATGTATAGATTTTAACTCTAATTTTTTATAGTCCCAAATGTAACCACAAAAGCGCCAAGTTTTTCAAAAGTGGCCCAAATCTCACAACATGAAAAAAGCACCGAAGGGGCCCTAAACTCATTCGTCATATTTTTTTGTATATTAGGTTTTTAAAGTGCAAAATGGTGGGGGGGGGGGGAAGAGGAGGGTTATCAAATTTCTATCTAAAAAGTGAGGGATTAAATTCATTTTTTTTAATTTATGGTAGCAAATTACAAAAGTATAATGGTAAAAAAATGTGATTTATTACTTATTAGTATATATACACGTATCGTGTACGTATTTCATACTATTTGAAAAGAGCAAATAATAAATTTAAAAAAAATTACTAGTTGAAAAGAGTAATTTTTTTTTTACATATTTGGAAGAGCAAACAACGATTTCCTTTAAAAAAATTCACACATAATTATCTAACTATTCATGTTAAATTTAATGAACAATTTTAAGTATTAAACATAAAAAATGATATTTTAGGAACAAAAAATAATATTTTAAAAATGGACCAATGATCGAATCGAAATTTTATCAATTAGGTCAAACCGTGATCGGACCCTAGTCAACCGATAGAAACAATTTGTGTAGTAAATTTTTTTTTATTAATATGAAGAAAAAAATTCTTAGAAAATTGTATAAACAATTGGTCCATTAGTGCATAATTTATTAATTTTTGTTGGATTTCGTTGTGAATTAAATGCAATTGCATGCAATTGGTTCGTTAGTGCAGACTTTTCTAATTGACCATAAATGCATGCAAATGCAGTGGGTTAATATGAGTTGAACCGATTCGGTTCAGACCATCGGTTTACGCGGTTTTTGATGGATGAATCTATTTTTTTCTAAAAATCATCGATTCTTAAAAAAAGACCGCCGGTTGAACCGTCGGTTCGGTTTTAATAACATTGACAAAAACTTCCGTGATGATCTCAATTTTTTTTTATTATATAGAAGTATAGATTGTTGGAGTGAGTGGGGTTCCCAACCTATGTAAAAAATACTTCGGAGTTGGATTGAGTATTCCTACATATAATAGGAATACCTTAATAGATTTGGATTGGATATTCCTACATGTAATCGGAATATGTCAATGGAGTTAGATTTGGATTGGGTATTCCTACATATAATAAGAATATGTCAAAGATTTGGATTTGGATTGGGTATTCCTATATATAATAGGAATACTAGTTGTGGGTTTGAGGCTATATATATTAGGTGTCTTCTAGCCCTAAAATATATCTCAAAAATATTGTAAAAGGAGGCAAGAGTGCTTTACAACATTGGAGAGGAGAAAGAATGATTAGAGGCCGTTTCAGAGAAGAAGATCAATTTAGGCTATTTTTTATTGTCTTTTTTCTTCGTGGTTGTAATTGATTTTCTGTTCCGAAGAGTTGCGGTAATCCGTTTGTAAGTAGTCGGTGTATTTCTTATTCCATTAGTGGAGGCTTTTCAGGGTTGGACTCCGATCGTCCCGTTATTTTTTTCCGCAAGGGTTTTCCACGTCAAAAATCTCTGTGTCTGCGATTTGTGTTTGGCATTTTTAGTTTGTGCGTTTTGCTCGGTTCTCTCGCATGTACTCTCTGGTTTGGGGAATGATTTTCGCGCTTTTGTTCCCAACAAGGTGGTATCAGAGCTAAGTTTCAAAGAGGTGTCAGGGCTGACAGGAAAACTAGGGAGGAGAGATGGACGCGAAGCCGGTGCACATGGTTAACCTGAACGGTACCAACTATCATTATTGGCGGAGCAAGATGAAGGATTTGTTGTTCGTCAAGAAGCTGTATCTTCCAGTATTTGCGTCCGAGAAGTCCAGTGACAAATCCAAAGAGGACTGAAACTTCGAGCATATACATGTATGTGGATATCAGACAGTTTGTGTAAACTCCCTCACAAAAAATAGATATTTTGTGTATATTTTATATTATTATATTTATTATAGATATTAAATTTCTTTAGAGTATTCTCTTAGTTAATTAGAAAATAAATTTCTTGATATATTTACTTATATAAATATTTATTTAGAATTATTTTAGGTTATTTTAGATTTTTCTAGAATTTTTAGTAATTAAAACTTAGGAAACATAAATTTCTAGGACTTCTATGATTTACTATACAACTATACTTGCATGTTGTTCCTACCAAATATTTATTTTAGTTTAAAATATTTAATTATATTTTTCTGTAATTTATTTAGAATTTTAAGAAATTTATTTAGATTTTTATTTTGATATATATAGTCTTAATATTAGATAGATGCTAATTTAGTGTTAATAGATATTAATAAGATTTTATAAATTATTTGTATTATCTTTAATTATATTTAAGATTATAAATTATTGAGATAAATTCAAACTCTATTTTAAATTAATTCAAATCCTGAACCTACTAGGAAAACAACTTCACGCATATTCTATCCTTATTTAAATTCATCATAATCTTATCTAAATTAACCAATCATAGTCGTATTTAATTAAGTAGTGTCCACCATTATAAATACCTCATCCTTCATATTTTTTTCCCAAATTCCTCTCTTTTTTGTCCCAAAATAGTCAAAATTCGTCATAAATTCAGCCTCATTTTCTACTAGTTATGACGAATTAAAAAGACGATATCTCCTAGCTCCGGACTCCAAACGCACTCCAGTTTTTTTTGTTAGAACTATATCAAGGTTAGTTCTCTGATTATATAATTTATTTTAATAATTTGTGAACCTATTTTTCTAGAAAATTCTAAAAGTGCCAGCTATCCGAAATCATATGCATTTTGGTATTTTTGAGATTTCGGGAGATTCCAAACTCGGAATTACGAACCGTTTAAAGTTTCGGAAAGATGACATAATGAATTTATAGAAAAGTATTTTTTTAGAATTTATAATATAAGTTTATTCTACTGTAAAATTTGTGCAACGTAGACGTAAATAGAAAACCACCAAAAACTATCATCTGTGCGCCCTTGTGGCCATAACTCTTTACCGACTTATAATTTTATGAAATCGTCGAATATGGTGTTCATATAGTATTAAAATCTTAGGACATACACAAATCTAAAATTTGAGTTGGTTGACTTTTTTGGTCAACGGATTGCCTCGATTTGCGTGCCATGGATCACAAATCCATAAAGTTGACTTTCTTTGGACCAAAATTAGAGCTTAACAATAAAATCAGATTATAATAAGATTAAAATACTAATTTAGGTTATTTTTATTCAGAATTAAAATAGATTAAATGGAGGAACCTATTTACCCACTTTTGTAACCTAACTTGTTTAATTTATGTGACGGGTAGATCGGACGATGCCTTGAGTTGGGACTTCATCATTTGCAGACCAGGCAAGATACCTTGCCAAATTATTTATAGTATTTTGTATGCTTAGCATATTTCTGTATATTTATTGTATTTTTGTATATTTCTTATATGTGTAGTTTCTTTCAGTCATTACTATATATTAGATATGTTGACACACACACTTGACACTTAGTATCATAGAGGACAATTAGTAGGCGTATGGGCTTTTAACCACTCTGGTAAACCGTAGTATATAGCTCGCACTACGGGCGTGTGTCGTGCTGGTCGCTACCCCCGCGGTATGTCAATTTCTGGAGTCTCGCTGGTCGCTACCCCACGGTATATCAATTTCTGATGTCCACTGACGTGTGTGTGAGTTGTGAGGTAGATCGAGTAGCCTACCCTTGCCCATACGTCGAAAAGTTGTCCTCATTTGCATTCATATAGATTGTCTTGTACAACGTACTTATTTATTTTCAAATTATATGCATGTTTACTGTATTCAAATTAGCTCGCTTTTCTGTATCTTGTTACGTCCCTCTGAGGACCTGGTCCTCTGCCAGGTGTATCTGTTCTTGAGTATTTGCAGGAGCGCAGATTTGGATGGTTATAGATTTTTCGTGGATGTCTTCTCTCCGAGCCCCATGATTGTTAGCTGGTATTCCTATATTGTGTTTATTGTGTTGTACCTTTACCTTCGAGTTGGTAGTGGATTTGTTTCCATCCAACTATCATTCTTAGATACTTATATTGAGATCTAGTTTCATAGATACCGGTTATTTATTTATATTTGATTTTCGTGGATGAGATTTAGATTATACCCTGTGAATTGTGACATATGTTTATACCACTTGTGGATTGATATTCATATTACAGCGTACGTGTGGATTTTGGTTTCCATATATTGGAGTTGCCATATCCATACGGCTGGCATGCTTACGTGTCCTAGTCCTACGTACTTTTGGGACTGGGGTGTGACATATTTTTGTGATGGCCCATGCAGGTCGAGAGCATATTATCTCGGTTACGTCACTGTACCGAGCAAGCCTGCGCATAGGATTAGAATATAGGATCTCATCTACTTATTTAATCATCGTCCTTGATTTTATTTCGTATTCTCATTTGATTGCTTGCATTGCATCTTGCTTGATCCATTCTCAACGTTAATCTTCTCTCGTGCTTGATAGAGGTAGGAAGATGACTTGTACTAGGTATATACCCTCTAGTATTTAATAACACTATTAGTTAAATAATTGTAAGTTGGATAGTATGCCTCATAACCTAGTAACAAATAGTCCTGTTGACTCATTAATGAAGTATAAATGAATGATACCAACTATAGACTTGCATAAGAAGATAGTGTTTATCTAGACTATAAAACTTTAGTCTTTATCTAGACTGTAGACTTAGAGGCCCATACACCCATTTGGTTGACTAGAAACCTTGACAAGAAATTAGTATGGCAACTGTAGAGGCACAACACCGGCCTTCTTGGTGAACTTAAATTATTCTGTACCTTCCTCCATCATAATCAAGCGTACTTATATTTTTTTTACTACCTCGACTTATGCTGCTATTATAGCCTAGTTTTGCAAGCTTATTCTTTTATTGAGCTTGTTCACGACATATGTATTATTGGGGGCCCACACTAATACATTGTCTAAATCAGAATTGGTGTATTATGGTCTGATCAAATGTAGTGCACTTGGTTCGCTCTTTGTATCACTACTCTATGTGGATTGAGATATAGTTGACTCAACTTGTTAGACAAATATACTTGCCCTCTAGACTGGTCAGAGCATATCATGTCAGGTACCTAACGGTTCTGATATGAACATGCATATAGAAATTTACCAAAATAAAATTTTAATATCCACAATTGCCTTGGCAACTCCCTTTCAAAATTCTCTAATCCCTTTGAATCCCGTACTTGTATTCTATCATCTCCTTATTGAAATTCTTTATTGTTGATTTCTGTCTTCCCCTATTTCGGAAAGACGAACGTTCCTGCTTAGTATAAGTTGATACACGGATAATACCAGATATACCCCATAGGCCAAGCACTCATTATGACAAATATAGGAGAGTAGACACAGAAAGTCGTAGATACAGGTACGACCTTTTTATATTTGTCATTGCATACTCATAACCCTATTATGACACAAGATCTTAGATGTATAAATAGACGTAAAATTATATATAAGGTAGTTTAGCAGTTATGAGAATATATTGATATTCTACCCAGATGGCATACACGCAATGCTAATAGATGACACGAGTAGCAGTAGTAGTATTCTCCTCCTATCACCATCTCACCCCTTGGGGTAGCCCATCTTCTCTTCTCTATCCATTCATTATCTCGTGCTTAATTCTCCCTATCGTAGTTACGTCTTTTTCGTGCCAACATGAATTGTTGGTCTACTTCGACCCCATCCTTAGTTTTGTTAGTTAAAACGTAAATGGTTTAGTAGATGATTAATAACTAAATGATGAGTTCTTAATAATAACCCTTATGTATATGACCTATAGCAATATCTGTATCATCTTATTATTTTAAAAACCATGTATAGCATCCCTTAGGCTAATAGGAATTTGTTAGACTGTTTGAACTAGTTTATACTTTTAATAGTTTTATAAGTTAGTCAAGACTTTAACTGTTGCCCAAAAACTTAGACTATGCCTAGGAAAGAATTGAAGGCACTTGTTACGAATTGACAACTAGGACAAATCGCTGGCAAAGTAGCGACAGCTGCAGCTAGACCGTTGTAGTAAAGTAGTCGAAGTATTTGCAGACATATTGGTCAGGTGGCATGGCAGTATTAGACTACGATACTTGAATGTTACAAAGAAAAATTATGGTTGTGAGATTCAAGACAAGTACCCCAAGATTCTCGACCCAATAAATATATTCGTCTTACAACCTAGACAATAGCCTTAAGAGACTGTGACTACTAGTAGAACTTTTGTAAGTTGGGTAGTGTAGACTAGTTAGAGGATAATATGATAGTGTATGGACAATAAATGAGAAGTGTTAGAATGACAGACCATGACTTTTAGGAAGCACTGCTAGATAGCTATGTAGTATAATAGCTATAGTGATTATTATGAATATGGGTTAGTGTCAATTTCAAGGACGAAATTTTTGTAAGTTGGGTAGATTGTAAACCCCCTCACCAAAAATAGATATTTTGTGTGTATTTTATATTATTATATTTATTATAGATATTAAATTTCTTTAGAGTATTCTCTTAGTTAATTAGAAAATAAATTTCTTGATATATTTACTTATATAAATATTTATTTAGAATTATTTTAGGTTATTTTAGATTTTTGAAGATTTTTCTAGAATTTTTAGTAATTAAAACTTAGGAAACATAAATTTATAGGACTTCTATGATTTACTATACGACTATACTTGCATGTTGTTCCTACCAAATATTTATTTTGGTCTAAAATATTTAATTATATTTTTCTGTAATTTATTTAGAATTTTAAGAAACTTATTTAGATTTTTATTTTGATATATATGTCTTAATATTAGATAGATGCTAATTTAGTGTTAATAGATATTAATAAGATTTTATAAATTATTTGTATTATCTTTAATTATATTTAAGATTATAAATTATTGAGATAAATTCAAACTCTATTTTAAATTAATTCAAATCCTGAACCTACTAGGAAAGCAACTTCATGCATATTCTATCCTTATTTAAATTTATCATAATCTTATCCAAATTAACCAATCCTAGTCGTATTTAATTAAGTAGTGTCCACCATTATAAATATCTCATCCTTCATTTTTTTTTTCCCAAATTCCTCTCTTTTTCGTCCCAAAATAGTCAAAATTCGTCATAAATTCAGCCTCATTTTCTACTAGTTATGACGAATTAAAAAGACGATATCTCCTAGCTCCGGACTCCAAACGCGTTCCAGTTTTTTTTTGTTAGAACTATATCAAGGTTAGTTCTCTGATTATATAATTTATTTTAATAATTTATGAACCTATTTTTCCAGAAAATTCTAAAAGTGCCAGTTGTCCGAAATCAGATACGTTTTGGTATTTTCGAGATTTCGGGAGATCCCGAACTCAGAATTATGAACCGTTTAAAGTTTCGGAATGCTGACATGATGAATTTATAGAAAAGTATTTTCCTAGAATTTAAAATATAATTTTATTCTACTGTAAAATTTGTGTAACGTAGACGTAAATAGAAAACCACCAAAAACTATCATCTGTGCGCCCTTGTGGCCATAACTCTTTACTGACTT
Source organism: Iris macrosiphon (assembly GCA_036927795.1). Lineage (NCBI taxonomy): Eukaryota > Viridiplantae > Streptophyta > Magnoliopsida > Asparagales > Iridaceae > Iris > Iris macrosiphon. The sequence goes on from JAYESA010000009.1 coordinate 59,832,503, forward strand.
ATGATTTTATGAAATCGTCGAATATGGTGTTCATGTAGTATTGAAATCTATAGGATTCCATACATAAATCTAGAATTTGAGTTGGTTGACTTTTTTGGTCAACGGATTGCCTCGATTTGCGTGCCATGGATCACAAATCCGTAAAGTTAACTTTCTTTGGACCAAAATTATAGCTTAACAATAAAATCAGATTATAATAAGATTAAAATACTAATTTAGGTTATTTTTATTCAGAATTAAAATAGATTAAATGGAGGAACCTATTTATCCACTTTTGTAACCTAACTTGTTTAATTTATGTGACGGTAGATCGGACGATGCCTTGAGTTGAGACTTCATCCTTTTCAGACCAGGCAAGATACCTTGCCAAATTATTTATAGTATTTTGCATGCTTAGCATATTTTTGTATATTTATTATATTTCTGTATATTTCTTGCATGTGTAGTTTCTTTCAGTCATTACTATATATTAGATATGTTGACACACACACTTGACACTTAGTATCATAGAGGACAATTAGTAGGCGTATGGGCTTTTAACCACTCTAGTAAACTTTAGTATATAGCTCGCACTACGGGCGTGTGTCGCGCTGGTCGCTACCCCCGCGGTATGTCAATTTCTGGAGTCTCGCTGGTCGCTACCCCCGCGGTATATCAATTTCTGATGTCCACTGGTGTGTGTGAGTTGTGAGGTAGATCGAGTAGCCTACCCTTGCCCATACGTCAAAAAGTTGTCCTCATTTGCATTCATATAGATATTCTTGTACATCGTACTTATTTATTTTCAAATTATATGCATGTTTACTGTATTCAAATTGGCTCGCTTTTCTGTATCTTGTTACGTCCCTCTGAGGACCTGGTCCTCTGCCAGGTGTATCTGTTCTTGAGTATTTGCAAGAGCGTAGATTTGGATGGTTATAGATTTTTCGTGGATGTCTTCTCTCCGAGCCCCATGATTGTTAGCTGGTATTCCTATATTGTGTTTATTGTGTTGTACCTTTACCTTCGAGTTGGTAGTGGATTTGTTTCCATCCAACTATCATTCTTAGATACTTATATTAAGATCTAGTTTCATAAATATCGGTTATTTATTTATATTTGATTTTCGTGGATGAGATTTAGATTATACCCTGTGAATTGTGATATATATTTATACCACTTGTGGATTGATATTCATATTACAGCGTACGTGTGGATTTTGGTTTCCATATATTGGAGTTGCCATATCCATACGGCTGGCATGCTTACGTGTCCTAGTCCTACTTACTTTTGGGACTGGGGCATGACAGTTTGTTGACGAGAACGTGTACAATCACGTTGCCAACATTGAGCATGCGAAAATGCTATAGGAGAAGCTGGAATCTTTGTACGCGAAGAAGACCGGAATTAACAAGTTATTCCTAATCCGAACAATGATGGATCTGCAATACAATACGTCTATTATGGATCACTTGAGTGAGTTCTAGGGAGTGGTGGACCAGCTATCCTCGATGGGAGTCAAGTTCGACGACGAAGTACATGGGCTATGGCTGCTGTGTATATTGCCAGACTCGTAGAAAATTGTACGAGTGTCTATGATCGCTTCTGCTCTGGAAGCCATAGTCAGTCTAGAGTTTGCCAAGAGCGGGGTACTGAATGAAGAGATGCAGAGACATTCTCAGGGCACTTCATCCACATCCCACTCAAAGGTGCTAGCTTCGGAGAGTTGCGGAAGAAGAAAGAGCATGGGTCCAGGTGGTGGCAAAGACAATAGCAGGGGCAAGTACAAAGGTCGGTACGGGACTCGGAGTGTTACCATTGTGGCAAGAAGGGTCACATCAAGTGAAACTGTTTTGCTTGGAAGATAGAGAATAAGGGCGACAAGGGGAAGCAAAGTGAGTAGAGCGACGACCTCGACACATGGAGGCGACGTGATCATTGTAGTTGATGAGGTAGTTATGAATCTCTCATGTGATGAAAACTCTTGGCTGGTGGACTCAGTTGTTTCAGCGCATGTATCTTACAACATGACACAATTTGCTATTTACACAACAGGCGGCTATGAAGTATTGAAGATGGATAACGGAGATGTGTCAAAATTTATTGCTATTGGAGATGTGCATTTGAGGACGAAGATGATTACAGTTCTTGTTCTCAAAGATGTCTGTCATGTCCCTGATATCCGTTTCAACCTGGTGTCGGTTGAAAGGTTGGATGACGAGGGTTTCTTCAATCTTTTCGGGAATGATTAGTGGAAGCTTTCCAGAGTTTCGATGGTGATTGCCAGAGGAAGGAAGAAGTTTGAACTCTATTATATGGAAGGTAGCGCACATGGGGCACAAGAGCTGAACGCGACTACTGATGTATCTACCAAGTTGTGGCACAGGCAGCTCAGCCATATCAGCGAGAAGGGGATGAGCTACTTGGTGAACATGACGGTGATTCCGGAGCTAAAGTCTACAAAGTTGGAGAGATGCACACATTGTTTGGCGGGAAAGCAAAATATGGTGTCTTTCCAAAGTCATCCAAATTCGAGGAAGCCGGTGTTGCTTTAGTTGATTTACTCAGATATATGCGGTCTTATGAAGGTAAAGTCCATTGGTGGTGATTCTTATTTTATGACTTTTATTGATGATTATTCTAGGAAGATTTGGGTCTATGCCTTAAAGACCAAGGATCAGGTGATGCTCACTTTCAAAGAGTTTCAAGCCTCTATTGAAAGGGAGACAGACAAGAAGCTATTATGTGTCCGGTCCGACAACGACGACGAGTATATTGGTTCCTTTAATGCTTATTACAAAGAGCAAGGGATACGACACCAGAAGACTCCACCAAAGACACCGCAGCTCAATAGTGTAGCGGAGCGCATGAACAGAATGCTGATAGAGAGGGTACGGTATTTGTTGTCAGAAGCAAACGTATCGGACAGTTATTGGGATAAGGCTTTTTACGCTTCTGCTTATATTATTAATTTATCTCCTAGTTCTTCTTTGCAGGGTGATATGCTTGATAAAGTATGGTACGACAAGGAGCCATCATATAATCACCTGCGAGTGTTTGGTCGTAAGGCCTTCGTGCATGTACCGAAGGATGAGAGATCCAAACTGGAGCTGAAGACGAGACGATACGTCTTTGTCGGCTATGGTCGGGATGAGTTTGGCTATAGACTCTATGACCCAGTGAAAAAAAGCTCTGCAGAAGCAGGGACGTGGTATTCGTCGAGGATCAGACCATGACCAGCACTCAGGATTCCGAGATGCCTTCTAAGGCCGAGGAATTGCCTCAGTTAGAGTTATTTTGCTTCGAGCAGTTTCTAGAGGACATCGCAGAGGATCCAGTTATGGGGGAGCCAGTACATGGAGTTACTCCCAACCTTGATCATCAGCATGCCGATGGTGGTCAGGGTAACCCTCATGAGGATGAGCATGCCGGAGAGGTTGTTCTTGAAGGGGAGGAGGCTGTTGATATACAGCCAGCGACGCCAGTGGTTCTGTTGAGGAGGAGCGATAGAGAGCGTCGGTCATCTACGAGATACTCACCGAGTGAGTATGTGCTACTGACTGACGAGGGAGAGCCCAAAAGTTTTGTAGAGTCTATGGAAGACGAACACAAGCAGGAGTGGATGAAGGCTATGTAGGAGAATATGAGTTCCTTACAGTCCAACTCTACTTATGATCTGGTGTGGTTGCCAAATGGCAAGAAGACTTTGAAAAATCGATGGATGTTCAGAGCGAAGCAGACAGATGATGCTACTCGCCCTCGATACAAAGTAAAGCTGGTAGTTAAAGGGTACAGTCAGCGGAAGGACGTATATTATGATGAGATCTTTTCGCCAGTAGTCAAGCAGTCGTCTATTCAGGTGGTGTTAGCATTGGCAGCCAATTTTGACTTGGAGGTCGAGCAAATGGACGTGAAGACGATATTCCTCTACAGTGATCTTGGGAAGGAGTTGTACATAGAGCAGCCAGAGGAATTTTGTGAGAAGGGCAAGTCACACTTGGTCTATCGGTTGAGAAAGAGCTTGTATGGTCTGAAGCAGGCTCCGAGGCAGTGGTACATGAAGTTTGAGTCGTTTATGGGGAGTATGGTTATGCACGGATGACATCGAATCACTGTATATTTGTGAGGTACTTTGTCGAGGATGATTTCATTATTTTATCGCTCTATGTTGATGATATGCTACTGGTGGATCAGAATACCACTATGATAGCGGAGTTGAAGCACCAACTGGGCGTAGCCTTCTCTATGAAAGATTTGGGTGCAGTAAAGACTATTCTTGGGATGGGGATCAGCCGAGAGAGAGAGAGAGTCCAAGCTGATACACTTGTCCCATGAGAAGTACATTCATTGGATACTTCAATATTTCGAGATGGACGGATCGAAGAAAGTAACCGTCTTGCAGCTCACTTTAAGTTCACTGATGAGCAATGTCTATCTTTCGAGGACGAGAAAAAAGATATGGAGCGGATTCCATTTGCCTCAGATATGGAAAGTCTCATATATGCTATGGTGTGTACGAGGCTCGACATCGCTCACTCAGTTTGCACAGTTAGTAGGTATCTTTCAAATCCTGAAAGGATACATTGGAGTACGGTCAAGTAAATTCTACGATACCTTCAGGGCACTGCCGATTGGAGACTTTCTTTTGGTGGTGACGAGCCGAAGCTGGTTGGGTATACCGACGCTGATATGGATGAAGATGTAGACACCAGGCAATCGACTTCAGACTATGTGATATTGTTTGCTGGTAGAGCGGTATCGTGGCAGTCATGGTTGTAGAAGTATGTTGCCTTATCGATGACAAAGACAGAGTACATTGCGACAACGGAGGCTTGCAAGAAGTTACTTTGGATGAAGAAGCGGTTATAGAAAAATTAGGCTAAAGCAAGAACAGTACCATTTGCTTTGCGATAGCCATAATATAATTCACCTTGTGAAGAACCAGACATGGATGAAGAAGCTGTTGCAGGATACGGGATGTGGTCGAAAAGAAGCAAGCGGCGCTTGAGAAGGTTCATACGGATGACAACGAAGCAGACATGTTCACAAAGATTCTTCCAAGAAAAAAGTTTTACTGCAGGCGGATTGTAAGCACCCTAATTTTTGAAATTTAATATTTATTGGTATTCTGATATTTTTGTGATTAAGGAAATTTTTTATTTATTTTTAGCTAATTATAATATATAATATTCATAAATTTATAATTATGTGTATTTAATTAATTATTAATATTGTACAAAAAAATATATTTTTCAGTGTACAACTGTTAATAGTGTATTGTATAATTTTTATGGAATTTATTGAGGTCCAAAACAATGTTTAAATGTCCATATACATACATATATATATGATTAATTAATAAAAGAATTTAAACCTAAATTTTAACTTAAACCCTACCCAAACCCAAAAACCCAAAACCTAATCCTAAACCTAAACTAACCCCCCATTTATTCCACGCACAGAAGCTCTCTCCCCCCTCTCTACTATATATTTATATACTATATATAAACTAAACCCTAACCCTAACTCTAATCCCACCTCCACCATCACCCACACCAGACCTCGGCGCCGCCGCAAACCACTGCCGACCGCCGACCGCCCCCGTACCGCGCCCGCGCGCACAGCTGCGACCCCTCCTTCTCGCACAACCACCGCCCTTTTCGCTCGTCCGATTCTCGTCCCGTCTTCGCTGGTATGTTCACAACCTAACCTTCTAGGATTTTCTTCAAGTGGAACGAATTTAGGTACCCCGGTTTGATCGAAAAATTGACCAGAAGTTGGCCAAAAAACTGTTCGAAAACAGTTCAGAATTTTGATCCAAACCCCCATGTTCATGTCCAATTTTTTATCATCTTGTTAATTATTTTTAAAATATAATTGAAAGGAATTCTTCACAATATAACCAAGATTTTTACTGTTCTTTTAGTTTTATTTAGTTTACTTTAATGGTAAAATTATTCTTGTTCCAAAACGACCAAAAACTTGTTTTTAAAATACCAAAAATCTAGTGATACGGGGTACGTCCCGCCAAACGAGGCAACTTCATCGTGTGCGAGTTACACCGAAAGGTGCATAACATAAACGCGGACGTGTGGGCTTTCGCAGAACTTGATTTGGATGTGCGTGCACACCAGAATCAACGCGTATCCGTAAAAAAGTACTTTATCGGTCCGTTCTGACACTCGTCCTAATTTTGTGTGTGCTTGTTGTTTCGCAACAAAACTTACGCCATAGGATTCGCAGCGTTACGCTGGTCCTGTGACCCAAGTTTGGTTCGATTCTGAGAACGTTGACGAAACGTCATTTTGTTGGCCCCACGATTCCATATGACGGCGATTTCGTGATCTGCTCATCGGAATCTAGTTTTGGATGTTTTGTTGGGTTCGTATCGTCGTTCTGGACTCGTAGACACTAAGTTTGATAAAATTGTAGAACTTTGTCTTCGGCACGTTTTGCGGTGCAACATGTGGACCCCGCTTTGACCAAAAACTGTTAATTTTGTTCATGTGTCCAAATTAGACTTATGGACAATCAATCCTAGCTATTTCTAGTATTTTGAGAATAATGGTGATGTGTGTTTCAGCATCCGAAGGTGTATGTGCAGATTCCACTTTCCCAGGAGCAGTTGACGGAGTTCAGAACCCAGGCAAGTGTACCTTGCCATGATGTATTATAGTTCCTTGCCTTTATTATATTATTTAGTTATTATAGTTATTTTATATGGTTGATGTGTGTGTATACCCTAGGACCGTGAGACGTTGCTTAGCGTCCAAACAAGTTTTAGGTGTCGACGTCGTACGTGGAGTCGTATAAAGTCACTTAGAGAGTTGATTCCATGATCCTATTTTTACGTGCTTGCTTTACCAAGTACGCTATACCCTAGGACACTTGACACTATTTCATTGACAGAATCTTTCTTGAGTTATTCATGGTAATTTTGTATAGGCTTACAGGATTCGTGATACGAGACTTGCATATTATATGGACATTATTATGACTCGTTGCACTAGCTAGAGGTCATGATCTTGCGTGTTATGGACATGAGACATTGTGGACATGAGACGTGAGGTTACATTGGGTGGGGAGAGATACACCATACTACAAGCTGATTATTGATATATATATATATATATATATATATATATATATATATATACTATTCTACTGGAGGTGCTGAGGCACATACGCCGGAGTCGCAATACCCTAGGGGTGCCTTGGACTCTGTCTCAGATCTTTGGCACCTATACTTAGTTTTGATACTACTTGCTGCTATGGGCTCCCCGACACAGAGGCTGTAGTGGTTTCAGCCCGAATACGAGTGATGCTCTCACGTGCATATCACATAGATGGTTACAGTAGAGTATGTGGCATTATACTATTTTACTTTTGGCATGCTATTTTTTGTACCTTGTTACATCCCTCTGAGGACCTGGTCCCCTGCCAGTTTTTGAAGTATAGACGGTTATGGATCCTTTGGTGTTGCTGATGGAGTTGCTTGTCTTGCAGGTATTGGTACCAGGTACTTATATCATTTCTACCGGAGTTATGGTTATTTATTCATATTGTTTATTTATCTGCTGATGTAGCCTAGTTTTATAGACTTATATTTCTTTTTCGAGTCTATTCGAGTTTGTGTGTTACTGGGCGGCCGACTTTAGCACATGCAGCTCATTTTTGTGTATTCTGTTCATTGTGGATTGAGGCATAGATATTTATATTTACTTGATTATTTAGATAGTGACCATTATAATATAGCTTATACGTATTCGAGCCGGACCAGAGCCTGATCGAATACGTAGCTGGCATGTTACATATTTCTAGTCCTACGTATTTTGGGACTGGGGCATGACATATTTTGTGGTGGCCCATGCAGGTCCTGATTAAATTATTTTGGTTACTTTTCTGTACCGAGCGAGCCTGTAATCAGGATTAGCAGTATTAGTATCTCAATCCACAACTGATTTGACAATTCCTTATCAATTGATTATCGTCCTTGGACTTCATAATTGTCCTCCTTCATTCTCTCAACATCTTTATTATTGTTTATCATCTCTCCCTATTTCAGAGAGATGGACGTTCGTGCGTGGTGTTTCCTCCAGAAGCAGATCCTTCTCAAGGCGGAAGAAGACATGTTGGACATAAAGTTTTGAGAAGATGGTTACCCTTAGTAGGGTAGATAGATAGGTTATTCCTATATGCTAGAGCTAGTATAGATTGTTAGCATGAGAATTAAATATAGTATTGAGTTTAAGGATTAGTTGTATTACCCCCTCGACTGCATCCCTATCCTTCCTATCAAATTCTTATCTTGTGTTGCATATATGGCCTCGTGCTTTTTGCAGTAACGATCTTTCTAATTATAACAATGAATAGATCCTTCCTCTTTTTCTAGTTGTGCCTTAATTATAAAATCAATCCCTTAGTTGGTACCACTCCTTGTGTTAATATCCATATCACCATAGGTATCAGTTTTTCTACTCTAATCCCCTTGATCTAGTCACCATGACTCGATTCTCCAAATACCTGCCTAATCGTGCCTTATTCAACCATGTAGACTTATCAGAAATTTTTCTTGTTATGGCCTGAATTTTCGTCATCAATGCCAATCAATGATCGAAGCCTCTCTACCACCTTGCCTTAGTTAGATCTGACTCAGTCATTTCTTCTGCCTTGTAGAAGCTTGACCTATACAAGAGCAATAATGGATGGGTAGTAATTTCTCTTATGAAGTTGTTGATCAATAGCACCCTGATAGTTTCTAGGTTCCTTTAGAAAATGCTTGATTACGGTCAGTAAATCCTAGAATTCTTGTAACCTTATTTAGAAAATATGCCATTTCAGAAATCTTGTTCGCAAGACCATGACCTTAGTTTTGGATACCAACTTAATTTTTATAAGTTGGGTAGATCGTAGCCCCTAGTTTTAGTGTAGGATATTTCTAGAAATTCAGGATAAATTTGAATTTATTTTGGTTTTAATTAGGTTAATCTCGAACGGATTAAATTACCTATTTAATTTATGTATCCTTGATACCCTTTGTTGTGGCTCGGATATTTGGAGCACAACACTATCCTTTCCTTTTCAACAACTTCCAACCTTATGACCTAGACTAGTCACTCTACACCTATGACATGACTATCACTCACAAACTGGTCTTCCCATGTTTTGTTTTAGTTGTACGACATTCACGATATAATTGTACACACATGACACATAGATATCCTTTTTCTGTTGCGGTCGATTTTAATACTCAATACCGACTCAATTCTTCCGGCAACCTTAACAATTATGAGCCTAATTGGAACCTACTCACTGATGGCACAACTGTTACTTCCAAATATACACGCCCATGCTCCATATAGACCCCCCAACATTCATGGCATATCTTCTTCTAAACCTTATATCCAACTCCGTTGTAATAGAATTAAATTATACATAGGCAACCCAAATATCCCAACCACTGATATACCCGTATCCCATTCTTGCCAACCTAAGTCCGTGACACTTGTATTGCATTAAATTGAACCCCTTATACTCTTTACACAATACTAAACACCTTGATGGGTTATATCACCTTTCGACGCTTATTGCTGAACCAATCATTGGCATCTATGATATGCAATGAAGAACTACTCGGTACCATCTCACCCTAATTGTATTTGGCTATGATAATTCCTATTGTCTTAGTCTCATTACCTAATTAGAAGCAAGGAGAACTGGTAAAACTTTTTTTATAGAGTTATTGACTCATTAACGTCATGGTAGTACATAGATTTTCTTTAATAGGCTGTGACAACGGTCACAAAATTCTTACCATCTCGAATTCCTCCTTGAAGTTAGACTTTCTAAAAATTCTTAGAAATATGATCATGACTATAGTTCCTGCGACCAACTTCATTCTTATAAGTTGGGTAGAGCCTTGATTAAGTGTACCCTTATTCTTAGAATGCAACGTCAAACTAGGACTCCATTTGGTAACGACGTCGCCATCTTTAGTGCAACCTCCTTAACTCAAATCTTTTCTACTATGTTTATTTTTAATTTCGAGGACGAAATTTTTATAAGTTTGGTAGATTGTAAGCACCCTGATTTTTGGAATTTAATATTGATTGGTATTATGAAATTATTGTGATTAAGGAAATTTTTTATTTATTTTTTAACTAATTATAATATATAATATTCATGAATTTATAATTATGTGTATTTAATTAATTATTAATATTGTTGGAGTGGATGGGGTTCTCAACCTGTGTGAAAAATATCCCGGAGTTGGATTGAGTATTCCTACATATAATAGAAATACCTCAATAGATTTGGATTGAGTATTTCTACATATAACAGAAATATGTTAATGGATTTATATTTGGATTGTGTATTTCTACATATAATAGGAATATGTCAATGTATTTGGATTTAGATTGGGTATTCCTGTATATAATAGGAATACTAATTGTGGATTTAAGGAGAAAGAATGATTAGAGACCGTTTCAGAGAAGGAGATCAATTTAGGGTATTTTTTATTGTCTTTTTTTCTTCTTTGTTGTAATCTATTTTCTGTTCCAAAGAGTTGTGGTGATCCGTTTGGATCGGTGAGAAGTTTGTAAGGAGTCGGTGTATTTTTTATTCCATTAGTTGTGGTTTTTCAGGGTTGGACTCGTTTTATTCCGCAAGGATTTTTTACGTCAAAAATCTCTGTGTCTGCGATTTGTGTTTAACGTTTTTGGTTTGTACATTTTGTTCGGTTCTCTCGCAAGTATTCTCTGGTTTGAAAAAATATTTTCGCACTTCCGTTCCCACCAACATAGATAACATATATATCACACACATAGGTAACCAAGGAAGTGCAATTAGCATGTAAAATTGAATAAACTCCACAGTAAATGTAAAACTTGACCTTCCTTCCCCTGCAGTTATCGGTACCAATCAAAGGCACAGATTCAAAGTAGCGACAAAAGCATTTTAGATGGTTTAGGCATCAAGAATACTAAAGTCTACACCCAAAGAAAAGAATCCATTAATTCTGAAACAATCCTTCTCTCTTTTAATATCCATACTTCCCTACTAGTACTACTACTACTACACCATACATCCACCATCCATCCATCATCAAATTTCGATCACCATGCCAACGTTCAACACTCTCAACACAACGGCTAGAGCCATCCTCACTCTCCTCTCATTCTTGTTCACCATAGGTACGTTATCAATCTCTAACCAGTCCTTTACGTACGTACATTAGCCTAACGCGTGCATATCAACTAAAACTTGGATGCGCGCGCGCATTAATTGTAGCCGTGGAGGAAGCCGTCGGCGTCGGTGTGAACTACGGCCGCGTCGCGAACGACCTCCCTCCGCCCGCGCAGGTCGCGCGGTTCGTCGTCCGGAGCACGGTGATCGACCGCGTCAAGCTCTACGACGCGGACCCCGCGGTGCTGCGAGCCTTCGCGGGCAGCGGCGTAGCCGTGGACGTGTCCGTGTCCAACGACCTCGTCCCGGGCCTCGCCGACCCGGCGTCCGCCCGCGCCTGGGTCCGGGCCAACGTCCTCCCCTTCGCGGGCGCCACCAACATCACCCGGATACTCGTGGGCAACGAGGTGGTGTCGACCGCGAAGAGGCAGCTGATCGCCAGCCTGGTCCCCGCGATGCAGAGCCTCCACGCCGCCCTCGCCGGCGCGGGGCTCGGCCGCAGGGTCAGGGTCTCCACGCCGCACTCGCTCGGGATCCTCTCCGCGTCGAGCCCCCCCTCGGTCGGGAGGTTCAGGAGCGGCTACGACGCCAAGCCGCTCCTGAGCTTCCTGAGGGCCACCGGCTCCCCTTTCATGGTGAACGCGTACCCGTTCTTCGGGTTCGCGCCCGACACGCTCGACTACGCGCTGTTCCGGCCCAACGACGGCGTCGTGGACGGAAACACGGGGCTGGTGTACACGAACATGCTGGACGGGCAGCTCGACGCGGTGTTCTCGGCGATGAAGGCGCTGGGCTACGGGGACGTCGACATCGCCGTGGCCGAGACGGGCTGGCCGTCGGCCGGGGAGGCGTGGCAGGGGGGCGTCGGCGCGGAGAACGCGCAGGACTACAACGGGAACCTCGTCCGCCACGTGGCGTCCGGCGTCGGCACGCCGCTCATGCCGAACCGGACGTTCGAGGCGTACATCTTCGCCCTCTTCAACGAGAACCTCAAGCCCGGGCCGGTGTCCGAGAGGAACTTCGGCCTCTTCCGTCCCGACATGACCCCGGTGTACGATATCGGACTCCTGCGAACCAAGGTTAGTCGCAGCAAAACTCTAACTTTCTCGAACGTACTGTCTCTTGTGATGCACGGACACCACATCTATTTTGCATACTTTACACCCGATACCGATCTAATGTCGATATCGAGCGATATCAAAAATTTGAACAAAAAACACCAAATTCATAAGTTTTCTTCCTTTACATGCTTTTACGAGCTTTCTATGTAAACCAATCGGCAATGATCGGTACCATTTCATTCAATTTTAAAATTACTAAAAAATACAACACTAAAAATATTTAATATTGTGCCTAAATAAATAAAATATATTTTCTAATGATTATAGTTTATTAATAATTATTTGATTTTCGATAAAAAAAAAAATTTGATACTCTGATCTAAAATCGCCGAAACTGTCGTTACCATCGATTTCGATACTTAAAACTATACTGATTCTTGCTATTTTGTTGTATCTTAGTATATTATATTTTGAAGTGTGAGTACTATTGGTCAGGTTAGTCTAACCCAGCTTAGTATATATATGTAATAATGTAAAAACAAGTGTCAATGTGTCCAATAAGTGTCCAACCCGATATCGTACATATATATTTTTGGAGTGTCAGTGCTTTACTTTGATTTGGTATTGAATTGGCAGGCTAAAGTGCCTGCTGTCTCGACTGCGCCACCTAGCATTCCGACCGAGTCGGGAGGGAAGAGGTGGTGCATTCCTAAAGCGAAGGCGGACCCGAGATCCCTGCAGGAGAACATCGACTACGCGTGCGGCCGGCGGGACGTGGACTGCAGGCCTATTCAGAAGGGTGGAGCGTGCTTCGCACCGGACACGGTCCAGGCGCATGCGTCGTACGCCATGAACCAGTACTACCAGGTGACCGGTCGGAACTTATTCGACTGCGATTTCGGACAGACCGGAGAGATCACCGTGATTGATCCGAGTAAGAAACAATATTGCCAAAATACTTTTATATATATATATATATATATATATATATATATATAATTTTAATTTCTCTATGTTTAATGTGGATGTTGTTCCTTTGCAGGTTACGGGAGCTGCAAGTATCACTCATGAAGCAGAGCAATTGCATTAGATAAGGATAACAAATTAAGTAGCTTTCGGAAGCAAAAACCAAGGGTGAGGGTGGATGGAGACAGTAATAGTTAACCTTTGGAATTAACTTAGTTTCTTGGTGTCAGTGGTTTTTCAAATCACACCAATTTCTCTCTCTTTTTTTTTTTTTTTCATTATTTGCTGAAAAATTTGTACTGTGATCTATTATATGATATGATGCATTATAAACCTTTTTCTCTATTATATGATATGATGCATTATAAACCTTTTTCTAATAGTATATATATATATATATATATATATATATATATATATATATATATATATATATATATATATATATTTATTTATTTATTTATTTATTTATTGATTGATCAGTTACTCTCAGAATGATATACTAGCGACCACCGTCCCAATCACAGCAATGCCAGATTTTGAGTGAGCATTTAAACACTTTGGAGGGCAACATGGTTCTAGGAGAATTTGTGACATGTTAATTAATATAAACTAGTCATGTTGGACGCCCCCCCTCTCTCTCTCTCTCTCTCTCTCTCTCTCTATATATATATATATATATATATATATATATATATATATATATATATATATATATATAAAAGAGAGAGCGGATTCGAATTTTCGCTTCCGAAGTTCCACGGGAGTCCCGTCATTTCCAACTGTTGAATTGCAGGGGCTCCACGCGTAGCCCCCACGCAGACCCCCTGATCCGATGGTGCAGGGAGGCAGGGCTTCGACAGGAATCCGAAAACAAAATTTTTAATTTGCTCCAATATATATATTACTCCCGTCTTAGATTAGGTATATTGATATTACCCTGTTGTTAGATTAAAAATTAAGAATACCCTCCTGAAAGTGTCGTTAAAAATCTGAAAGTGTCGTTAATGAGTTTTGAAACTGTCGTTAAAGAGTTTTTAACAACACTTTATGGGAGGCATTATTAACTTTTAATCTAACATGGAGTAATATCATTATACCTAATCTAAGAGGGGGGAGGGGGGGGGGGGGGGGTAATATTAAATAGCCCTATAATATAATATAATAGAAAATTAGATAAATTTTTTAATTATATTAAATATTTTAAATATAATTTTAATATATTGTATTTAGGATTTGTTACAAATATGTATTTAAATTTTTGGATGTGTTTAATTAGATAATACTGTATAGTTAGTTTAAATATAATTTAAATATATAATATATTTTATGATTTGTTATATATTCATCTAGTTAGAAGAATTTTAAGTTTTTTAAAATTATTTTTTAAGTACGTGAGGAGATAACATATACGGTAGATAATTTTAAATTTTTTTAAATATTAAAATACATACGACTTAGACGGCTCATTTTTGAGCCGTTTCTAAGCCGTATTATAATAGTAGAGATATATACACCTAATTCTAAGGAGTCGTTTGGATGAAGGTTTCGTATTCCTAGAAATTCACTTTTCATTTAATTTTCATGTGAAAGGAATTCAACATTCTCATGCCATGTTTGGTTATGTTGGAAATATGTAGTCCGAAAAATTTAAATTTTTCGTTCACATGTTTGGTTAAGACATGAATATTATTTTTTTATTTTTCATAAATATTCTTTCATTAATTTCATAATGCTTATATTACCTAAATTCACATGTTTGTGATAGATGTTGAAAATTTGAAAGTAAATGGGGTATTATCGTCCAAACAAAATATCCAAACAACATGTTCAGGAAAGCAAAATTATTTCGGGGGGGCATTGGATTTTACTTTCCCACATCAATAGGAAAATAAACCCCCCCCCCCCCCCCCCCCCCCCCCCATATTCCCCCAAAACCCCTCATATACACATACCAAACATGAATAAAGAATCCAAAAACTATTTTCAAGCCGCCAAAACTTAAACCAAACGTCCCCCAAATTCACACTTTTGAATTTTGATACAGTGTTAGGGTAACATAGTATCTGAATAACCTACGCTTATTTTAAGTTTCACAAAATATTATACAGCTACACGGATTCAACTGTCAAACCATATGCCCGTTAGGAGTCGACAATTCAAAATATTATGGTGCATTACACTACAGAGTCAGAATATATGGTGACATTTAAGGGATCAAAAGAGGCTTTGTGGTTAAGGGACCTAGTTAGTGAGTTTGAGTTCGACAATGTGCATGTTCCTATGCTTTGTGATAGAGTCAAAGAATGATTAATCTCGTCAAGAATTCAGCACATCATGGTCAGACGAAAAAATCAACGTGCATTATCACAAGATACGAGAATAGTTCAATAAGGAGATCGATTTTTTTAATATTGACACTAAGGTGAATCCAACGGACATGCTAACAGAGACAATTCCAATAGAAAAGTTGAAGTCCATCTTGACTTCTTTTCAAGTACTCTGGTTGAAGGAAGGTTCGCGATCTCGTTAGATGGATTGTAACAGTTTCGCGGTTCTGGGACAAAAGACCGTGACAATGGCCATATTCAATCTTGGACAGGACTAGGAAAACCATGTAAGATGGGCACTAAGACTAGGAAAGAAGATTATATATAAAAAAAAACATGCTATTTGGATAGCAAGTGCCAATCAAATGACCTCCAATTTCATAGATTTGACATAGAACGTAAAGACCTAAAATTTTCATACATTAGAAATAGTAAGAGACCAAAATTGTTGGAAACACTTTTCTTGCAAAGGGAAGGATCTGGACACAGGAGAATTTATACAGCTCTGATGTGTTGGAAACACTACATAACATGTACACTGATGGTTGCTTCATAATAATAGATATTAATCAGGTATTGGCCTCCAAAGTCACCCCGCTAACCTTTGATCTTTTACACACAGTACAGTGCATCAGAGTATCATTACCGGAGCTCGTCGTGACCATCATCATCGTCCTCCTCCTCATCATCGTCACTACTTTCTTCAAAAACTGCATGGTAGAATGCATGATGATGGTTGAGCATCTCCTCTATGGTCAACTTTCCATCTTTGTTATCATCAGCCTGGATTTATAGATGCACAATGACAGAAATTGGTTGAGTTAAACTATATATAAAGAATATGGGCAGAATCATCTTCTGTTATGTTCAGGGTATTGAGCTTCAAATTTGGAAGTTCAGGATAGGCTAAGTCGTGGTATTTGCTTACAAGTACCCAAATTGATTTTAACTTATAAATTGATTTTGCGCCTAATTGAAAAAAAATCTAGAAGCTTGATGCCATATCATAAATTTCTTTCAAGTAATAAAGATGTTCTAACCTCATGTATTAAGTATTTTGTGTAATATGTGGCTTGGGAAAGTTCCCCGGGGTAGAGATGATGGAGGATGGGTCTCAATTCCTCTGGTGTCAAATATCTGCAAACAAATTTGAGACAATTTAAATCAAGTAAATAACCAATCTAGCAAAAAAAAAAAGTTTTCTTTTGGTTTAAGCCTTGAGGCCTATTATGGCATTTGCATGGTTAATGAAAAGATTTAGTAAAGAGGAAAAATACCGAAAACTGAAATGACAGGGTCGTACTTATCTCCGTTTACATCGAGATCTGCAAAATTTTGTTCAGCATTCTTATGAAGGCGTTGGGGCTTTCCATCATTATCACACTTAAAATCGGAATAATAGTTGTAAAGGCCATTTGTTCGGTCACGGAACTCTGTAAAACTTAGCATCCCATCTTGATTCTGATCCATTTCTCTGTTTTTTCATATGCCACGAAACAACATAAGACCATTATTAGTTCCTCATTTGCATAGTGAAGATAACACAGCATACATGTTAGAATTTCTGCCAAGTGCCAACTATGCAAAGTGCATATACCTGCACTAGTGGTCATTCAACACACAAACACACACACAAAATTCATGGTTTCATCGGATATAATGGAACTCATGAAACATTGTTCAATTGAGTTGTATTGAGTTTCATGCTGACAACAGTCACAACACCATACGATTTTGACGAGCAGTTTTCTTTATCAACTTTAAATGTGTCAGTAAACACTACATAAGATCACCAAAGTTATTTGGCTTAATTGCTTATAATTACTTAGAGGTTCGCATTGTTAATTAGGTAGTATCTTGAACCTGAGTTATAAAACTTAATATTAAACACGTAGCTATTAGGTTTTAACTGTGTTCGATTTGGAAAATATTTTAAAGTGTTCCAATAACTACCCGTGTTTCAAGTTATTTAGAGTTTTAACAGCCAGTCGCGTTAGTTTACTATTCTAGGTACAGCCCTAACAAAGAGGTATTGCAGTTGCAGTATTATGGTTGTGCAATAACTATCCTGAACCTACTGCAAGTTCTTCAAGGTGTAGAAAATAAATGGTCTCAGTTACATATTATTTAGCTTCACATTTATCAGTTACAGATTCAAGTCCTGATTATCAATCATAGTTACCACTGAATATTTTATGCTTTTATTTTGGTAACATGCTCGTGGAGTATGTCATGGGGTTCAGTTAAAAAACTAGCGTCGACTTTTAATTTACTTATTAGTAAACAGACTTTGCATTTTCCTCAGTTTTTTTTTTATCTTAGTAACAACATATTCTCACTTTTCAAATTGAAGTTTGTCATGAAATGTTCTTCATCTTTGAATTATTGCTCAAATGTCAATTGTTGTTTTTTATGATACCAAGCTCTGACATGTCATTATTTACATATTATGCTGTTTTTTACGTCATGACTCTGGAATACAAATTAGACATGATACAGAACGATACTGGATATTGAAATTTTCAGAAAGTATAATAAGTAGTCAGCTATGTTACACGGAACATAGAAGGATACAGGTACGGGCACGTTACAGATACATACCGTGTCCGTGCAACATAACTCTGATACCATGTTGGTTTTACATTCATTGTTTCAGTTACCCTGTTCTTTTTATATGTTGTAGGCAAATGATTAAATGTGAACCAAAAACGACTGACAAAAAACATAATGGGTGTTTGTTGTAGGAAAGAACTTTACCTCGTCTTTTCCTTGAGCAACCACATTTGGACCTTTAGGTTACTGCTGTCTTCAGGATGCAAAAATCTAGAATATAGAGGAAACCCCTTGTTTAAAGAGGAAAAATTACAATATAAGCACACTTCTTGAACAACAGAAGATAGATTTAATTACTATTAATTACTAGTCTTAACTCGTTGAATTCAGTCTGATTAAGGGATCCGTTGCCGTCTACATCTGCATTCTGAAACTGCTCCCTCCACCATCCAGCTTTTCCATGTCCCTTGTCGTTCCAGTCTGTGTCATTGTTATTGAAGAAATTAAGCTTCATCACATCGACACTACATTAATTTCTATTACAACCTCCATCAGGAACAAAATATACTTGATATCCTATTCGAGCTTTAAAAATAAAAAGGAAAATTTGTTTTTAGACATTTTCTACCTTAAGATGGTGCATGAAATAACAAAATTGTTACGGATCAGAACTCAGAAACAAATTTAAGAGGCAGACAATATATGAATGGAACTATTATCATATTATATTCGAGGATATTTTTTTAACATTTTTTATGAAGACATGCTCCAAAAATCTAATATGGTTATTACTTATTGAAGTCTAATTCAGAGGGTAAAAACCATAAAGATGAGATTTTCATTATAACAACGAATATAGATCCTCTAATTTCTTGTTATGTCTATAATTAGAGGGCTCACTCAATTTTCATAAAAAAGAAGAAGAAGAAGAAAGAAGAAGAAGAAGAAGAGAAGGAACATAAATAATTCTGTTGTCAAAACATCATCAGTGGTTGCCTTTAGTGAACCTCACCTTGGGGTAGTCTGCCCTCTAATTATCAAAGGAAAAAAGATTAATTATATTTCCATGTTAGCTAATCCAGTATTAAGTGTTTCCACATTGATTTACTAAATTGTCCTAAACTTGAAATATTGATACTCTTGCCAATGTTAAACTAACGCAAATAGGATATATGACTGTTGAGAATAGTTCTATGTATAAGTCTTTATCCTTACGATCTTTAGTTTGTGCCTCTTTTAGTCCCACATTTACTAGGTTAATTTATCCATTTTGTAACTCTATGTCGTTGGGCTTAAGGCTAATGAAATTAGTCTACCATTTTTCACAATGTAGCATCTTTGTTGCTGTTTGGTTCTAGTTTTAGATGCTTGAAAATGGTTTTTGGGTTTGGTAAGTCTGGGATTGAAAATTATGAGGGAATATAGGGGGCTTCAGTTTCCCACAGATGTGGGAAAGTAAAATCCAAGCCTCCTTTGGAAATATTTTTATTTTTCTGGTAATGTTGATTGGGTGAATTAATTACAATTTTTTTGGACGGTAAAACCCTCAATGACACCAACATTTAGGTAATAGTTGTTGGAAATCGGATACGTCCTGCAAACGTTCGGACACCGTGTCTGAGAGTGCCCGCAGCGAAAATTTTAGGCCAACCCACCTGAGATAACCAACTCCTGTCTAACGAACACCATGCACAGATAAAGACAAGTATATGGCGGTGACTACGTCACCTGGACAAATTTCAACATTTATAACTCAGGTGAAATTATAAGATTGACAAAATTAATGTGGAATCCTTTGTCCTAATAGGTTCAATCCCCTCACCACTCTCAAGAAGAAAAAAAAGATATTACAATTGAAATCGCTCACCAACCCGTAGCAATTTTCCTAACCGAAGTTGATGACTCCTTGATTAGATCTCTTCTTCCTTCTGTCTTGGATGACGAAGTCCTAAGAGCAAAGTACGAACTTTTTCTTAGATTTTCTGTGGACGAGCACTCCAAATCTCTACATTGTGCTATGCTTTATGCCTCCACCCTCCTCCTATATTTATAATATTTTATGTCATAATAGGATTTTCTAAATAGAAAACCTTAAAATAAGAATCATATTCCACCTAAAACAGCCATACACCAATTATGGACGTCCAAATTAAATATTTGATACAAATTTGAAATCTAATCAAATCTTACATTTAATATAGATTTTCAAATTATATCAAATCAAATCTTTGACTATATTTAGGCTCCAAAATTTACCAAATCCAGACTGGACCCCAACAATAGTAGCATCATAAACTTAATGAAAGAAAAAATAAGATTCATATTCATAACCAAATATAGAAATGAGAAAATTAAAATTTTTGGATTATGGGTATGTAAATGTTGAATTCTTTTCCACGAAAAATAAATAGAAAATGAATTTCTAGAAATACAAAACCTTCATCCAAAGGAAACCTTTAAGTTAACACGGTATTAGAGCGAATTGGCATATAGAATAGATGCTTCTCTTTGTTCTTCCGAACAAAATTCTTCCCTTATTTAGGACTCTCATCCTAACCCTATCTTCTTCTCCCCCCTTCCTCTTGACTTAACTCCCTAGAGTCTCCACTTGAGTCTGATCAGTCTTCTAGATATTGATCCCCCATCCGCTCCGGCGAGCTCCACGACCTCATCACCGCTTACCTCCAAATCCGGTCACCTGCTACTGCTCCAGCCCAACACCTGTACCTCCTCTCTGTGATCAGCTCTACCAGTGATGATCCCCTCCCCTGTGGGCATTGTGGTAGGGAAACCGGAATATATCTGATGCATAAAGTGCAAAACTTGAAGAAGACCCATAAAATGCATGGAAGCTTTCACATAAGTTGTCCCACCACTCTTGGATCCAGGGGGGTTGTCAAGATAACAAATCAAGCACAACACGATTGCTAATAGCCAATTTATTTAGTTAATAACTCCTTTTATATCTAGTTGGCCTTGAGCCTAATGAAATTGTTCCAATATTTTCCACAGTGTGGCCTCTTAACTTAACAATGACACGCCGGTGACATGGGTAAGACACTGATTTTAGCGTGTCCTAGTATATTTTGAAACGCAGACAGATACAGATAGAGATACTAGCTAGGTACAAATATATGAATAAGGGGAACCAAAAAGGGTCTGAAATAAATGACAAGAAGTGCACACCGATATACCATTCTTGGAGGGAATATACGCCAAGAACTCGAGCAATGTGACCATCCCGTCGCCGTCGTGGTCGTCTATGCCCATCCTCCTCTGGGTGCTGTACATCAGACGGTCCATAGCCTGCCTCCGGTTCCAGACCTCCAGCTCCTCGTAGCTGACAAACCCGTCCCCGGGGGACTGGTCCAGCAGAGGGAAGAGGTACGTCAGCCGCTCGGTCGAGTTCAGCCTCCCTTCCTCCCCGAAGTACTCCCCCAGCGTGCCGAACTCCCTGTCCAGCCGCTCGCGGAAGGCTTCCACGTCGAGCAGCACCTTCCCCGCGGCCTCCTGGAGCTCCAGCTGCCCGACCAGCGGGTCGAACGCCACGTGGGGGCGGAGCCGGCGGCTGGCTAATTTGCGCTTCGGCGTGTGCGGGGAGGTGGCGAGGAGGAGGAGGAGGGTCACGGCGGCGAGGGCGTAGACGACCACCGCCCGCCAAGACATGGTTCCGGCGGGTGGCTCGAGGGAAGGGGGGGTGGGGGTGGTGGGGGGTGTTATTGCTTGGGAGGTTCGGAGAGGGGGATGTTAGAAATGAAAGAAAGAGAAGAGTAGGTTTTGTTTTCTTTGCTATCGGTTTTTTTTTTTTCTTTTTTATGTGATTAAAATGATTCCCCGCCAAATACGACCGTTATGTGCGGCCAGCAACAGATTTTTGAAATGCTTCCTTTTTGGGCAAGTAAACTGGCTATAGAAAATTAGTCAATTGTCTGGAATGTTTGGAAAAGTAAAATAAAAATAAAAATAAAAATAAAAATGAAAGAGCACATGATAATATTTGGTAACAATCTTGCCAGCCTGAAATTAACCACCATGGAGGCCAAAAATTCAAAATGGTATGCACAAGCAAGGATTCCAAAATATGAACACAAATCAGTTGCTACTTGAACTATGGTACTCGCAAGATTATAAAAAAAAAAAAAAATTTGAAACAGTCACACTACATCTATCTATCGTAAGAACTGATTTGTGTTCATGTTAGGTGTTTCATTCGTTACAAGGACGCAAGGTGAGGTGATCATAAATTAGATAAGTTATATAAGGATAGAGTGCCAAAAACAAAAACAAAATCGTGGTTAATAAATTAAGACTCTCTAAATTTTTTGTTCGAAATAGCTTCTTCCGTTTATTTCCGTAAAAAAATATTGTTAAAAAAAAACGAAAACTCTGAACTCCCCTTCCCTCCTCCTCCCCTCTCCCTTACCACCACCTTCACCATCACCACCACCACCAACCCCACCCTCAGCCCCCTCCCCCCCTCCTCTACCATGCTCCTCGTAGCTCCCCCGCAGCCGTCCCCCGAAGCGCCGAGGCGACCGTCCCCACGCGCGCAACTCCTCTGCCCTCCTCCGCGCGCAGCTCTCTCGAGCCGGTCCCCCGCACCCGCCCCAGCGCCGGCCCCCCCCCGCGCAGCTCCCCTACGTCGGCCTCCCTCGGCCCGAGCCCCCGCCCCTCCACCCCGCGCCTCACCCCCTCTCCTCTCCGAGCCCCCCCCCCCCCCCCGTCGCCGCCACCGCCGAAGAAGGAGGGGGAAGAGATGGTTAGGATTAGGATTATGTTTAGGATTATGATTGGATTAGGATTATGAAGGGGTATATTAGTCATTTCACGTCGAATTAGACGTCCGTTAACAACAGAAAATCAAATTGGGTACAAAATACACCAAATATAAAATACGAGGATTTTTTAAATCCAGAAATCTTTAATTTCCAAAACGTAAATTACGAAAAAAAAAATTGCACTTTATCCCTTATATAATTTATATCACCCTCATATTAGGTGTTTCAGAACTGATTTTTGTTACAAATTATAAAAAGAACCAAGGTGACGTGCTATAAATTTTCAAAATGTTCAACAGCTAATAAGATTCTAACACTTCAAATCTACATTTTATCTTAAGATTTATTTATATAAGGATGTAATAATTCTGAAATATAACAGTAGGAATGACTGCTTAGATCATCATTAGTAGTTGTGACTCTCTAATGCAATTTGGGTTCTAAAATTTTAAATAAATGGTAAATGTAGAATTGGTTGGATTTGTATGAGAATAGTAGAAAATGATAAAATAAGCTCCGGTCCCAAAGATTGTGTGATCAAAAATTGATGTAGAAAAAAAATAATGTAAAATATAGAATCTAGAAAGTTGAACTCCAAATTGGAACTTACTATTCTACAAAATGGATTTATACAATCTAGAATTGAGAAATTGGTAGGCCCAACCTATAGCTCCTATGGTAGGAATATAATTCAAAATCTAGAAATTGAAAGTAAGAATAGAACTTACTAATTTTTTTTTAAAAAGAATTATATTTTAAACCTAGAATATGAAATGAGTCTTAGTAAGGATGCTCTTACAAGGAGCAGTGTTCACGGAGACAGTAATTGCCCATCCAACTATGAGTGGCACTAGGAGGATGAAAATAGCAGCTACTAGTACTAAGGCTGAAGCCATGTGGTTTTTGATTTCCCAACGTCTCTCTGACCCTCCTGGCAGAGATCTTTGCATCATCCAAATGGTTTGCTGAATCTCAATGGACTACAACCCATAATGGTTTTGCCACCAGAGAGGTCTCTTCCTTTTCCTGCTCTAATTAATATGGAAGAGGATGATTCTATTGAAGACTCCATGGACATCATCTCTCTACACGTCTTTATTTATTTATTTATTTATATATATATATATAAATAAATTTTTTTTTGTATGTTGTATTATATGTCTTATGAGTCCACTGTTCTCCAACTCTTATCATTAATGAATGGAAGGAATAATACGTTCTCGTGACTCGGTCCACTGATCTTCCGCCATCAAGCCGGAATCTTATACGTCTTCTCGGTAACCACGGTCACTTGACTTCGGTTCTCTACACCTGTCATTAAAATCCTACAAAACCATGATGAAGTATGTACAAGGTTAGGACGATTAATATTCAGGGCTGTTTGGTTAGAGCATCATTAGTAAGGTCCATCCAACTTCTCGATTCTAGATTCAGAACGTAGGAGCTCAATTTGTAGAATAGTAAAATTTATCCTAAGTTTTAATTTCTAGATTTTCAGGTCCAACCCACCAACATGAGATATAGGTTGGGCCTGAAAATTTCTAGATTCAGAAATGTAGAAAAATATTTTGTAGAATAGTAAGTCCCAATTTAGAACCCTAGATTTACATTATTATTTTTTCACATTATTTTTTGACCACACAATTAGGGGTGCAACTCGGACAGGTTGGGTCGAACTTGAGCTCAACCCAAACCCAACCCGAAAAATCACAAGCCTAGCTCAAGTCCAAGCCCAAGCCCGACCCGACCTCGGGTTCAACATATGTAGTCCAAGACCAAGCCCGGAGGATCGGGTTGGATCGGGTCCATCGGGTTTATCAGGCTCTAATATGATATTTGAAATAATTTTAAAGAAGAGTAATATTAAACACATAATCAAATAACAATCAAGTCTCAATCATTACAAAATACAAACTGAAATGAGATTTAAGATAAGGAGTTAAAGAGTTTTGGTAAAGAAATTTAAGGATTAAACTTTTTATTTAAGAAATATGAAACTATATATATAAGATAAGGAGTTGAAGAGTTTTGGTTTGATTGAAATTAAGTAGATGGGATTAAAATGTGTGGTCCAAACCACCAAATCTAAATCCAACTCATGTAACATAGGGTGGTTCCATAATATCACCCTGATGATTATATATATATATATATATATATATATATATATATATATCTATTCGACTATATAATGTCAAAATTAGGCTTCACCGTGAAAAAATTTCGTTCCAAAAATACCCTTCATTAAAAACAATAATTAAATACGTATTAAATGTATGTATGCATGCATGAGACAACTTGGAAAATGATAGTTAATAAAACAAAGATATGCATGCATGCAAAGTAGGTAGTTTGGAGAATAAAACAAAAGTTAATAAAGCATGCATGCAAAGTAGGCACATGAACCCAACAGATAAGAGAAACATTTTATATTTCCGTCATTTAATTTCTTCCAACTTTCATGCTCCTACCTATTATATTTTCACCTATAATAAAATTAAGAAATTGTCGGTTGCTCTTTTAATAAACTATTTTTTTTCAAGTAATATGAAATACGTGCAACGCACGTGCGTATATACTAGTATATATATATATAATATTCAGGTTGTTTGGGTAACCCAATACATGAATTCGAGTCCGACCAGATTCTTGATTGGGTTCAAATATTTTAATCCGAATCCGAGTATCTTCAACCCTAACCAAATTCATTAACGTATTTACCCGATCGGACTCGGGTTTAGTCCGTCCGAGTTGCACTCCTACACACAATCTTTGGGACCAAAGCTCATTTTATCATTTTCTACTATTCTTATACAAACTCAGCCCATTGTATATTTATCTTCTTTTTCTTTTCTTTTTTAAAATTTTGGGTCTTTAAGATAAAATTTTGAGCACCATCTACTAATGATGCTCTTAGGCCAGAAACTACCAGGAACTACGGAAGTAGACTACTTTGTTACATAACTATCCACTTCATGTGTTTGGATAAAAAAAACAGGAAGTGAAAGAAAAATTGATTGCGGGGACGTTTACAGTTCCGGTTTCCACTCAAATCCTCCGTTTCCACTTCCAAAATAAAAATAAAAATTTCCTGAAATCTCTGGCGAAATTGGAACATCTTTGACGCTCAGAGACTTGCGGGATTGGACAATATGCAAACTCTTTACTTCTAAAATTTTCACTTTGCTGAACCAAACATACACAATTTTTTTTTTTTTTTTTTTTTTTTTTAGGAATGCAACTTTTTGAGCGTCAAAGACGTTCCAGTTATGCAAGAGACTTCAGGAATTTTTTTTTGGAAGAGGAACGGAGGATTTGAGGAGAGACCAGAACTGTAAATGTCCCCACAATCAATTTTTTTCACTTCCTATTTTTGATCTGAACACCTGAAGTGAATTAGTTATGCAACACAGTAGCCCACTTCCGTAGTTCATGGTAGTTTCTGGCCTAACCAAAACAGCCCCATAGCAGACAGTGTTGTAATTAATATATAGCAAACAACTTTTTTTTAATTAAATCTATTTCTATTCTACTATATAATACCAAAATTAGATTTTACCGTAAAAATTTTCTTTCCAAAAATACCCTTTATTATATTTACTAATTAAAAAGCTTAATTAAAATTAATAGTTGTATATAGGTAAATACAAAAGTTGTCCTTTGGTATTCCTAATTACAACAACTCTTAAATGTATTGAGTATCTAAAAAGGACACATTGAAAAAATGTACTTTGTTTAGCATCATTCATTCATTCAAATGAACAAATTTTGACTACAAGTGTCTTTTAATCTTCATAATAATAAATACGTGCAACGCACGTGCATATATGCTAGTAATAATAATAATAATAATAATAATAATAATAATTACAAATATTTTAGCAAATAACTTCATTACAAATATACAAACTATCATATATTCTCACTTATTTAAAAAAAAAACTAGCAAATATTTCCATCATTTGTATGTAACATTTAAAAATTTAAAATATACTCCCACTATTTTAACCAAAATTTTGATTATTTTACACATAATGTGTGCATTTGCTAATTTTTTAAATACGTGAGGGTATATGTTAGTTTCTATATTTATAATAAAAATATTTGCTAAAATATTCCTAATAATAATAACAATAATAATAATAATAATAATATGTTATTATTTATATAAAGTTGTTAAGATTTTGTTAAATTATAATTTTGAACACATATTTTTTAATTATTTATATCAAACTCTTAAATTCTGAATCCATAAAAAAAAATTGAATAATACTAGTTGGGGATAACCTTACCTCTGGAAAAATTATTTCACTTTTCAACTATCATTTTATTACAAATCAAACATAGAAACTAAAAAAAGTTACACTTTCCAACTCACTTTAATAATCATCCAGAAGAAAGAAACTCATCAAATATACATACGCATGACGTGTATATGTAATGGGTACGAATTTTTTTACTTCGTTCCACTTCGTCGAACCAAACATATTCCAAAATCAATGATCAGAGATACAACTTGCCAAGCTACACATCCTGATATAACAAAAATAAAGACATGATGACTGTGCAGGCGTCAAGTTCTTCCTTTCATTCTGAAGAATTTATTGGGTGTGCCGAACACAGTGCACCATTTTCATGCCAACAGTTAAGGTCTGTTTGTAACAATGTTTTCACCGGTTTTGGGATATTTTTGAACCGACCGTCTATGAAAATTCCTGCATGTTAATTTTTTCGAGGCACTGTTTTTGGCCGGCTCAAATTTTTTCCAAAATCGGTGTAATATAATTTTTGTGACTTTATAAACACCTCAAATCAGTGATTTTTGATGATTTTTTTATTTATATCCTCAAAAAAAATATATAATTATGACTACTAATACCCTAATTTTTTTTTCCTCATATGTGTTTCTCTTCTACTTCTTCAAAGCTATGACTATTTTTTCGGTAAGTTTAAAAAAAAAATCTCATACTTTAATCCAGACGTTTCTATTATTTCACGTGTTTCTATTATTTTAATCAAATATGGACTTCTACCTCCTGATCGAGGCATGGACTATGATGACAATTTTCGCCCTCGGAACCATTCATTTATATATAGACCATATGGATAATTTTATTCTTGTAAAAAAATTTCAGAACCGATCGTTAATGAATTACCAAACATGAATTAGACTAGTTTAAAAATTGCTACTTAAAGCCATCCACAACCAGACCCCTTTATAACTGCTATTCTAAAAATATCTCATAACCGCTACATCTGCAATCACCAAACATACCCTTAGATTACCATAGAGAAGTGTGCACACACATCTCTACACAATCTAACAGTTGATAAGCGAAAGGGTGCACTGTATCCGATTAATACAATAATTTATCCTCCTTGTGGCTCTATGCTCCCTCTCCCACGGAGGAGCCGGTTGCCCAGTCCTCCCCACCTCACCACTCCTCTCGTAAGCCACCCCTAACCTCTGTGAAACCCACTTCCTGCATCCACAATGCCAACCCTTCCACCACTAACCGTGCCACCATGCCACCAGCAAGCTCTCCTCCACCAATCATACCATAGTCTTCATACCATAGTCTTCTGTCTCCTGATCATATCAGATTCTGAGAGGACAACAGCAGCAAGCTGCAGTCGCTCCTGCAGTTTCTCTCCCATCTCTCGAGAGATTCAAAGCCAAAACCAAAAAATATAAAAAATAGTCTATAGCAATTAAGGGGTTTTTTTTTTCAAGTAGAAAAGTTGTTGAATCTCTATATAAAAATAAAGAATATTTCTTACAGAGATGTTGCCTATGTCCAACAGACACTTGGTCTGTGCTGCTGGAAACTTTGTCACTGATCGAAACCGGGGGCTCCCAGTTTCTGACTAGTTTCCAGCAGCACATAGGTTCGGCAAGTCAAATCCAGGTACGGTTTCGGATGGTTTCGTTTTCCAAATTATTCTATGTGCTGGTCTTATTGGACTCTTCCCCCCCCCCCCCCCCCCCCCACACACACACACACACACACACACACACACAGCGGTTAGAATGTATGGAAATATGAACATGTGCACATATATTCAAATAATTTAATAGTTGACATAAAAAATACACAATGAATAATTATAGACTGATGATAAAGGAAATACAAAATACACTCAGATTGGTCTAATTTTTTTTTTTTTTAATTTTCACTTAAAATTTTATTCGGGACTAGTCAAAAATTTATTTAAGACTGACAGTCCTTTCAATATATTGGACTTTTAAAATTTTGACAGTCCATTAAATTGTATATACTATTTAGAACTGTCAAAATTTTGACAGTTCTAAATATATTTTTTGGCTAGCTCTGAGTAAAATTTTAAGTAAAAAAATTAGAAAAAAAATTTGGGACAGTCCTTTAGGCTATTTTTAAATGCACTATAAAACTTATTTAAACTAGTCTAATTTTTTTTTTTTAGTTATTTACAAGTTTGTTATCGGAAAAATTGTTCCAAGCTGTTCATTTTTTTTTCCCCAAGAACTGTCACAATGTTGACAGTCCTTCCAACATTTGTGACAGCCCTAATTATTAGGAGTGTCACTATGTTGAGAATCATAAGAATGAGGAGGATAGAAGAAGAAGAAGAAGAAGAAGAAGAAGAAGAAGTGGACGGCGGCGGCGGCGGCGGCGGCGGGGTGTGGGGACGGGCGGCGGGGGCAAAAGACGGCAAGGGCGGACCGGCGAGCGACGGCGGCAGCAACAACAGCAGCGGGGACGACGAGTGGCAGCGTTGGCCCCCTCCAGCCTCCGCCTCCTCCTCCGATGGGTGGAATTGAAGTTAGGATTGGACTGTTCTGAATAAAATTTGGACTATTCAGAGTAAATTTTTTTAAAATACTGGACTGTCATAATTAATTAAAACGTGGAGCGTCTTAAATTAGCCTAATTTGATTGAGGGGGGAACGAAGCCGTCATATTTCTGGGGGAGCGAAACCATCGGAGCCGTACCTAGATTACTGAAGTTGGTTTACTCTTTATAAATCATTTTGATAGCCCCCTCTTGTTATTTACGTGATTAATACAGCATCAAGTAGCGCAGATGGACGAAGCAGAGGGAGCCGGTCGTTTCTTGGATCAAGAAACAACATCGAAGAAATGCAACCCCGGCGCCGGCGCGTCGAGCCCGACATCTGAGAGCGCGTGCTTCTTGGACTGCAGCATCTGTCTGGACTGCGCAGTCGAGCCGGTGGTCACTCTCTGCGGCCACCTCTACTGCTGGGGTTGCATCTGCGAGTGGCTCCGGGTCAAGACCGCGCGCGCCTCCTCCTCCTCCTCCTCTCCGGCGCCATGCCCCGTCTGCAAGGCGCCCGTATCCGAAAGATCTCTCGTCCCGCTCTACGGCCGTGGCAGACCCAGGAGCCACCCCCCCAACAGGCCCAATGTCCAAACGACCGGGCCAAGGCAGCAGCAGCAGCAGGAGGTTCAACACTATCGCCATCGCCATCGTCATTGCTACAGTACCTCGCAATGGGGTGCAGCAAGCGTGTTCAGCTCGACTGCAGGGGGGCTGCTAGGTGGGCTGGTCTTCGCTCTACGCCCTCCGACGTCGAGGAACGACTACTCGGCGCTGAGGCCGTGTCAGCTCGAGACGAGCGGCTCCAGGCAGGAGCTGCGGGTGGCGGAGTCGCTCCACGAGATCTGGATCTTCCTCTTCTGCTGTGCTGTTCTGTGCCTCCTCTTCTTCTGAAGACCCAGCCTCCTGCCATCTTGATAACAATGGTGTTGTAAAGATTCTTCTACTCGTCTGTTATAGAGTATCAGAATCAACCATGTGAGAGGCATAGGTAGTCTATCAAATGGAGAGCTCTCCATTCATCTTCGAGAATAGTAATTATTAGTGGCTATTGATATTTTGACTCGAAAAATTCACAATAATATATATACTAGTATATATGCACGTGCTTTGCACGTATATTGAAGTGAATGATGTCAATGAGTTAGTTTATTTCTACTGCTTTTAATTATATAGGTTAATGGTTCAACCCTTCGAATTCTTTGGTAACAATTTAAAAGACTTAGCAAGTAGCATGAACCCTTTGATTTCCGTAAATGGTTGTCATTATTGCATCTCTTAAATGGTTGTCAGTGGAATTTATTGTAGGTATTCTTTTTAATTACTAAATATGTTGAAGGGTATTTTTGGAACGGAAATTTTTCACGGTGAAGCCTAGTTTTGACATTATATAGTAGAATAGATATATATATTATATATATATATATATATATATATATATATTAGAAAAGACGTTTAAAATCTTCTCTAATTTTTAGTTTTGTACAATTTGTATCTAAATTGAACGGTGACACCAACGTACATCTAATTAATCTTCAACAAAGCTTATTTTGATTGGGAACGAAGTGAAACATGAAAGAAAATTTTTTTTTGTTAAAATAGAAAGTATTTTAAACCTATATACAGAAGGATAGTAAGATTGTTACAATCTTTAATTGTCACGTGCATTAATATTTTGAATATTTTAAGTATTTTTTCAGTCATATAACGTTCAAATTATAACGACTAGTAGATCGAGGGGGTGATTTGATCAAAGTATCCAAAATAAAAGATGTTTAATTGATAAAAAAAAATATTAAAATTTTATTTTGCCAAAAATGTGAATCTTACTAGAATTTTTTTACATTTTACTCTTGATATTATGATATACCTTAATGAACTACAATGCTAACATTTTCGATCCCTATTCCTGCAACCAAATTCTCGTACAGTCAAGTACAATTAATCATACCGGAGATTTTGGTTGTACGTTACATACAATTTGCTTAGACAAAGATTTATTTGAAGGAATGGCATTAAGGATACGGCCTTGTGAAACATTGGGATGTAAAATTTCCATTTTCCCTCTGTTTTGTTATTTCATGAATTCATAACCCATAGTAAAAGTAAAACTAGGAAAAAAAAAATCCGGTCAATTTCTTCTTGTTACCTGTCCACACCGATAGCTTTTAGGAAGATCTGAACTAAAGACGCATTTTCAAGCTTAAAACTGTAGTTCATCATCTTCATCTTCTTTTCTTCTTTTTTTTCTTCCAAATTTGTGCCAAAATCTCTAATTCTGCCTGAAATCTCTAATGTTTGTTCATTGACGGCTACATCACGTCAATTCTACAGACAACTCTAGAAAAAAAGAAAAAAAAAATCTAAAATCATAATTATTAATTCATCATAGTTTTGTAGTGATTGGATTAGTAAACGCACCAACAAATACACACAATAAATAAGTAGTATTAAAATAGAATCAATTTGGATCTAGTGCAATGGATATTGATGCTGCCCGCCGCAGATTATATTGTCCGCTGCAGTTTCTATAGATACTTCATTAGTCTAGATACTTGATTAGTAAAGTCCATTTCACATTCTATATTTTAGATTTAAAATATAAAAGTTTAATTTAAAGAATAGTAAGTTTCATTCCTAGTTACAATTTTTAAATTTTGGATTCTATTCCATCCATGGAAGCTATAGGTTGGTGTCACTACCAAATTTTCTAGGAAAAAATATTTTAGTCATTTGGTAATTAATTAAATATTGTGCATGTTAAATTTTTATTTATTGTATTATTTATTTATTATTAGCATGTTAGATTTATTTTTGGACTTGTGTTAGTGGACCAACTAGTTTAGTTTAGACTCATGGACCAACATCTAATTATAGTTAGAATTGAGCAAAATAATTAGAAGCCCAATTATTAGGAGGATGATTAATTATGTTAAACCCATTAGACTAGAAGCTTCCCTCCTTAATTAATTTTTTCATGAGAGCCCTCAAGGGATATTTTAGACTTTACATAGTAGCCTGAGGGAGGGAGCAAGTGAGGCCTATATAAAGGGGATGAAAACTTTCTCTCTCTTCATTTTTCATTCCAAATCTAGATGTAGAAAATTTCCTCAACCAAATTCCTACCAAATTTCCACCCAATTATTTTCCAAATCACCATTGGAGGCTATTAGAGCATGGATCTACAAGAAAGAAGCATAGATCTATAAGGAGGAAGCATGGATCTACAAAGAGGAGCATGGATCTACAAGTTGAAGGCCAATTTTACCAATTTTGGAGGTTTCATTGAAAATCCATCTCCCAATAGGTACAATTCATTTTTTTCCCTTAATTTAGGTTCTAAATCTGGGATTTAACAATAAAAAATTAACCCATATGCATAGTCTACCCATAGGATTTGGTTTTGTGTTCATAGGAGGCCTATTGAGAAAGTTATGGTATTTTTTGTATCAATTTTGGGGGAATTCCGAGATTGACATTTGTTGTGTGTGTCAATTGGTTCTATAGATCAATTTGACATGTGTTTGTGTGTTTGGGGCTAGTGTCGTGTCCAAAATTGGGTACGTGCAGGTCGTATCCCATCAATTTGGTGATACGTGTTGATTTGGGGGGATTTTTCTCCGACATAGGACTTTAAGGATGTCACATTTTGACACGGACACGTAGATTTATATTTGACTCTTCGTATTGTTCATAAATAATATATATGACTTGTTCGTGTCCTTCGGGGTACGTTTGGATGTATGGTGGACTCGTGTCACATGCGTATCCTAGAACTAGTGGGATACGGGGTGATACGGTCCATGTATGTGCAATTTAATTGTAAATCTAATTCTTTTGTGTTCTTATTTCATGGAAAAATATAATTATATATATGCATATATATATAATATTGTGTATATATATATTTATGTAGTGTGTCTTAGATCTATGCATCTATGTATATATACTATATGTGTATATTACTATGTAGCTATTTTTTTACATGTAGATATATATTTATAAGTGGTAGTATATGTATATATAATATAGTAGATATATTTATATGTGGTTATATATATAGTTATATTATATATTGTTATGTATTTATATAGTGTATGATTTTATATACGTATACATATATGTGTTGTTATATATGTATATATTACTATGCTATTGTCATATGTATTTAATATGTACATACATATGTGGAGGTGTATGTATGTTATATATATGTTATTTGTCATAGTGTTATATATTATAGTTATATGTATTTTTGTATCTATTTATGGGTGTTATATATATATTTATATAGGTTATATTTATATATGCATTGTATATATAAACATAAGAAAGAGAGGAGAACATGAGTTTCAGCGACAACAGCCAGCGACAGTTGCAGAAAACTGTCGCTGAAACAGCAGCAGTATCAGCAGCGTGTCAGGAGTTTTAGTGACAGTTTTAGCGACTGTTGCAGAAAACTGTCACTAAAACAACAGTGTATCAATATCAACAGCAGCTTCAGCGACAGTGGGCTATATATATATATATATATATATATATATATATATATATATATATATATATATATATATATATATATATATATATGGTAATTAGTATATACGTATATATGTTCCTAATTTTCTAATTGTGCTTTATATACTATATGTATAATATATTTAGTTGTAGCATATAATATTATTGGAATAGTTAGTATATTTTAGTTATCTATTGTTATGAGTATCTTTAGTTATATATATTATAGGTATGTATGTATGTACGTACGTATATATGTATTAGTATTTAGTGTGTAGTTGGTAGTTATTATTTATTCTATTTAGTACATACTAGAAGTTATATTGGATTGATATATGTATACATATAGTTATTGATGAATAGTTAGTATATATATATATGAAGATTTGGGCATTACCTTGAGATACCAAGGTAAGTATCAAGAGATACCAAGGTATGAGTAGTAGGTATTGACATAGTAATAAGATAGTTATAAATTAATTATGGGTTGGTATTAAGGTGACTAAAATAAGGTATATAGTATTATATAAATACTAAATACATGGTAATTTATAGTTATAGTTGGACAATTAAAATATATATACTATAGTGACATTACCTTGAGATATCAAGGTAAATGCCAAGGTATTAAGGATACCCAAGGTATTGGGTTTGGGTATCAAGATAGAGGTTTAGTATTGCGATACCAAGTTGGTTCGAAACCAAGGTATCCATTTAGCATTGGTAATTAGGATTTTATATATATAATATTGTTTGATATGTACATATGTGTTATATTTATCGCATCCTGGGATACAGTATCTTAGTATCCTAAGATATAGCTTGTATGGCCTAGATTCATAGTGTGTGAGCCCAATATCTTTGAGTTAGACTCATGCAACCTAGAAATGGGTAGTTGACCATAGTTTGACTATAGTTGACCATAGTTGACTTAGAGTTGACCTATTTTGACTTTTGACTTAGAATTGACTTGTTGACCTAGAAGTTGACTAGTTTAACTTCTTTTCTTTCCAGAATCTTGTATTAATGCAATATTCTATATATAGGTCGGTGTGACACCAGTTCGGACAGTTTGACATTTATTGCTCTGGACCACAGGCGAGTACATTTCTCTGATAGTTTTCAATTCATAATATTGTATATATGCATGTTCTAAAATTGTATACATTGATCCCAACACAGTGATTTCACGGACTGGTACTATATGGATCCCGTCATGAGATGTTATCCCCTACCGTGTTCAGCGGGTGTTTGATGATAAACAAAGAAAATTGAGAGTAGGTTTATACGAAACCCTTTCTTTGTTTACAAACAAGAAAAAAAAAGAAGTACAATTAATCCTATACGAGGATGTTAAGTACAAAAATAATAATTCTGGGAAAATATTGCTATATGAGTCTGATCTGCGGTCGATCACTTTGTCCCTTGGACCATACGATGACGAAGAAGTGCTGTAGAAGAAGAAGAAGCTTCAAAAGATTGCGAGGGGGATTGAACTCTCGTTGCCAAAGTCGTCAATCAACACTCTCTATATGTGCTCTCTCTCTCTCTGATTTTCTACGCTTTTTTTTCTTTTTTTCGACCCTGTTCTCATGTGACCGGAAGTCTCTATTTATAGAGATTAGTCACAGTAACTGACTAGTCGACATAGAAACCAATTAGTGGAGAGAGTTGCACCTTTTACGCGACGGTTATAATAACTGCTACCCACGTCTAAATGATCTCCTAAATCCGCGTGTGACGCGTGTCCCATTATGAGGTAACGCGTATAACTGCTTCTCGAAGACCACGGCATGCAAGCCACGTAGGTAACTTTCTCTCACGTAGAGATGGTTGGCATAAAAGCTAAATAACTATCTCGTTGGCGTAAAAGCCAAATAGTTATCTTGTTGGCGTAAAAGCCAAGTAGCTGCCCTGTTGGCGTAAAAGTTAAATAGCTATCCTGTTGGCGTAAAAACCAAATAGCTGCCCTGTTGGCGTAAAAGCCAAGTAGCTGTATAATAGGTAACCAGCGTAAAGATAGCCAATTATCCTTCCTTGACTGAGGTCTCGAGCGTATTCTGGGCCAAACAGCCTTATCGCGTACCTTGCAAATATAGCCTGAGTTGGCGTATTTCTAGGAGATAGCATACGGCGTACTCCTATAGTTGAAAATAGCATGGTTGGCGTATTTCGAGGAGATAGCATACATCGTACTTCTATAGTTGAAAATAGCCTGGTTAGCGTAATATGCAGGGATAGTGATGTGAGCATATTAGCCCTAATTTTAGCTCTCC
Source organism: Iris macrosiphon (assembly GCA_036927795.1). Taxonomy (NCBI): domain Eukaryota; kingdom Viridiplantae; phylum Streptophyta; class Magnoliopsida; order Asparagales; family Iridaceae; genus Iris; species Iris macrosiphon. The sequence continues at coordinate 59,868,970 of JAYESA010000009.1, forward strand.
TAGTCATTGAAAATAGAACAAAATCTCGTGCATTAAATGCAGAGATCTGCCCCCATCTCGCACATTAACTGCAGAGATATGCCTCGAGTTCTGTACGAAGAACAACTTTTAACGTGGCATCTGATTTCGTCTCATCTTGAGCGTAAAGGCTCATTTCTGCCTGTGTAAAATAGGCCGCGTATTCCTTGAGTGCGTAAAAATGACTTGTATCAAGGATATGTCACTAAACGACAACCTGGGCCTCTATGAAGAATTATCATTAAAGCCGTCCTCTCGATCGTCGTGCAGTACTCTTTGTCAGGAGTCAGGTTCACTGTTTTGTCGGACAGGTTCATTCGAGGAATACGAAGAGTTTCTTGTACAACTTTCTGCTGCATTAAAAGCAGACATAGTTTACGCCGGAGTGTAGCAACCTTTTTACGCCCAAACAGCCTGGAAGTGCTGCCTTACGCGGGCTGTTCTGAAGCCATATTTTATGCCACACAGTGCTAGAGTTCTGTTTTACGCGTGCTTCATGTATGTTTGGGGGTTTTACGCGTATAAATCCTCAACGTATTTTTCATGCTTCTACAAGACCCCCTTCAAAGTTTTTAAATTCTTCGTAATTTGAAATACTTTGAATGAAGCATGAAACGGTCAAATTTGACTCGTTCTGCGAGGTTGATTTCTCGACGGATTTTAGGAAGTTGTTGGGATTTGATATATTCTTTTCTGCCTATAAAAAGGCGAGTGAGTAAACCTGTTTTTCCATACTTCCTTCACCAAAAAGATGGCCGCTGAAATTCATCGGACTGACTTGAGGAGGAAGAAGATCATGCTCTTCCAGCATGTAAGGAGCCGTAAAAAGAGGCATCTTCGAGCAAATATCCTCTGCAACGATGGATCATGGAAGGATATCCTAGCTTCCTTTGTTCGGGATAATCAGCAATTTTATATGGCGATTCGTCCAGGAGAGAGGAAGGGTCTCATCGGACCACACAGCTTGCTAGCTGTATTTTCCCCTATTATGGAGCTGGACATTGGTGGGCAGCTTGGCCGTGTCTTCGAGTATTGTGTTGGGTCTGAACCCCTAACACAATTCTAGGACGTAGCTGCCATAGCGTATGGAGGGTGGGCTTGAATAATGCAGGTCCAATTTTGTATCCTCCCGCCATTAATCATTTTCTTGTTCATCGGCCGCAGAAGCCGATGAAGTGTCGTAGAAGAAGAAAAAGATCTCCACCAATATGAGAACCTGGCACAACAGATTCTCGGCGTGATTTTAAATGAATATGAGAAATCTTTTGTAGAAAAAGGATTTCCATCATATGTAATCATGAAAATAAAAAATCCTTTCTAAACTGAATTTTTATCATATGTAATCATGATTAATAGACTTGTCTTCTTTTACGCAAGCTGATTTGCCATATTTGCTGTGAGAAAGTCTGATAATGTGCAGCTTCGACACGTCTGGATAATTTTATACTGACTCTGTCATGCTGTTTTTGGACGAGGAGTCGCGAAGAATTTCTGTTCAGACCATCATCTTCAAGAATGGTTTCCCCAAAAATCCCTCGAAATAGGGCGAGAAATGTCTGTCGAACATGCCATACTTGAACTTAGATGTAAATGATTCTGAATGGCCCAAGAAGAAGAGTCATCTTCCATGCTGACGTCTGTGTGTTTCAGGCACTTGGAATATTTTGTAGCAAAAAAAAGGAGCATTTTCTACGTAAAACCGTAGATTTGTAGCCTCTGAGCGTAAAATCGTAGATTTGTAGCCTCTGAGCGTAAAAAGCTTCTGAACGTGAAACCGTAGATTTGTAGCCTCTGAGCGTAAAACCGTAGATTTGTAGCCTCTGAGCGTAAAAAGCTTCTGAGCGTAAAACCGTAGATTTGTAGCCTCTGAGCGTAAAAAAGCTTCTGAGCGTAGAACCATAGATTTGTTCTGCGCGTAAAATCTGGATCCGTTACGCAGCATGACTGTCCGTCTTCTTTTTTCAAATGATAGACTGACGTGGTCCCAAATCATAACCGACTATTAAATATCGGATTTGGTTAGGGATTTGAAGAGTTATCCGAACTCCATAAATAGCCTAAGGTCTTGAGAGAGAAACCCTTCATCTGTCTTTGCAAAATCCTTCGTCTCTTTGAGAACTCTTTGTCTTCGTCTCTTTTCTGAGAACTTTGAGCTTCACCATGGCCCCGAAACAGGCTTCCACTGCTAAGAGAAAGAAAGTCGCCTCTTCTTCATCTCGCTCCTCTGCTCAAGCACGAGCCACCCCCATTAGGCTGAGCGAGCCCCGATCTGAACGAAGTGTCCCTCTGACGAGCTGCGCTCCGGGCATCACAGGTAAAGACTTCGAGAGAAAAAAACCCTTCGTACAGGTTGTACGTGTACGCGCAAGGTCATCTTCTGTGCTAAGAGCCTCTTCGAGGAAGATGATGCACAGAGATATTTTATCATTGCGCCCATAGTCCTAATGTGTCAGAGTAAAAACTCCATATTTTCGCAATCTGACATAAAAACTCAGACTGTCAAAATTTGGCGTATACTACAAACTTTGAGTTTTACGCGCACTCAAATTTTGGCAGTCTGGTGTAAAAAGCTCAGACTGTTAGATTTTAGCGTATATTGCCAACCTTGAATTTTATGCACTAAAAATAGGTTCCAGCGTAAAAGCTCAAGTTTTTGCAGTTTGGCGTAAAAAGCTCAGACTTTTAGTCTTTGGCGTATACTGCAAGAGTGTAGCGTCTAGCGTAAAAAAACTGACTTATTTTCTTGCATTTTGTAGTAGACTTGCAGATCTCTCCTTTGGCTGAAGTGATGTGCTCTGCTGCTGGGATGCTAAATTCCAACTATCTGGAGGATTTGTCCCATGTGACATTTCCTATATCTGGAAATGAGTATCCTCAAGAAAGGGGAACTCTGATCTTGTCCCAAGGGGAACGAATGCTGCTGAGTATGATCAATGGGGATCCCCTGACATACATAGATGGGACTGAATATAAGAAACCAGGTTTCTTATTCGGGGATGTTATCGACAAACAATCCCAGACTAAGCCCAAGAAGGAGGATTGGGTGTTTACTGCTGAGGGCACGATCATGTATCTGCCTAGGATGCCCAGAGATTACCCTATCTCGACATTCTTTCATGCCACACATCCTAGGAAGATGATGTGGACTCTGACTCCCGATCTTCATGGGCGGTCAGGGAAGATCTCATATAAGAAAGGAGTGAACCAATGATTCTTTGTGAGCAGTCCTTCAGGCCCTGTTATGCCTTTAAGAGGATTACTGCTGGGCAGCATCCTGAGTGAAGATACTTCACTGATCCAGCCGGTTCAAATATCGACTTTCTACAATGACTTTATAGGGCAGGGAGGAGTGTACCCCAAGGTTAACCCTCGCACCAGTGGATGGCTTAGCCCCGAGAATCTTCGATGGGCCAGTTTAACTGCCTGGGTTCTGAAGCACTTTCAGACGGAGCTTAAACGTATTGGCTTATTTGCGGCTGTGAATGCCACCAGTGTTGGGCTGCCTGTCAACCCCAACTTATTTTTAGCTTTGATGGAGCGATATAATTCGCTTATTGGGACTTTTGCCACTCCACTAGGTGAGTTGGGCTTAGCCCTTCATGAGATGGCAGAGATTTCAAAGCTGCCAATGGGAGACACTCCTTATGAAGAGTACGTTCCCACAAACAGGGAGTTGAGGGATACAAACCCTCGGGCAGTGGCGGTGTACCAAGAGCAGATGAGCCACTATCTCGCCTGCACCACCTTTTACAAAGAGCCCTCTGATCTGGCTCATATCAACAAATGGACATCCTACCTCTTTTTCCATCAGGCCAGAAATGCTAAGCCGGACAAGGTTGTAGATAGCAGAGATAAGCCCTTGAACCTCCTGAGCATACTTAGCGCCAACACGGTCGATGATCTCATTGAAGACGCAGGGGCTTCAGATTATATTCTCGATAAGGAGATAGGGGGTTACCCTGCAGGCACTAAAGCCTTCAGTTATATGAGGCATTGTCGCAAGCCTCTGTCGAGGGAAGCTCAACTGGCTGGCTTCCTCTCTGTCTGGCTACGCCGATGGGTAGTGCCTGGTATCACGTCTGCGGATCGCATCCATCGCAACACCTTATGGCCCTCAGTGCGTTTGGTGTTTGGAGCAAGACTGGGCCTGCTTTCTGCCATGGTATGTAGAATACAAGCTGGCCTGAGGGCCATTACTGATGGGCTGCTAACTGATGATGTCATGCCCAGATCTCCCGCAGGCTATTTCGGCCGTTCCCGCTAGGCGGAAATCACCCTCGCCAACGCTCCCGCGGGATGATCGCTTTGACCCATCCGGGCGTGATGCCGCACGAGCGTGAGCCACGCCCGTACAAGGCCATGGTCCATTGGCTGGCGGTAAGAGTTCTAAGCTACAGAGTCGCACAGATTGTCCGAGTGCAGCGGAATCATGAACGCATAGGCGATCGGTAACAAGTACACTGAGTTGACAATATAGCGGAAGCATTGAAACACAAGTTAAAGTAAAGCAAGCTCTTTTTATTGATATAAACATGTGTTACAGGCGGCGTATAGCCGAGATTATAAGTCGCTCAAGCCTCTCTCTCTGAAATAGTAAAAGCGTGCCAAGTGGCTACAATTATGGAATAATTATACAGGCGATGTTCACAACATTATGTCTTGTATATGTGCTTCAGTTTCGGATGCACCGTTGCTTCAGAGTGATCACCACACCTTAGCACGCACGAAGGAGGCATCCGCACCGAACGAGGTTCTCCCGTACCCTGCATACAAACTGGTGGATTATCAGTACATTGAATGCACTGGTGGGAAGCTACTCGGCCGCTCGACAAATCCAAACACGTAATACAGGTTCCGTGCACAACTATTAAGTTGTCTTTCTAGTTGCCTTAGGATCAGTTTCATGCAAGATTTGAATAGCCTAACTCGTGTGGCAGTGCGCCGTGCAACATGAGAGGAAATACGACGAGACTTACCCTTTGGCCTTCCCTGTCCAAGGCAAACAATATATTCAAGCATGGGCAAGTATAAGCATTCGGGAGACATAGCATATGCAACACGAGAGTCATTGAATGGGACAATATTTGGAGTGCTCAGTTGTTCTTTGATACGATACAATGACTCGCACGCAGATAGCCGCTAAGCGAGGATGGCTTATCTATATGAACATGAGTCGCTGGCATAGCCATAAAGGACTAATCCTAGACGAGAATGGAACGCAACGAGAGCACACGATGCGCTACGAACCATTTTGCCCGAACACGAGGGATTGCACACGAAGTAGTCCAAGGCCAAGATGGAATGCAACGAAAGAACACGATGCGCTACAAACCATTTCGTCCGCGCACGATAGACTAAACATGATGTGGTCCTAGGCCAAGTGGAATGCAACGAAAGTACAAGAGGTGCTACAAACCACTCGCCTGCACACGAGGGACCACACGTGAAGTTCCATCCGCATCGGATCGGCCCCAGTGCCCCGGTGACCGTCCGTGGAACTGTACCTCGTTTCTGAGTTGTCCGCGACATACAATTATTGGGTCTTTCTGTAAATTTTCTGATTTTCAAGAATTTTTAATTTGAAAATTTCCACAATTTTTTGTAATTTTCTGGAATTGTTCTCTAATTAAACTAAGGTATTTTAATAATTAAATAATTTTTATTTAATTTTAATTAATATTAAAATATTATGAAAATAATATTTTATGGTGTAAAATGAAAATCTAGACATAGGGTAATTTTCCGGAAATTTATTGGACTCCGAAAGTATTTTTAAAGACCTAAAAAATCAAGTTATAATTAAACCGATTTAAATCCTAATTAACCCGGTTCATTGAACCAAAATAAACCAAACCAAATTAAACCAACCGGCCGGTCTGCCCGAACCGACCCAACCCACCTTAGCGGGTCGGATCTGGGTCAGACCCGACCCGTTGAGAACCCGACCCGACCCGCCTGGATCCCTAACCCTCTATATAAACCTCTTTCCCAGACCTCCGGCTGCCGATTTCCCTCTCCCCGACTCCGGACCTCCCCCTCCGTCCCAGCCAGCCTCCTGCGTCGCCCTCCAGCACCAGAACCCGGCCGCCCTCGACCTCGACGGCCTCCCCCAAAACCCGATGCCCAGCCCAGCTCCTCCGGCCAACTCCTAAACCTCCAGAACCGCGGCTAGCGCCCTCCTCCTGCCCTCACCCGACTCCAGCCGGCACCACAGCACCGGTGCCGCCTCCACCCATGCCCCTGCCGACTCTGGCGATACCCTCAGCCGTCCAGCACAGCCTCCGGCAAGCTCGGACACGACAGAGCCCAAACCCTAATCAGGACACAGAGACCGGACACGGTAGACTAAACGCGGACAGGCGCAACTCGGATTTTTGGAGCCGTGTTCAGGTACCCATTTCTCTCTCCTTGCTGCCCCGATTTTTGTTTCGTCAGTTGTGACGCGTAGGCTGTGTGACCCCCTCGGTGCCCGTGCAAACCGCTCGGTGCATCGCGTCCTGTGGTGATCGTGAACCGCGATCCAAAAACAGGAAAACCAACGCCCTGTTTCACCCCGGAACTGAGTACGCCCCGCCAAACGGGATGACTTGGTCGCGTGCGGTCTTCACCGAAGCGTGCATGCTGTTGATACGGACGTGCGAGATTTCGCAAAAGTTGATTTGGATGTGCGTGCACACCGGAATCAACGCATATCCGTCGACAATGCCCCATATCCTTGCTTTCTGGTTCTCGCTGTAACTTAGTTTACACACGTCGGATCGAGATGAACTTACGCCATCAGACTCGTAACAATACGCTGGTCCTGTGACCCAAGTTTGGTTCGATTCTGAGAACGTTGACAAATCGCATATCGTGGGCCCCACAGGCTCCACTTGACGGGCGATTTTATGATCTGCTCATCGGAATCCAATTCTGAATGTTTCGTTGGGTTCGTATCATCGTTCCTGACCTATTGACACTAAGTTGGATAAATTTGGAGACCTTTGACCATGACACATTTTTTGGTGCAAAGCGGCCCACATGTGGACCCCGCTTTGACCAGAAACTGTCATTTTTGCCCCTGTGTCCAAATTGGACTCAAGGACAGATGTTTCTAGCTGATTGATATTTTTTGAATCTGATGGTGATATTTATTTCAGCAACCGGAGTACTGCCTGCAAATTTCGTTGAAGTCAGAGCCACAATTGGAGCCGGAACCCCAGGCAAGTGTACCTTGCCAACTTGCAGTTTTTGATACATATTACTTGGACTTAATTATAAACTGTTGTACATGCTTAAACCTAGGACCCTGTGACTTACTTAGCGTCCGATTAATAGTCGGGTGCCAACCCCGTACGCGGAGTTGTGTAAAGTCACCTAGAGATGGACGTCGTGACCCTTTACATTCTCGTACTTGCTTTATCAAGTACGTTATACCCAGGACACTTGACACTATACATTTGACAGAATCTTCCTGTGATATTCGTGGTGATTCTGTATAGGATGCAGGATGGACATAGACATTATATTCTTAGTTCTTATTATGACTTGCTGCATTAGTTTTGATCTTGCGTGTCATGGACTTGAGACGTGTGATTACATTGGGTGGGGAGAGACACACAGGCTACATGTTGATTATATTATGACGGTGTCGTAGTCTCCCTTTGAGCTAGACAAACCACATGATATCACTGTTACCGGCTCCCCGACACAGAGCTTGTAGTGGTTTCAGCCTGAGTTATAGTGCTGCTCTCACTTGCATATCACTTAGCTGGTTTATTTATTTACCCTATTGTTTCCTTTATTTCTGCACTGTATTTATTTTGGTTTGTATTATCTGTACCTTGCTATGTCCCCTGAGGACCTGGATCCGGATTATGTCCCCAGATATAGCAGACGAGATCGACCCCGAGGTACACGGAACAGGAGTAATAGCAGGATCAGGAGCAGACACTAGAGCAGTACCAGATCCAGTAGTCGAGTAATTTCTACGGTATCTTCTGAGTATATACTTTGTTCATACTCAGTATTATTGTTGATATCTTTATTTCTGTATCTTGAACAATTGTAAACAGACTTGATTATCGGGTTGTTCCCCGATTTATGTACTTGTGACTTGATGATGATGTTTATATTTTTTTTTGTTAATATTGATATATTCATTATGTGGATGAGATCAGTAGACCCTGACTGTTGTATTACAGCTTAAGTACATCCCTATGGATCCATTAAATTGGGTTTGTCCATCGGTGTGTGCTGCTGGCCTTGCCACGTGTCCAGTCCCTCGATATTTTGGGACTGGGGCGTGACATATTTTTTGTGGTGGCCCATGCAGGTTTATGACTAAATTGTTCGGTTTCAACTTAGGGACCGAACAGGCCTGCAATAAGATAGGATAAGTTTTTAGGATCTCATCAACTTGCTAGAAACGTTCTTGATATCTATATCGGATTCAAATTAATTCTTGAATTGTATCATGCCTTGATTTCCGTACGCCTCTTATTGTTTATTTTGGTTGCAGAGTTATGGATTTACGAACAAACGATGAGACTCCTGCAACATCACCACTGGATGTTTTGGTAACCAATGAAGAGGAAGTAACACCAGTAGAAGAAGGTCAATCCGCTCAACAACACCGTCAAGCGAATCAGCATACCTCGAGAAACCAGCAAGATGACATTCCACCATCGACGCAATTTACTCCACCAATGCCCGTATTCCCACAAAGATAGGCTATGGACGGGCATCAGATATTATAAATGATCTACGCAATAATGCAAGCTCAACAACAAATTCAACAAGAGGCTCTGCGTCATGAGGCAGAGAACTTGAGGAGCAGCCTAGTAATCGCACTGGAGCAGGCAGATTTACCAGCACGACGGCCAACGACGGGCTCTATCGCCGATTTTTGCCAGCTGAAGCCCCGTACCTTCTCAGGAAAAGAAGAGCTCACAGAAGTTCATGAATGGCTCACCAACACACAACATCAATTAGAAGCAGCTGAGCTTCCAAGGGAACGTTAGATGACTGCCGTCAGAATGCAGTTGACGGACAATGCTCATCACTGGTGGCTATCTGAGGAGACACAGCTCGGACCAGACCAAGTCACTTGGGAAGAGTTCTCCAGACTCTTTCAGAAAATGTATATTCCAGCCATCGCTCGAACTGAACTTCGCGACAAGTTCAATAGCCTCACTCAAGACAATATGACAGTGGAATAGTACAACGCTGAGTTCATTCGTCTAAGTTGCTTCGCCCCAACATTGATCCCGACAGAAGAAGAGAAGGCCGAGAAGTTCTTCGACGGACTAAGCTTCGAGCTACAAAAACTAATTGGATCCGTTGCACCTACTTCGTACTCGGACGTCCTTGCTGCAGCATGACGCATGGAGCGCGTCATCAGGAGAGAGGCCAGTCTGAAGCGGCCATCCACATCAACACCAGCCGAAGCACCACAAGAAGAAGTTACAAAAAGACCTCACATGCACCAGCCACCAGAAGCATCTTCACAGGCAATACCTGTCTGTCCATATTATCACAGGCGAGGCCATATAGAGAACAAGTGCAGACGAAAAATGAGATTATGTTTAGCTTGCGGATCCAGTCAGCATTTATTGAGGGAATGCCCTGAGCGTCGAGAAAGAGCACCAATGGTAAACCAACAAGTGTTACCAGCACCGAGGTCAGCCTATCCAGCATTGGGAGCATCGCAAATGGAAGTTAAAGGAGTGATACCACCACCTCTAGTAGGGTATTAGCCGAGGACACCTTTGATATCCCAGGCACTACTCTTCCAGCAGGCTCAACAACAGCAAAGGAATCGACTGCAAGGACGCGGACAAGCCCTGGCGATGACCTTGGAGAACGCACAGATTCATGGAGTAGCTAATACGAGTAAGTGATTCGTAGTTATCTCGTTCCTAGTATTGCTTTAGTTCGTGCCTGCTGGTTCGTAACCTTAGACTTAACCTAACAGTTTTAACTTGCTAATAATAGATAACCTAGTGATAACCTAGTAATTTTGAACTTGCTAAATAACCTAGAATATTTTATAAATGTTAACCTGATATATTTTTATAACGGATAAAACTGGTTTTCTAAAAACTGTAATTTTCTAGATTTCCTTCATTCGAAAAATTTCATAACTTTTAATGCTTAGGAAAATAATTTTTTCTAGGTGTTACTCTCAACCTTGATTCTCCTTGATTTTGATATGCTTCGAACAATATTTGCAACCGTGTCATCTCTGTTGACCGGTTATTCTTTGATTGCGAGGACGCAATCCTCTTAAGGGGGTAGATTGTAAACCCCCTGATTTTCAAGAATTTTTAATTTGAAATTTTCCACAATTTTCTATAATTTTCTGAAATTTTTCTCTAATTAAACTAAGGTATTTTAATAATTAAATGATTTTTATTTAATTTTTATTAATATTAAAATATTATGAAAATAATATTTTATGGTGTAAAATAAAAATCTAGACATAGGATAATTTTTCGAGAATTTATTGGACTCCGGAAGTATTTTTAAAGACCTAAAAAATTAAGTTATAATTAAACCGATTTAAATCATAATTAACCCGGTTCATTGAACCAAAATAAACCAAACCAAATTAAACCAACCGGCCGGTCTGCCCGAACCGACCCAACCCATCTTAGCGGGTCGGATCTGGGTCAGACCCGACCCGTTGAGAACCCGACCCGCCTGGATCCCTAACCCTCTATATAAACCTCTTTCCCCGACCTCCGGCTGCCGATTTCCCTCTCCCCGACTCCAGACCTCCCCCTCCGTCCCAGCCAGCCTCCGGCGCCGCCCTCCAGCACCAGAACCCGGCCGCCCTCGACCTCGACGGCCTCCCCAGAACCCGACGCCCAGCCCAGCTCCTCCGGCCAACTCCTAAACCTCCAGAACCGCGGCCAGCGCCCTCCTCTTGCTCTCACCCGACTCCGGCCGGCACCACAGCACCGGCGCCGAATCCACCCGCGCCCCGGCCGACTCCGGCGACACCCTCAGCCGTCCAGCACAGCCTCCGGTGAGCTCGGACATGACAGAGCCTAAACCCTAATCAGGACACAGAGACCGGACACGGTAGACTCGAACGCGGACACGCACAACTCGGATTTTTGGAGCCCTGTTCAGGTACCCATTTCTTTCTCCTCGCTGCCCCGATTTCTATTCCGTCAGTTGTAACGCGTAGGCTGTATAACCCCCTTGGTGCCCGTACAAACCGTTCGGTGCATCGCGTCCTATGGTGATCGCGAACCGCGATCCAAAAACAGAAAAACCAACGCCCTGTTTCACCCCGGAACTGAGTACGCCCCGCCAAACGGGACGACTTGGTCGCGTGCGGTCTTCACCGAAGCGTGCACACTGTTGATACGGACGTGCGGGATTTCGCGAAAGTTGATTTGGATGTTCGTGCACACCAGAATCAACGCGTATCCGCCGACAACGTCCCGTATCCGTACTTTCTGGTTCTTGCTGTAACTTAGTGTACACACGTCGGATCGAGACGAAACTTTCGCCATCGGACTCGTAGCAATACGCTGGTCCTGTGACCCAAGTTTGGTTCGATTCTGAGAACGTTGACAAAATCGCATATCGTGGGCCCCACAGCTCCACTTGACGGGCGATTTTGTAATCGGCTCAGCGGAATCCAATTCTGGAAGTTCCGTTGGGTTCGTATCATCGTTCCTGACCTGTTGACACTAAGTTAGACAAATTTAGATAGCTTTGACCATGCCACGTTTTTCGGTGCAAAGCGGCCCACATGTGGACCCCGCTTTGACCAGAAACTGTTATTTTTGCCCCTGTGTTCAAATTGGACTCAAGGACAGGCGTTTCTAGCTGATTGATATTTTCTAAATCTGATGGTGATATTTATTTCAGCAACCGGAGTACTGCCTGCTAATTTCGCTAAAGTCAGAGCCACAATTGGAGCCGGAACCCCAGGCAAGTGTACATTGCCAACTTGCAGTTTTTGATACATATTACTTGGACTTAATTATAAACTGTTGTACATGCTTAAACCTAGGACCGTGTGACTTACTTAGCGTCCGATTAATAGTCGGGTGCCAACCCCGTACGTGGAGTTGTGTAAAGTCACCTAGAGATGGACGTCGTGACCCTTTACATTCTCGTAGTTGCTTTATCAAGTACGTTATACCCAGGACACTTGACACTATACATTTGACAGAATCTTCCTGAGATATTCGTAGTGATTCTGTATAGGATGCAGGATGGACATAGACATTATATTCTTAGTTCTTATTATGACTTGCTGCATTAGTTTTGATCTTGCGTGTCATGGACATGAGACGTGTGATTACATTGGGTGGGAAGAGACACACAGGCTACAGGTTGATTATATTATGACGGTGTCATAGTCTCCCTTTGAGCTAGACAAACCACATGATATTACTGTTACCGGCTCCCCGACACAGAGCTTATAGTGGTTTCAGCCTGAGTTATAATGCTGCTCTCACTTGCATATCACTTAGCTGGTTTATTTATTTACCCTATTGCTTTCTTTATTTCTGTACTGCATTTATTTTGGCTTGTATTATCTGTAACTTGCTATGTCCCCTGAGGACCTGGATCCGGATTATGTCCCCAGATATAGCAGACGAGATCGACCCCGAGGTACACGGAACAGGAGTAATAGCAGGAGCAGAAGTAGGATCAGGAGCAGACACAGGAGCAGTACCAGATCCAGTAGTCGAGTAATTTCTACGGTATCTTCTGAGTATATACTTTGTCCATACTTAGTATTGTTGTTGATATCTTTATTTCTGTATCTTGAACAATTGTAAACAGACTTGATTATCGGGTTGTTCCCCGATTTATGTACTTGTGACTTGATGATGATGTTTATATTTCCTTTTGTTAATATTGATATATTCATTCTGTGGATGAGATTAGTAGACCCTGACTGTTGTATTACAGCTTAAGTACATCCCGATGGATCCATTAAATTAGGTTTGTCCATCGGTGTGTGCTGTTGGCCTTGCCACGTGTCCAGTCCCTCGATATTTTAGGACTGGGGCGTGACACTTTCAATTATCACGGGATACACGAGAACACGAGAACATGAGTGCACTAGAACACGAGAACATGAGTGCACGGGAACACGAGTACACGAGATTCACGGGATACTTGATATCTTGGTTCTGTACAATAACTTGCCTTGATGCATTCCCCTGGCTTGGGGCTGCCTGGTGACCTAACGGTCCCGGATACTTGCAGGTTCAATCATGCACGGGACGACTACTTAGTAGTCTCCCAGGGTTGGATGAAAACAAGGCAACATTAAAGCAGACAAGCATGCGTTTCTAAGGAACATAAGTAAACACGTTTGCTCAGACCCGAAGGTAAGCCGAGAGATGAAACCGTTAGGGGACTTAGCATGCGAGGGTCTGAATATGATCAATATTTCAATTTCCATGTTCTAGCATCAACAATACAAGTTGGGATTATTCCCTTAGCTAGGTGCGTTGGATTCTTATTAGCATGCAGGGGGTGAATCACCTAGCGACTAGCATGAATATTCCACATTTTATGTGTGCTGGCTAAGCAAAGACAAGTTCACCGTAGGCACCCACCTTAGCGATGATTCGCCTCAGTAGAGCGATACGTCAAGCGAGCCTCTGAAAGCCTTAGCCGGGTTCCTGTAGGGACAAGTCTGGATATTCTTTGCTTCTCGTTTGAGGCAAAACGGATCGGGATAGTTGCACTTTTGCCGTTTGAGTCGGCAGTCTACTAGAACGGAACGGGGTGTTACATCCTACCCAACTCAGAAAAAGTCTCATCCTCGAGACTTACTGAGGACAAGCAGTACGTTTCAATCAATTGGTATTTAACGATACAAGGCTGAGGCAAACCTATACAAGTCGTTGTACTTATTTTATTTGGATATTCACTTGCACAAGCATCGAGATCGGCGTATCGCTTAGTCTGGATCATGCGCACTTTCGAAGTGCACTTCTAGCGTGAGCACGTCAACCAGCTTAGTGATAGCGAATTCTTTGCACTCGAGTTTCATATTTTTCTTTAGTCTTGGATGGTGCACTAGTTCAAGGCGTCCCTCGAATAGATGTATTCAACCAAACTTAGAGTTAGTAAAATCGGACAAGCTACTAGCGATACTCTCAAGGGTTCGCACAGGTTGGCACAAGGGCCACTCGCAACACACAATCATACAAGCAAGCATATCATTCAAAACGCATTTTGAAAGTATTTAGACTTATTGTTGAATATCCCATCGAGGCATTGAGAGAGAGCGTGCACATAACCCACGAACGAGCTTTCAAAACTGAGATATTCGAAATGAAGTCCAAAGGCGTAGAAGCCAGGCTCTGATACCAACATGTCACGCCCCGATCTCCCGCAGGTTATTTCGGCCATCCCCGCTAGGTGGGAATCACCCTCGCCAGAGCTTTCGCGGGACGATCGCTTTGAGCCATCCGGACGTGATGCCGCACGAGCGTGAGCCACGCCCGTGCAAGGCCGTGGTCCATTGGCTGACGGTAAGAGTTCTAAGCCACAGAGTCACACAGATTGTCCGAGTGCAGTGGAATCATGAACGCATAGGCGATCGGTAACAAGTTCATTGAGTTGACAATATAGTGGAAGCTTTGAAACACAAGTTGAAGTAAAACAAGCTCTTTTTATTGATATAAACATGTGTTACAGGCGGCGTATAGCCGAGATTACAAATCGCTCAAGCCTCTCTCTCTGAAACAGTAAAAGCGTGCCAAGTGGCTATAATTGTGGAATAATTATACAGGCGATGTTCAGGCGATGTTCACAACATTATGTCTTGTATATGTGCTTCAGTTCCGGATGCACCGTTGCTTCAGAGTGATCACTACACCTTAGCACGCACGAAGGAGGCATCCGCACCGAACGAGGTTCTCTCGCACCCTGCATACAAATTGGTGGATTATCAGTACATTGAATGCACTGGTGGGGAAGCTACTCGCCCGCTCGACAAATCCAAACACATAATACAGGTTCCGTGCACAACTATTAAGTTGTCTTTCTAGTTGCCTTAGGATCAGTTTCGTGCAAGATTTGAATAGCCTAACTCGTGTGGCAGTGCGCCGTGAGACATGAGAGGAAACACGGCGAGACTTACCCTTTGGCCTTCCCTGTCCAAGGCAAGCAATATATTCAAGCACGGGCAAGTATAAGCATTCAGGAGACATAGCATATGCAACACGAGAGTCATTGAATGGGACAATATTTGGAGTGCTCAGTTATTCTTTGATGCGATGCAATGACTCGCACGCGGATAGCCGCTAAGCGAGGATGGCTTATCTATATGAACATGAGTCGCTGGCATAGCCATAAAGGACTAATCCCAGACGAGAATGGAACGCAACGAGAGCACACGATGCGCTATGAACTATTTCGCCCGAACACGAGGGATTGCACACGAAGTAGTCCAAGGCCAAGATGGAATGCAATAAAAGAACACGATGCGCTACAAACCATCTCGCCCGCACACGATGGACTAAACATGATGTGGTCCTAGGCCAAGTGGAATGTAACGAAAGTACAAGAGGCGCTATAAACCACTCGCCTGCATACGAGGGACCACACGTGAAGTTTTATCCGGATCAGATCGGCCCCAGTGCCCCGGTGACCGTCCGTGGAACTGTACCTCATTTCTGAGTTGTCCGCGACATACAATTATTGGATCTTTCAATTATCACGGGATACACGAGAACACGAGAACATGCGTGCACTAGAACACGAGAACATGAGTGCACGGGAACACGAGTACACGAGATACACGGGATACTTGATATCTTGGTTCTGTACAATAACTTGCCTTGATGCATTCCCCTGGCTCGGGGCTGCCTGGTGACCTAACGGTCCTGGATACTTGCAGGTTCAATCATGCACGGGTCGACTACTTAGTAGTCTTCCGGGGTTGGATGAAAACAAGGCAACATTAAAGCAGACAAGCATGTGTTTCTAAGGAACATAAGTAAACACGTTTGCTCGGACCCGAAGGTAAGCCGAGAGATAAAACCGTTAGGGGACTTAGCATGCGTGGGTCTGAATATGATCAATATTTCAATTTCCATGTTCTAGCATAAGCAATACAAGTTGGGATTATTCTCTTAGCTAGGTGCGTTGGATTCTTATTAGCATGCAGGGGGTGAATCACCTAGCGACTAGCATGAATATTCCATATTTTATGTGTACTGGCTAAGCAAAGACAAGTTCACCGTAGCCACCCACCTTAGGGATGATTCGCCTCGGTAGAGCGATACGTCAAGCGAGCCTCTGAAAGCCTTAGCCGGGTTCCTGTAGGGACAAGTCTGGATATCCTTTGCTTCTCGTTTGAGGCAAAGCGGGTCGGGATAGTTGCACTTTTGCCGTTTGAGTCGGCAGTCCGCTAGAACGGAACGGGGTATTACAAATGATACGCAGCGTGAAGGCTTTCCCCGAGTGGAATTACCATTCCTATACCTGATGGGATGGTTAATCCTTCACAATACCAGGGTGATGTCTTCCGGCTCTGCCAACAGTTCAAAAAATAATTTTTTCTTGAATTACAAGAATTCCCTTTGGAATGTGGCGAGCGTCATAGATTGCCGACGAGCATTAAATTTTGCCCATGGCTGGAAGCTCTTCTGTACCGTCCCCCCTGTACATATCAATTAACAGAGGACGAAACTTAAGGATGTAGGTCAAGGGAGGACTATTCTTTCTCCTGAAGCCTTTTACTAGTTGGTCTGCATTAGACCTTCCCACCTGCTGTACAGAAGTGAGGACCACTGCTTCTTGGAGCCTTATCTGCCCAGCCGGTTTGCCAGTCAATTTGGGTACGACCAGTTGCATGTGGATAATCCCATCACCAGCTTCAAGTCCAAGGATGGACTTATTGATGGAGCTAGAGGATGGCGGTATTTCATCACGGGTTGTACTGGTGCAACCTTTGCTGTGCCCGCGACTTCTCTCTCAATGGAGCTGCGTATTCTTCACTCGTATGCGCAGTTTATGCGTCCATCAATACCTTCCATCGTGATTTTGATGTGTATGGAAGTTTTAGGATGCCCTCCCAAAAGTCCACTAGAAGAGAGGAGATCCCATCCGTCTCCTCTGATGAAGGTGAAGACACTGCCGGTGCAGACGATTACTTGTTGATAATACCGAGAGGCATAATAGCTCTGCCAGCAGAGCCTCTCGTTATCTCAAATAAGCGAAAGGCTTCCACTCTGAAAGAGCCTTCCCCCCGCAAGAAGAAGACTGTCAGAGGTCCTAAAAGGACTTCCACCAAGGGGGCCTCTAGGAGTGAGCCTGTTGTTTCCCCTGTTGGGGATAATTCTTTGATCAGAGGTCCTTCGCCTTTTAGAGAGGGAACCTCCACAGTTCCGGCTGACAGTGCCGGAGATTCTTTGCTCGCGATCGCTGCCGCTACTACCGCTACTACCGCTACTGGTAGTGCTTCGAGGTCGCCTTCGAGATCGAGCATATTCAGAATCAATATAACTTTATCCAGACCAATAATGGGAGTAACCCTTCCTTTTTCTGTAAGTATTTCCAGTGAGATTCCACCCGATGAACTTCGAGTGGATCTGGGTGATGACTGTGATGACTTCCCTCAAATGTCAGTTGGTGCACCCTCTTCTCCAGGTATGATAGCTTGTTTAGCATCATTAAGAAATAATTTAGCTGTACAGGCTACAGACGCAACATACATACCATCGACCATGGGTAAATGTTGTCTTTACGCTTATTTTAGGAAAATTAACATCAAATTTGCTATTAACTTTCTCCTATCTTCTTTTCAGGCAAAGACATCTCTGGGAAGGGCGGAGTTGACACAATCTCTGACTTTGTTGTGGATCTGGCTGATGAAACGGTGGTGCTCGACGTCGAAGAATCGTGCTTTGAAGCTGCTGATCTTTTATCCGCAACATTTTTGGGTGTCATTTCGCCAGTGGTAGTTCAAATAACATCAGAGGAGGATGAGCCCATCATCTCTTCCGTGCCTCCTTCGTCAAGTATACCAGCAACTTCCACTATTATTGGTGTCTCTTCTTTTGTCGCGCTATTTGTTGAAGCAACGATTGTGGCAACCTCCTCTGCAGTTATTCCAGAAAGGAGACTTATCGATATTGCGGCCACTCCCAGCGTCCATTCGAGCTTTGCTATGCTAGTGGATCAATACACTAGCATATTCTACCTCACTTTGAAAGAATTGATATCGATGGTGCTAGAGAAGAACCTAGGTTTTGAAGCTCTGAAGATGTCCTCCAATCTCCCTATAGTGCAGATTAGAAATTTCAGTGATACTGAAAGAGCTAACGCGCTAGAGCAAATAGTTAATGGTTTAAAACAATCCATTAGCGAGTATTTGCAACTATCCCGAGGCAGCATCGACGATCTGGTTCAAGCTGAGTATGACTCTTTGACTGCAGAACTTGCTGAGCAAATAGAAACTTTGAACAAATCCATCCAAGAACAATAGCAAGAGATGGATAAAGAATAGGCTGTCTTGGTGGATTTTATTCCTCAGCTAGCTAAGTGCCAGGCCGAATATGAGGGAGATGAAGCGAGGGTTCGATAATTGGAAGCTGAACTCACTCAGGCAAGGGAGAGGCTTCTCAAGACATCGGCAGCTCGTGATGTATTTAAGGGCCAAGTGGAGATAGCTCAGCATAACTTGGCGCGTGCGGGTGTCATCCTCGCCGGTTTTGTTGATGCTCGGTCTGAACTATCTCGCTTGAACGACGACAAGGCAAGGCTGGAATGGGCTCGCAACCATATTTTGAACTCCAGGAATGAGAGGATGGCTGCTTTGGCGCAACAGATCCGTGACTTAACGGCTCCTCCCCAATGATGTACCTTTTTTGCTTCTTATGTAATCTGCTACTCCCGAAGATAATAAAGATACTTTTTTTGACTTTATGGACCCATTATTTTAGAATATAAATGATAGGCTAGGATAAAAGTAATATCAGAGGTAATATGGACGTGATATACTTTCGGTAAGTTTCAGTTGGATATATTTATTCAGAGGTTATATGGACTTGATAGAATATAATCTAACTAAATTTGTATACAAAACACTATCAAAGGTAATATGGACATGATAGGTTTTAAAATTCTGAATTAGTTAAACATATCTATTCATAGGTCATAAGAACATGATAGAATATGATCCAACTAAATTTTGTACGTAGTATCGTCAGAATGAGATCTTCATCATACTTCGTTTAAGCAAGGATGATTAAGCGTAGTACTTCTTCAGAAATTTGTCGTTTATAGGAGCCATTATCAAATCTCCATTAGGCTTGGCTAATCTGTAAGCGCCATTTGAAAACGTTGTTTCAATCACATAAGGGCCCTCCCATTTGGGTTAGAATTTGCCCTTACTTTTGTGCTTAATGATCATTGGCCTCTTCATGACTAAAACTAGCTCACCAACTTTGAACACTCTTTCCTTCACTTTTTGGTTAAAAGCTCTGAAAATGCGTGCCTGGTAGAAAATAATACGATATTGAGCTTGAAGGCGTTTCTCGTCTAATCCTTCTAGCTCTTGAAGCCTTAATCGATCATTATTTTCTTGAGTCAACTCATTAGCCACTGCTATTCTGAGTGATGGAATTTGGACTTCAATGGGAGAACTGCTTCATACACGTAAACTAATGAGAATGGGGTTCAAGCCGTTGGTGTTCGTACCGTTGTGCGGTATACCCAGAGACATTCTTCCAGCTTCTTATTCCAATCTCTTTTGTTCGAAGAAACGAACTTCTTCAAGAGTTTGATGATAGTTTTGTTGAAGGCTTCTGCCAAACCATTAGCAGCAGGATTATATGCCGTTGAGGCCATATTTTGTATCCGATTCTTATCGTAAAATTGGTGAAACGCTTGGCTGATGAATTGAGGCTCATTATCATGAATTATCCTTCGGGGTATCCCAAAGCGATAAATTATATGGTGCTTGATAAAGCTGATCACGTTGGATGTCTTTACCTCAGCAGAGGGATTGCCTCCGCCCATTTGGAGAAATAATCGATGATAGCCAATATGAACCGATGTCCTCTAAAAGATGATGGGTAAATCAGACCAATGATATCCATACCCCATGCTTCAAAGGGCCATGATGCAATCGTAGGATGTAAATACTCAGAAGGCTGATGTATAAAATCTGCATGAACCTGACAGGCTTTGCATTGTCTTGCATATTTTATGGCATCTGCAATCATAGTAGACTAGTAGTAGCCCATCCTCCTAATACGATCCTGTAACTTAGGACCGGGTTGATGTGCTCCACATACACCGTCATGAGCTTCTCGGATAACCTGCTTTGCATCATCGTCAGAGAGACATCGTAATAGCAGTCATCGTATGTTCGGCGATATAGACTTTGTGAAGAAGCATCAAAATAGAAGCGTAATGATCGTCTTTTGATATATACTTCTTCTTTAGGATCCTCTGGTAAGATTCCGTATGACACGAAGTCTATAAAGGGACTTCTCCAGTCTCTCTTAGGAGGAGCCGTGTTTATAGCGTAGCTGCGTTCTATGTGAAAATTATTTTTCACACAGAATAACTCTCTGTTAAGAAGGATCACCGAATTCTGCCTTTTTATAGGAATAGCTAGATCTGCAGCTAGGCTGGCCAGAGCATCAGCTTTCAAATTTTGAGATCGAGGCACGTGCTCTAAGAAGAATCCTTTAAAAGATATGGCTCTGTCGATCATTGCTTGGTGATAAGGAATGAGGTCTGGATTGTGGACTTCATATATTCCTCTGACCTGATTGACGATCAGCTGAGAATCACCAAAAGCTTCCAGGTATTCAATATCCAATTCTTTAGCGACGTGAAGCCCGATTAGCAGGGCATTATACTCTGCCACATTATTAGAGCAGGGTTCGCTAAGAGAATATGCTCGATAGATGACGAGTTTATCAGGAGTCACCAGGACAATTCCTACTCCTGAAACCATGTTTCCCCTGGGACCAGTCCTGGAGGCACCATCGAAGAATAGCTGCCATGTATCACCTTCCATTGCGGAATTATATTCTGCAACTTCGTCGGAAATGTCCTCATACAATTTGGAGATTTTCAAAATTGGATGGGCAGCTAAGAAATTAGCCAAGGCTTGACCTTTCATGGACTTCTGAGGGATGTACACCATATCATACGGTGTTAATAACATCGCCCAGGTCGCGAGTCGAGAATTAAGAACACTCGGCTTATTCATCAATACTCGAAGTGGATTATTTCTGGAGATGATATGAATAGTTTGGCCCGTCACGTAATATCGCATCTTCTGAATGGCAAACATTAGGGCCAAGCATTCTTTTTCTACTGGATTGTACCGGTGTTCAGCTCCGACCATCATCCTGCTTTGATAGTAGATAGCCTGTTCATGACCCTCATTGTTCTTTTGTGCGAGAAGAGCCCCTAAAGAATGATCCATTGCTCGAACATACAGCAAAAATGGTCTTCCTATAACGGGAGGCACCAGAACTGGAGGATTAGTAAGATAGCGTTTGATGTCATTAAACGCTTGTTGACAGGCTTCGTCCCAAACGAATGACACACCTTTCTTCATCAGGCGAGAGAATGGTTGACATCTCCCAGAGAGGTTGGATATGAATCTCCTGATATAAGCTAGACGATCTTGAAATCCCTTGAGTTCTCTCAGATTACGGGGCGGTCGTATTTCCAGGATAGCTTTGACTTTATCAGGGTCAACTTGAATGCCTTTAGCGGTAATGACAAATCCTAGGAATTTGCCACTGGATACACCAAGAAAGGACTTTGTGGGGTTTATTTTGAGTTGATGTTGGCACATCAACTCGAATACTGTCTTCAAGTCTTGGATGTGATTATCTTTGAGGCGGCTTTTGACAGCAATATCGTCTACGTAATATTCCACCATTTTGCGTAAGTGCTCATGGAATATGTTACTCATAGCTCGCTGATATGTAGCCCCGACATTTTTTAATCCAAAAGGCATAACTGTATAGCAATATACCTCCAGTGGTGTACGGAAGGCAATATGCTTCTCATCTTCAGGATTCATCTTAATTTGATTATATCCTGAGAATCTGCCCATGAAAGACATGTATTCAAAACTGTACGTATTATCGATCATGACGTCTGTGATGGAAAGAGGGAACTCATCCTTAGGGCAAGCCGCATTTAAATCTCGAAAGTCGATGCAAATGCGAACTTTCCCGCTTTTTTTCCTGACCGGGACAACATTAGCGATCCAATCAGGATATTGTTCTTTCCGGATGAACCTGCAGGCTATCAATTTCTTGATTTTAGCTTCAATGGCATCCATCATATCCGGGCGAAACCGACGTTGGTGTTGCTTTACGGGCTTTGAATTGGGCAGTATGTTGAGTTTGTGGGTAGCCACTTTAGGATCAAGACCTGGCATATCCTCATAATTCCACGCAAAGACATCGATATATTCTTTTATCAGCTGGATCATTTCTTCTCTTTCTTCTTCGAAAAGATTATTACTGATAAATATCGGCTTTGGTAAAAATTCATCCCCAACATCGACTTGGATAACTTTATCTTTAGTGGGTGGTTCTCTTTGCTCGAACCGGAGTTCCCATTGTGTTCCATTTGCTGAGCCCAGGATTCATCTTCAAACGGTTCAGATTCTTGTTCCTCTGCTTCGAGAGAATCTGTCAATACCATATTTACCGATAATACCCGTTTGAGTTTACCATGTGAGTCGGAGGACGACAAACCGTCCTGAGAAGAGGAAACGGTCCCCCCACTTGACTCATAGTTGTTCGAAGTTGCAAGAGATGTGGTATACCCTAACCCGAAATAAGTTTGTTGACAGTAGGGATCACCATGCAACGACATTCGTCTGCCTTTTCCATGGTTGAGGCCTGGCTCCAACTTCAAGTCATAACCCATACTTTTCATAATCTTCAAAGCCTGTGGACTATATCTGTGAACCTGTATTTTCCCAGCATCAGACTTGTGAGAATCTTCTTGTACAATTGGTTTGTTCCGCATACGACCGAAGACTATCGGATGCTGATCATTGCGAGTAGGTGGAACAATAAAGATGGAATCTTCATGTGGCCCATATGTCGTGATGACATTAGATGTTGACGCTACTTCCCACACATACGGATGATAGGAGTCTATAGCTTCGAAGAATTTTTGTGCTATAGGTTCTATATCGTTATGAGGGGAAGATTCCTGATTACAAAATTGAGCGTCAGTATACTAAAAAAGAGAATCTTTATTATCGTCAGAAACCACGTTCCTAGTTGTATTTACATCAGTCGGCTGCTTGTTGCACCTCAGGTTGATGACCAAAGGTGGGAGCTTCTGGTTCAGAGTGATTACTAGAGGATCACTTCCTCCTCCCGATTTGGTTCTGCTCAAGTGGATAGCCATGGGTTCCATGACTTTCGGACGGGTAGTCCGCCCTTTCACCTGGATTGACAAAGGTTGCTCAGCAGATGGTTCTCCTGGCTTCCGGTGGGATTTCTCCTCCGTCTTGCCTGACACCTCCTTCATGTAGTCTTGGGTATATAATATGGCATCAGAATAGTAGGACTCAACTCCTTTGAACGGGTTAAGATCAGCAAACTCTGTCTTCACTGTCCCCTGGGCGTCTACATATTTGAAGCATTGATGTATAGTGGAAGGAACAATATTGTGATCGTGGATCCATGGTCTGCCCAACAGAATGTTGTAAGACACCTCCAAATCAATGACGTAGCATGTAGCCACTGATCTAAGGTCACCAATCTGGATTCTCAGACGAATCTTCCCCAACGGCTTGCTTTTTCTGGCATTGAAGCCTACGATTGTAGTGGTAGTGTAAGCCAGTTCGCTTGTAGGGATTCTCAATGGTCTTAACAGACTATGAGAGATAATGCTGATTGACGATCCCGGATCTATGTGAATCCGATCTACCTCCATGGAGCTGATATATCCGGTGTAATAAAGAGGCCTGTCATGTTTGTTATGTTTCAATAACATGTCATCTTGAGTGAAAGTGATGTTAGGGACCACTTCCATCACATTATGGCATTGAGGACATGCCAAAGGCTCTTTATCAGGTGACTTAAGCTGAGTCAAGCATACTTCCGCCTGCATTAATGCTTCACTCAAGGCTTGACGAGTGTCTTTGGATAGCCTAAGTAGCTCAAAAATGGAAAATCTGGCTGGTGTATTAGCCAACTAGGCCAAGATATCGAATTTATATGGTTTCTCTAAACCTTTGTTTTGAATATTCTTCAAAGGTTTATCAAAATAAACTTCTTTTTGCTTGCCTATGTCTGCTGAAGTTGGCCTAGAAGGGCCTACCTCTGGTATAACAGGTTGAGGATCTGGAAGTTTGGCAGCTGAAGTATCTGCTGTCGCTTCTTCCTGATTTTCTCCATAGTCCTTGTGGTAGGTTTTCCCTGACCGGGTTCCGGTAGCCAAAGCCTCTTCTTCTGATGTCGGAGATATTGCAACCATATGACATGGTTTGTATCTTGAGTTCTTTTTTGACTTAGCTTTAGCAGCTTGAGTCTCTTCCTCAATCTCTGACACCAGATCAGGATGAACCCACATAATCTTACCACGCTTTGTAGTTAGGGGTACCAGGTCATGATTTTGACCCCTGGTCGAAGGAAGATTAACAATGTTCATCATTGCCCGTGGAATAGGTACTACACCATCCGGGACTTCCTGAGGGGGCAGATTTCCAAATTGGAGAGAGATCATGTTGACAGTTACCGTCTTCTCGCTATTACGCAGAGTGATAGCCTTGGCGTTGATCAACTCCTAGATTTTCCTTTTTAGTACATAACAAGCCTTTGTGGGGTGATGTATGCCGACTTTATTTTGGCGCTTTACCTCGGGAAGAGTAAGCTTGCCACTTTTGACTAGACAATCGAATATGCTCGGAATATCGTCGTCGTCAAAAGAATATTCTTCTTTAGGCCTGGAAGTCCCAAGATTCGTCTGTGTAGTCACTGGAGTATGTTGCCTGGACATGTTGATTGCCAGAGCTTCCTTTCCTTTGGAACTACGAGTATGGTCGCTAATGGAGGATGACCGCTTCCCTCTATCAGAGGTATGATTCCATTGTCACGCGCCTTCCGACTGTTATCTTCAGCGGCTACCGCTGAGATGATAAACGAGGGCCAATCATGAAACTGATATGGTCCTGTGAATACTGAGATCAGTGGGAGAAGGTTCTTCCTGTAAATGTCCACCAGGGCTGAATCCGGAACTCCGGGAGGCATCTGCAAAGTAGCCTGACGAAAACGTTCAATGAAAGTACGAACGTTCTCTTTCTCCTTCTGCTTCACTTCGATGAGTGAAGACATAGACATGTCCATCCCTCCTTCGTAGAATCGAGCGAAGAACATAATCTTGAAATCTTCAAAAGAAGTAATGTAGTTGTCTGCCAGACTACGGTACCATTGATAGGCCACTCCAGACAGACAGCCTTTAAACACTCGAGTGAGAAGGGCGTCATTCCCTTGCAACAACACCGTCATCATGCTGAAGTAGTTCATGTACTAGCTTGGTGACGTCTTTTCCTCAAACAAAACCATAGCCTGTGGTTTGTATTTTGGCGGGAAAGGGATCTCGTCCCAGATAGCTGGGTATGGCTGGTTGATTCCCAATTTCTTGAGCTGATCCTTATGCTTCAAGGCATTAAATTGGGCTTTCAATTTCCGAACTGCCTGCATCGGATCTTCAGCTGGGAAAGGAACTGCAGAGTGGTGAGAGGTTGGTTGTATTGTAACTCCAACATAAGGCAATACATTCTCCCGGTTGAGAGGTTGAGGAGCAGCCGATTCTTGATTTTGGACAGGCTTCTGACTTGATGGTATATCTACCCCCACCCGTAGTTGAGTCAGAGGAACAGGTACAGCTGTGTGTTGAGTCACCAACATTTGGTGCATACTCTCCATCATGGTATGCATCTCTTTCAGCGATGCTTCCAATACAGCGATGTGTTGCTCAGTACTTCCTGATGGGGAAGCCTCTTCATATTCATCTCCAATGGCATAAACTCCTATTTCTCTGGATGCTACTGAGGGGCTGGTATAGATCTCTGTAGAGATCGAGTCTATGTTGTCAGCATCATATTCAGGAAACTGGCGGCCCCCAGTGTCAGAATCGGAAGAATATGAAGCCGATTGTCGCAACCTCGAACGGCTGTTTCGAAAAACACCTGCTTCAATATTCTCAAGGAGTCTGTCAAATCTCCTTTGGCTTGGAGTTCTAGAGGGATGATGTCTTGAACTTGACCTTCCTCTAGGAATGTGTGAATCCATGTTTACTGATGCGAATGTCGGCTCTTCTTCCTGTAGAGACAAAGAGTAGTTCAATCGGTCAAAAACTGACCGTTTTGCCTTAGAATAGCAGTAGTTAACTATAAATTTATGACTATTACAACAATGCTCCCTAGGGGATGTAATAGACATATTAGAGGATCCCTTGTCTTTGCGCTTCTGGATCAAGAAATCACGAAAATCAGGGGGATTAATAGAAGAAGTAGAATGCTTATTCTGCCTTTTTACATCAGTTAGGGTATGGAGATTGGGAACCATAACTCTCTTCCTGCCATAAGAATACATCAGTTCAGTCATGTGAGTAGCATACGATCCGTCATCTGTCTGAGGAGCGAATTTTCCTGTGAAGCGGGTCTTCTTTACTCGGGTGGGCTTACCCTGGCGTAATCTGGAGCTTTGCACAGGTTCGCGTAAAACAGGGGAAGTCTTCAAATGGCCTCCAACATTACGCATATTTTGAAGAGCGGGCAACTTCTTCTCTTGGTGGCGTACAACTCTAGCGGTCGGGAGATTTGCCAATCGTTTTCCCTTGACGTGATCCAAGGGTCCATCTTCCTCCTTGTAGATGGGGGATGCATTTTTACGCGCAAGGAGCGTTTGAAATTTTTGAATTGGCACTGAGGCCTTGTCAGAAATTATGTCTGCCACGTCACAAACGGGAGACAAAGTTTTACGCGCAGGATGCGTTTGAAATTTATGATTTGGCACTGAGGCCTTGTCAAAAATTTTGTCTGCCACGTCACAGACGAGAGACAAAATTTTACGCGCACTGCGCGTTCTAGACTTCTGGATTGGCACTGAGGCATTGCCAGAAACTTTGTCTGCCATGTCACAGATGGGAGACAGGTTTTTACGCACAGAGCATATAGGTTGTGATGTCACAACCTTGTTGGTCGAAGAGAGAGAGCCTGCAGGAAGGGTAGAGGATGTTCGGGGCATCCATACTTTACGCAGCTTTCTGTTGTCTTGGACAGAGAGTAAATGAGAGCTACCCCCTGCTCGAAGCATGTCTTCATAAGCAGATTGGTCAAATTGGACGACCAGAGTCTTCTTTGTTGATCCGACGGATACAGCATCGTATTGAGCAATGACTTTCTCGTCAGATGAGAAAGTAGTCCCCAGCAGAGTCGCCATCTTATGTTTGATGATAAACAAAGGAAATTGAGAGTAGGTTTATACGAAATCCTTTCTTTGTTTACAAACAAGAAAAAAAAAGTATAATTAATCCTATACGAGGATGTTAAGTACAAAAAAAATGATTCTGGAGAAATATTGCTATAGGAGTCTGATCTGCGGTCGATCACTTTGTCCCTTGGACCACACGATGACGAAGAAGTGCTGTAGAAGAAGAAGAAGCTTCAAAAGATTGCGAGGGGGATTGAACTCTCGTTGCCAAAGTCGTCAATCAACACTCTCTATACGTGCTCTCTCTCTCTGATTTTCTACCCTTTTTTCCTTTTTTTTGACCCTGTTCTCCTATGACCGGAAGTCTCTATTTATAGAGATTAGTCACAGTAACTGACTAGTCAGCATAGAAACTAATTAGTGGAGAGAGTTGCACCTTTTACGCGGCGGTTATAATAACTGCTACCCACGTCTGAATGATCTCCTAAATTCGCGTGTGACGCGTGTCCCATTATGAGGTAACGAGTATAACTGCTTCTCGAAGACAACGGTATGCAAGCCACGTAGGTTACTGCCCCTCACGTAGAGATGGTTGGCATAAAAGCCAAATAACTATCTCGTTGGCGTAAAATCCAAATAGTTATCTTGTTGGCGTAAAAGCCAAGTAGCTGTCCTGTTGGCGTCAAATAGCTGTCCCGTTGGCGTAAAAACCAAATAGCTGCCCTGTTGGCATAAAAGCCAAGTAGTTGCATAATAGGTAACCAGCGTAAAGATAGTCAATTATCCTTCCTTGACTGAGGTCTCGAGCGTATTCTGGGCCAAACAGCCTTATCGCATACCTTGCAATATAGCCTGAGTTGGTGTATTTCGAGAAGATAGCATACGGCGTACTCCTATAGTTGAAAATAGCATGGTTGGCGTATTTCGAGGAGATAGCATACGGCGTACTCCTATAGTTAAAAATAGCCTGGTTGGCGTAATATGCAGGGATAGTGATATGAGCATATTAGCCCTAATTTAGCTCTCCTAGTCATTGAAAATAGAACAAAATCTCATGCATTAAATGCAGAGATCTGTCCCCATCTCGCGCATTAACTGCAAAGATATGCCTCGAGTTCTGTACGAAGAAAAGTTTTTGATGTGACGTCTGATTTCGTCTTATTTTGAGCGTAAAGGCTCATTTCTGCTTGTGTAAAATAGGCAGCATATTCCTTGAGTGCGTAAAAATGACTTGTATCAAGGATATGTCACTAAACGACAACCTGGGTCACCGTGAAG
The DNA here is from genome assembly GCA_036927795.1 of Iris macrosiphon. Taxonomy (NCBI): domain Eukaryota; kingdom Viridiplantae; phylum Streptophyta; class Magnoliopsida; order Asparagales; family Iridaceae; genus Iris; species Iris macrosiphon. The sequence continues at coordinate 59,897,688 of JAYESA010000009.1, forward strand.
AATCATCATTACAGTCGTTCTCTCGATCGTCGTGCAGTACTCTTTGTCAGGAGTCAGGTTCATTGTTTTGTCTGACAGGTTCATTCGAGGAATACGAAGAGTTCCTTGTACAACTTCCCGCTGCATTAAAAGCAGACATAGTTTACGCCGGAGTGAAGCAACCTTTTTACGCCCAAACAGCCTGGAAGTGCTGCCTTACGCGGGCTGTTCTGAAGCCATATTTTATGCCACACAGTGCTGGAGTTCTGTTTTACACGTGCTTCATGTATGTTTGGGGATTTTACGCGTATAATTCCCCAGCGTATTTTTTATGCTTCTACAGCGGGTACTCGTGTACATTGTATCTCATCGTGTATACTAGGTATTGATGTTACTTCGTGTTTACACACTGCTCGTATTCAGTGTGCTTATTCGTGTACACCTACTACTCGTGTTCGGTGGTTATGATATTCGTATACACCCACTGCTCGTGACAATGGTTATATTTTCGTGTTCGTAGCGTGTCGTGATTGGATCCATCGGTATTAGTTGGGATGGGAGAGTAGGAGTTGATTATGTGATCAAAGCTATTGTTATAAATCGTGTACATTCTGATTACATACTTCACTCGTAATCCGTCTTACCTGATCATGTTCACCCAACCCGATCACATAATGAACTCGTATTCTAAGGCACATTAGATAGTTTAGATTGCAGTTTACTTCATCATATTGTGATATTTATATTGTTGATCTATATATTCTCGTACATTACCTGTATATATCTTGTTCATCATTTATATGTTTAGTGGTCTTGTATTTCATTTCTATATCTGTTTATATGCTCGATTATGTTATTGGAACTGCTTTCAGAGGTATGTACTTCGCTCTATTCCTGATTGGAAAACATTTTTCAGAGGATCCGAGAGATTGGTGTCCGGCATACTTTGGACTTTGACTTATAGATGGTGCAGACTTGGACCCACTAGTTCTGGAGTGACTACCGAGAATTTTAGCCGGATTCACTAGGTAGCATAATTAGTTCTCTTTGGCATTTTTGGTACCAGATTTGTTTTCGGCTTCTATTTGAGTTATTAATTTTTATTTCTATTGTTGATGATTTATATTTTTTTGATGTATAGTTAGACTTCCTTCATATCTTCTTGTGCTTTAGATTGTGATTAAGTTTTTGTGTGAGCTATTGTTGGCAAACTTTATATTATTGTGAGATTTTAGATAGCATAGTAGACCAAGACAGCATTCTATCGTCGATGCTGCGGTGTAGGCTGGGCGTTATTTTTGACTTGCATTCCTATACCGGGTGTGGGTCGTGACAGTTGGACCTCACAATTTGTAGGAATCCATTTTTATAGAATAGTAAGTCTAAATTTGGAGTACAACTTTCTAGATTCTAGATTAAAAAAAAATTTAAATCAATTTTTGACCACACAATCTTTGAGACCGGAGCTCACTTTATCTTTTACTATTATTCTTATACAAATCCAACCCATTCTATATTTATTTTATTTTTTAAAAATTTTGGATATCAAATTATATTGGAGAGTTCTAAGGGACTGTTTGATAGGCGGAAGGTGAGGTAAAACTGCTACTTTCTGATGAAAGTGGTAGCACTTTTAGCGTTTGGTTGGAGGCAGTAACCACATGGTAATTGTCAATTCTCTGACACTCAGAGTTGCTATTCCCCGAATTATTTCAACAATTCAATTGCTTCAGAAAAATGATACAATTCTGCTACTGCTGGTGCTGCTAACTCTCTCTTCATCTTCTTCTTCTTCTTGAAGGACCGCGGTGTTGTGGCTTCGGCACTGAGTTGGCCGCTACCGATCTCGAGGAGAGCGCCGCCCTCGTGTCAGAGCTTCAAGCATCTCCTCAGATCTTCTCCTCCCTCAATAGAGAGCCGACCGACACCGATCTTCCAGCACTGCCACGCGTCGAGCCGACTTCGTCGACGGTTCTGATGCTGATCGAGCACCGCCGCACGTATGCTTCAGACGACGCCTCCATCGTCGGCGGCTCTGCTGTAGACTTCACAGGCTCCGGAGTCGGACCCTGATCGTCGTCGACGCTCGGGCCATTAGTTGTAGATCCGGCCGCGTTCGAACTCGTTGTCGGTGAGGGGCTGCGGAGAAGGTGGAGGCCCAGATCTGAGCGGCAAGAGAGATCGGCCACTGGAAGAACTTTTATTTTTTGGGGACGTCCGACTATTCGAAGAATTAATTTTTTTTTTAAAGATGAACAGGGGAGAGAAAAAGTCATAAATATCATTCAAACACTGAAAGTCATCATTCTCATTTGCGGGAGACAAAAATGACTTATCCTAACATTTTTTGAAAAGTGTCACCTGCTACAAGTGTATTGCAAGTAAGTCAATTTTACACTTTCAAATAGTTACTTTTATCCAAACAGTCCCTAACATACATGTACATTGTACACACATAAAAAAGATATTAAAAATAATAATTTAAATATAAATTTATTATCGATATCATTGTTTCTAGAAATTGAACTCAAACAATCAAGAAAAATGTCTCCCACCTTAAGCACTTAAATTAGAAATATTTAATTATAATTAGATTATATTAGGTAGTTAAATAATTAGTTAATTTTTTTAATAATTAATAGAAGATTTATAAACGGGTTAGACAGTTCAATTTGAGTTTGAACACTTTTCAAACCACCTTATATATTACTAGTAATATGCACCTGCATTGCACGTACGTAAAAAATATATTAAAAATAAATAAATAAAATTTATTATAAAAAACTATAATTTCTAGGAATTAAACTCAAGCAATCAAGAAAAATGACTCACACCTTAAACCACTTAAATTAAAGTTATTTAGTTATAAATATATCATATTAGGTAGTTGAATACTTCGTCAATTTTTTAAAAATAATTAATAAAATATTTAGATAGTTATTTAATTATATTTTTATTATATTATTTATTTATTTAAATAGATGATATACATATGGCTGGAATAATTGAATTTACAAATGTTTTCAAAAAAGGAAACAATTTTTGCATAATTGCAAAAAAAGGAAAAAGTTTTGGGTATTTGCTGAGAGGGGGACAACTCGCCAACTTAGTTGGCGGGGTCAAATGCAAATGGGCACTCTCACCAACTTAGTTGGCGGGATCAAATGGCTCGCCAACTAAGTTGGCGAGCTAGGGGTGTTGGGGGCAGAGCCCGCCAACTCAGTTGGCAAGTTAGTGGGAGGAAAGTTAATTTCGGCCGTTGGCTTCTCAGGATGGGGTGCGGGGAGGATTATAGCCGTTGCACAACGGCTAATACAAACTTCTATATATTTTCTGTCTCAACCAAATCATCCAGCACTCTCACTCTCTTCCCTCTAGCAAAGCCTCCAGCACTCTCCCTGTCTCTCTGCCTCTAGCAAAGCTTCCAACATTAAAAAAATATTTTGCCTGCAGCAAAGTTCATCTGAGTTTCTTGTAGCAAAAGTTCTCAAACGTCATGGATCGTAGCGTAAGAATTGTATGCTCGCACGGCGGTAAAGTAAATGGGTTAAATTACGAAGGAGGAGAAAGCCAATTTTTTCCAACTTATCCGAATATTAGTTTTGAAAATATACGTAATTATATTATTGAACATTATTCTATTCATTACGATTTTATTCTGAAGTCTAGTTTTGGTTCTAATTATTTTTTTATAGATAGTGAAGATGCATGAAATTATATTCTTGAGATTAATTCACAATCACGGTATATAAAAATATATGTTATTAAAGTAGAAGCAACATTAGATAATAAAAATAGTGAATATTTTTCTGAATACCAGCATGTTAGTTTGGGTGCTAGTTCTTCTCAATAAATTATTTTATTTTTCCAAAAAGGTCATTCATCAGAATAATCTAACCATGATGATGATAGTGACAACGACGATGGAAAATAGTGGTGATTTAGTTGAAAATATAGATTATACGGTAGATGATGATGTTGTAAAAGCTATCACTGATGAAGTATTTAAGGGACAATCATTTCCTAGCCTTTCTCACTTTAGAAGCTTTATAAGTAATTTAGCAATTAAATATAATTTTAGTTATTCAGCTAGTATTATGAATAATGCTCGTGGAATTATATATAGTTGTGATCAACCGAATTGTAATTAGAGAGTATATGTCAAATCCATTGGAAATGGCGATATAGTTAAAGTTAGTACATTAGAAAATAGTTATTCTTGTTTAGGGAGACTTAGTACAGGACGTCATCGACTAGCTACCGCTGCATGGATTAAGACCATGATAATTGACATTATTAGAGATAACCAGTCATATAGTCCATCATAAATTGTTAAAGATATATATAGGGAGCACCGTATACAAGTTAGTTATTCCAAAGCCTGGAGAGCCCGAGAGACGGCATTAGCTGAAATTAATGGTAGTTATGATGAGGCATACGCTATTCTTGAGGAGTATTGTTATAGAATTATAGAGACGAATTCAGGTAGTACATGTGTTATTAAAACTACCAAAAATAATAGCTTTCAACGAATTTTTATTTATTTTAAGTCATGTATTGACGGATTTTTAAGGGGCTGTTTACCGGTTATTAGTACTGATACTACATTTCTTTCGTCTAAATATCAAGGTATCTTATTTATTGCTTGTGCTCACGATCCTAACTATCAATTATATCCTATTGCTTATGCTGTTGTTGAAGGTGAGAATAGTGATTCTTGGTCTTGGTTTTTAAACTCTCTTAAAATATCTTTTGAAAGTTTTTTTAATGATTAGAGTACAATTTCATTTATATCTGATAAGCAAAAAAGATTAATAAATATTGTTCGTGCTATTTTTTCCTGCATCTCCTCATTTTTTTGTATTCAACATTTTAAATAAAACATGAAAAAAGTTACGAAAGAACCAATATTTCAACACTTGTTAGACTCTCTTGCTATATCATATAATAAAACGGATGCAGAGTGTGTGTTTGATATAATTAAAGCTAAGAACATAATGTTGTACGATTGGCTTATTGGTGTAAACGATAAAAGTCGTCGATTTGAACATTGGATAACAACGTATGCTACTTGTCCTAGATTAGATATTAATACTTATAATCTTGCTAAATGTTTCAATAGATGGATTAAGAAATTATGAGATAAGCCAATAATAATAATACTTCTCGATGGTATTAGAACCAAGATTATTACACTTCATGACAATCGTAGAAAGAATGCTGAAAATATAGACACAGATTATTGTCCGAAGATGTTAAAGACTTTGGCTTGTATTATCAAAGAGAATAATCACCTAGAAATATTAGCTATTGATAGTTATATGTTTAAAATAATAGACCGTGCAATAAGTAGAATCTATATTATTAATATAACCGACATATCTTGTACATATTTTAGATGGTACCATACTTATATACCATGTATATATGCATGTTTTGTTTGTAGATATTGTAATATTAGTATTGATAGTTTTTATCCTGCAGTATTTTTGACGGAGACCTTGAGAAGTGAATACGCACAAAAAATGGAGCCAATTCCAGTTCCCTATAAGATCCAAGCTCCTTTGGTTAGAGGAGAAATTTGAGTACCAGATGTAAGATGTAAAGCCGGAAGACCAAAGAAGAACCGTATCAAACTCCGGGATTCATCGACGAGAGATCTTTGTTGCAGTAATTATGGTACGATGGGACACAACCGAAGAAGATGTACTAGTCAACCGAGAGAGTAAAATAAAATTATTTAATACAAACTTAAAAATATTGTAATCGTGAGTCTGATAATAAAAGTTGACAAATATTGCAATCAAATATTGTTACAAATATTGCAATCAAACATTGGTACAAATTATCTACTCATCCTCCTCCTCGTCTTGCTGAGTTTGGTAGGCAGCGGTGCTGATGGAGTCAAAAAAAACTGTGTGAATATGTAAAACCCCTAATTTTGAAAACCGTATTCTTTATTTTAGTTATGAGCTAAATAGAAAGAATAGATTTTATTAGATTTTATTTTGAGGTGTTTGAGCATTTAGAGGATTTATGGAGCCATTATAAATTTTTTCTAATTTATTCCATATAGGAGACCCTTTGAACAGTTGCTAGCTTAATGGTATACACAAATATAATTTTTAGAATATTTTTTCTGTTTGTGTATATATATATATATATATATATATATATATATATATATATATATATATATATATATATATATAATTAGAATAGAAATTCCTATTGGATCACAACCCGAAGCCCAAATCCTCTATCCTAAACCCACTACCCGTTTAGCCCCTACCCGGACCCGATAGGAGAAGGAAAATATCAACCACAGCAGTAGCAAAAACCAACTTTGCTTTCCCTTCTCCGCGCGTGTGAGCCGACTTATTCCACCGCCTCTTATCTCTTTATTTTTATTACTAAACTCTCCTAAACCAAAACCAAAACAAAAGAAAGAAAGAAAACTAGCAACAACAGTGGTTTTGAAACCACCAAATACTAAACTACCCCCCATGAAAATTAACTTCTTTCCCTATATATATTCCATACAGTACACCCCAAACCCTAACTCTAATTCTTTCACCAAACTTAACACCGTTTCGGAAGCTTGCACTATACAGAGTTCTTGCCCGGCAAGTATACCTTGCCAAATTTTTACTGTTTAAATTATAAACTGTTGTATGTTATCTTGTTTCAATATACATATAACTGTGCGCTCCCGAGATTGATTCGGGTGCAGTCAACAAATCCGTCGATACATAGTGTAACTGACTTAGACATTAGCAGACTCACCTACAGATACAAGGGTATTCTGATATCCTCCTAGACCTGACACTTGTACACACATTATGATTATAATTCATGTTGGGATGCGGGTTCGCGTACTCGACTAGCTACCGATGCGTGTGACACGCATCATGGTTTAGCACGAAATCAGGATTATCTAGAAAGTTGAGACTTGGCATATAGCTACGTGGTATGCACATCGTGTATTCAACTTGTATATCCGCATTGGACGGGGAAGACAACTAGTAGGCGTATGGGATACACACATTGGACTCCGTAGTATCCAGAGGAGCCACGGATCCAATGACCTCCTTTATTCAGATACCGCATTCTTCGGAGTGATACGGACGTATATATTTGCAGATACCTCATTCTTTGGGATGATAGATATTACATGTTCATATACCACGCTCTTCGGAGAGTGGACGTTATGCCTACGCCTACCCATACGTACCAAGGTTGTCTTCACATTTGCATACACTTAGATGGTCAGCACACCCTTTATTTATTTTATTCAGTATTTATATATGGCATGCTTTTATGTATCTTGTTATGTCCTACTAAGGACCTGATTTCCTTCCAGATCTAGACGAGGCGTACTATCCCACGGTGTACGGACCTGGGCAGGAGACGAGGTACGCATCTGAGGAGGATCTAGAGGTGCTGCCATCAGAGTCCCCCTGATCTTTGGTAGACTCACGATCTAGAGCTGGAGCCTTTTTATCTAGATAGACGATGCTCTAGTCATGCTATATTTCAGCACTCTTATTTAGCTTTTGTAGTGGGTTTGTTCCCACCAGATATATCTGGATTGTACTATGACATTTCAGACTCAGCACCTATATTCCAGTACTTATTTCAGTATTCTTTGATATATTATGGATGAGATTAGATGTTACCGGTTATATGCTAGTATCAGACTTGTTAGTATTCAAGGACAGCGTAACACGTCTCGTTGGGTCCATTAAATTGGGTATTCCCTCGAAGACGTATCAGCTGGCCAATGCCACATAGCCTGGTCCCACATAATTTGGGACTGGGCATGGCATGGTTTTAGTAGTGGCCCATACAGGTCAAGAATATATTGTATTGATTACATAACTGTACCAAACAAGCCTACGTATAGGAATAGAGCATAAGGATCTCATCCACACTTGACTAAAATCTCATTCTTCCTTTTAACTATCCTATGTTTGGATAAACCAAGTTTTACGTCAGAAATCCTTTACACTGTGACCAGACCCTTTACCCTTATTGGCGTAAAAGCCAAATGACTGTTGTTGGCGTAAAAGCCAAATGACTGCCTGGTTGGCGTAAAGGCCAATTGACTGTCTTGTTGGCATAAAAGCCAAAACAATAAGCCACGAAGGCAACTGCCCCAACGTAAACTTGATGATTCCTAAATAATAGATAAACAACGTAGAGTAGCCCGATTAGGCATAAACTTCAAGGATGGTGATGTGAGCGTATTAGTCATAGTTTTAGCTTTCCCAGTCATTACAAAGGATAAAATCTCGTGCATTAAATGCAGAGATATGCCTCGAGCCCGATGCAAGAAACAGCTTTTGATGTGACATCTGATTTTGTCTTATCTTGAGCGTAAAAACTCATTTCTGTCTTGAGCGTAAAAACTCATTTCGGACTTGAGCGTAAAAGCTCATTTCTGTCAAATAAAGAATAGGCAGCGTATTCAGAAGACTCAATTTTTCCCTTGAGTGGTGTATCAAATATGTCACTAAATGACAACCTGGTCTCTGTACAAATTCATCATCACAGCCGTCCTCTCGATTATCGTGCAGTACTTTTGTCAGATGTCAGGTTCACTGAATTGTTTGACAAATTCATCCGAGGAAATACAAAGAGTTTCTCGTACAACTTTACGCTGCAACATATTTTAGACTTTACGCAGGAATCTTTTACGCAAATTTTTTTACGCGCAGACCTTTTTCGCAGATTTTACGCGCAGACATTTACGAAATCTTTACGCACGCAGACTTTACGCCAGCAGAATAACGATTTTTTTTTACGCAGCAGATTTTTTACGCGCAGATTTTTACTCAGGAGATATTTTACGCGCAGACCTTTTTCGCGAATTTTATGCGCAGACTTTTAGGTAGACTATCCGCAGCAATCTTTTACGCTCAGACTTTTACGCGGACAACTCTGAAGTCATATTTTACGCCGACAGTTTGAATCTCTGATTTACGCCAAACTACTTTGAACCTCTACTTTACGCCAGACAGCTTGAAACTCTATTTTATGCAGACAGTTTCGAACCTCTACTTTACGCCAGACAACTTGATACTCTGTTTTATGCAGACAGTTTCGAATCTCTACTTTACGCCAAATTATTTTATCTCTGCTTTACGCAGACAATCTCGAATCCCTACTTTACGCGGACTACCTTGAATCTCTATTTTACGCGGACAGTTATAAAGCTCTACTTTACACCAAACTTCCTTGAAATCTCTGTTCTATGCGGACAGCCTAGTAACCTCTTTTTACGCAAACAACTTTTGAAGCCCTGTTTTACACAGGGAGGGACTTCATGTATATTGAGGGTTTTGACTGTAAAATACGCGGACAATTCTCTAGCATAACTCATGCTTCTACATTCTATTTAATAATCACATCATGTTTGTTTCTTTTTATATTTTTTTACTTGTTCTTTTTCCCACAGAAATATGGACGTACCCAGTGGACACACAGATGATAGGGTTGATCAGGCAATAGACACCTCGCATGATGTCAATAGACCCTGACTACCCCGAGAGACCAGTCCCCGAGGCGGACACTAGTTTATCCATAAACCCCATATCTCCACAATGGTCCTACTCAGGAAGCTGCACTAGCTCAGCAAGAAGGACATACCTCCCAGGCACCGTCACAACAGGCAGATACACCTTTGCCTCAACCTCCACCCTTTCCAGTCCTGATGC